>WARS01000066.1:122500-520000 GCA_008933995.1 Datnioides undecimradiatus | reverse complement strand
GTTCTTGTTAAGAGTAAGGAGCAATAATTACCATGGTTGGAAGAAACCAAATTAGACTCATAAGGCAACTGTTATTTCCTGCTTGTGTGTCAAAGGCTTTGATATCCCATCCATATGTCTCTTTGTAACACATCATGATATCTTAATATTTGCCCTTGGCAGGCCAGTCATCGCTGCTAAAAAGCCTTTGCCAGTGGGACGCTAACAATGAAGTACTTAATGAAACAACTGATGCTGTCATTTTATGCATGAGGAAGATCTTATGAATGACTTAGATATCTGGTTTATCTGTTGAGGGAATTAGGATGAATCTTTAAACTGAATTACTCTAGGAAAGCTGTTGCTCGGATGTGATTGGAGCATTGAGGGATTTTGTGTAGGTGCACCCAGTTGACTTTAATATAGTCATTCTGGATGTAGCCATTCCAATAAGTAAACCTACGATGGCATTATCTTGCTCTTTGATTTCATCCAGTATGCTGTGAATGCTGCATAACCTCAAAGGGAAGTAGGTGTGGAGCTTCTGGGACATATTGAGGAAGGAGGTGATGAGAGAGAGAGAGAGAGAGAGAGAGCAAGTAACTCGACTTGACATCTTTGTGTCTCATGGGAAAGGCCAATCAATGGTGGCTGCTGAGACGTGGCGTCCTTTCTCTGTCTCTGTCTTGTGTCTTTGTCAAAGTACCTCTCTCACTCCTGCTCTCTTCAGACATTCAGCGCTATCATGGTTCATCAGACAGCCATCACACACGGCTCTGACCCTGTTAGTTGGTCAGTCAATCTTGTGTTTCTGCTGAACAGCTAAATACATTATGTGTTGGAAGTGAGGTCATGGTAGGGCCTGAATTCAGGGGGAAAGATCAGTGAAGCAGTGTGGACAAAAGGTGAGTCACTGAAATGAACCTGGTACACAGCAGATGATAATGAATGTGAATGTGTCACACATTTTGTGTGTACAGTGAAGTCATTTACTTTGCATGCATTTACTTTTGGTTGATGTGCTTCACCACTGATGGTCTTTGGTTTAATCGTGTTGTACAGGAGAATAAATATGATAAGGATGTACAACATGATTATTGTGCCCTTTCTTAAAAGATTTTGCTGTCATGGCATGAACAGGTTTGGTCCCAGTCTGGCTCAGCTGCTGTTGGGTGATACAGTCATTCTGTGTAAGGTTTTGAAGGCTCCAAATAGTTTGTCCTCTGATCCTGTGTGGATGAAGAGAGGGCCGGGCTCCATGTTCAATATATTGACACATGTCTCTGCTTTGAGTTTAGTTTGAAAAGCATGCATCAGATCATGCACATACACCTCATGGCTGCACGCCAGCTGCCACCTGCTGATATGGATTACTAGTCACAGATCATTACAGCCACAGGTCTTTGTGTTTGTGTGTGTGTCCTACATTTTCATTCAGGTATATATATTTTTAATGGTCTTACTTTGCATTCCATGCCATGCTCCCCCAGTCTTAAACTTTTCTCGTCCTTTTCTCTTCTCAACCCTCCTCAATGTCTTGTGATCTGTCCCTTTTTATGTTGCCGCCACCTTCCCATCATCATCATTGTTGAAATAGCCCTTTAGTGTCTTTTGCGCTTTGAGAAATGGCCGGGAGGTTACACTCGGTTGCATCATGGCAGCAAAGTTACTTCATGCCTTACCCAACATTTTCTGAATTGAGAAACAAAGGCGAGCTTTCTGCTACACAACACGTAGTGGAGATTAACTTTGGGTGTATGTGCTGCTTAGTGTAAAAATGTGTGTGCGGTGGGGTGTGGGTGGGTAATTGTGAGTGTATGGAGGTGTCATTAGCTTCCTTTAGGAGTGTAAGTTGTGTGCGATAAGACAAACCGAGGGAGGGAGGTGAAGGACTGAAGCAGACTTAAAGTATGTGTGTGTGGGGGGGGGGGGTTAGCAGGGTGGGCTGTCACTTTACATTTAAGCGGCGGATTCACGCCACAGCGGGCTAACGGACAAACAATCCATCCTTATTTATCCTGCTCAATGCCAATCCCTTTGGATTGGAGGGAATTGGATTCCCACATCCAGGGGCGAATTCTTTTCAATTTGAAGGACCCCATTAAAAGTCTTTTTCTGTCTGCCTCTGTTTCACTCTCCTCTGCTCTCCCTCCTTCCCTCTCTGGAAGTTTTTTTCATTGAGGTTGAACTGTCACACACCCGACAGCATATAGCTAGAAGAGTGTAGAGGAGGTCTTGTGGGAGACCTTTCACACACACACCGACTGTGTTACGCAAAAAATGACTATAATGATCATATTTCCCCAAAAAACTATAGCATTATAAAATCAAGAATCTAGTTATTAGCAATCGGTTTGTCCTTGATGTGTGTCCTCCAATTAGTAAAGAGCTTTCAAAACCCTACATTGTGCTAACCTGACAAAGGACACACAGCTCTGCACACAAAGCCTCAGACACTCACACTGGGGCTGGGAGTAAGTGAAGCTGGGTGTTAACTGGGGTAGGGACCAAAAGATCACACGTGTTTTTGGAATTATGACTATTAAAACCTGCTCATTTGGTTTTTCTATCACTCAATATTCACAAAAGAAATACAGGAAATGTCACCCACATGGGGATCGTTCCGCTCATATCTCCTGGACAGCTTCAGTACGTCTGTCAGTCTTAAAATATTATTGTATTAGTTTTGGTTTTTTTTGTTTTTTTTTTAATGAAATCTGGTTTAAATTGCGCAGAGCAGTTGAGCTGGTCAGAAAGTCAGGCGTAGCCCACTCTACCAATGGTAGAAGCATGAAATTCAAGTAACTATGACCACAGCCAAAAATGAGGTCAACAAAATCTTGTAAGCAAAATGCTCCACTTCAGAAATGCTACAGAAATCCAACGTACCATAACATAACTTACTGACCATAAGGCAACAGCAGCATGATGGGAACTGGTGATACAAGTCCAAAATGACAATTTAAAAAGAATGCTAGAGAGAGATAAATAAATAAATTGTTTTTGTTTTTACATTTTAAGATTTTTGCACTGGCTGTTGAAAACTAGTGGACACGGAAAAAAAACACAACCAATTACAAAATTCCCGAACATATGTAGTACAGCTGACATACCAAAGAGGCAACTTAAGAGCAGCACACTTTATTAATAACTTTAAGGGGACTCTGCCAGTCAGCAAATAAAAGCGAATACAAGATTTAAAACTGAGCAAAAACATCAGATGTTTCAAAGGCTTATTTTTTCCCACTTTCTTCTGTTCCCGATGGCATTTCTGCTTCCTTCATGAAACCTCATCCTTAAAGTACTATTACAATATTGAAATAAAGAGATGAGAGTGAGTCAAGGAGAAAAAATGAAAGTAGTGGGGCATGACATGAAGCAGAGCAGACGGAGGGAGAGAAAGACAAGGAGGAGAGTGAACGGAAGGATGGATGAGATAGATGAGAGATTGCTTTCTCTTCCAGCGTGCGAGTGGCTTCTGTCGAAGTGATTTTCAAAGTGCAGCATTCCCCAAATGCCTCAGCAGGCTTCTTACAGCCTCCAATAACATTCTCTCAACACTCTCATTACCTTTTGCAAAACAATCCCCAGTCACCAATACACACTAATGCACTCACACACACATACACACACTAGCCCTGTTTAACAGGGTAAATGAGACAGGATGGATTGCCTCAATACTGCTGGGAGAGTGCGTTGCAACACTGATAAATAAGTACACAATGACAAGGAAAGAAAATATTAATATCTATAAGAGTTTTTGTCAGGGTGGTGGTCTGCATGGATTCCTCCAGTGTGTTATTCACAGGCAACCACAGACTGAGAGTGGGACCAGCCCTGTTTGTTAATTTGGTCAGGGTAATATTTCAATAAATCATACTGTGACAGTGGGTGAGTGGATGTGTGGAGGCTGCTCCCACAGGCCACATCTGTACCCACAGCATGGCTTTGTTTGCTGATGAGCCGCGCTGTCGTGACTGATGGAAGGGATTTAAAGCCTAATGACATGAGGTTATTTTTATTAGCACATCCACTACATGTACAGCAATGCAAATTTAGTCATTGACAAAATGATGGGTTTTTTTTCCCTAATGGTAGCACTGATGGTTCCACCATGAGCTGGAGAGAAGCATAGATCTAGATCTAGAGATTTTCATATTGAGGAAGAATAAGATGCAGATCTCTCAACTGACATCTGCTTGAATGGAACTGACTGCATAGCTTTCCGTCTGATTGGCTGATTACAGGTTAAAACGGTGACGACTCCGACACACGAACCGCCTCACCAGTAACAGTCATCCACAAGAAGGTCAGTTAATGCGCTCATACGGACAGGCTCTGAATCCCCTGTAATTGGTCAGGAGGGAAAGGTCACTGTTCTGCCAGTGAGGCACAGAGGAGGAGGAGGGTGTAAATTATTGAATGTGTTTTCATTTTGCAAACTTGCAAAGCCAAGTGTGAAGTGGAATGATTTCATGCTGCTCCAGACTGCTCTGCAGAAGCGCAGTGTTTTGAATGAAGCCCAGGGCAGGCTGGTTCAAACACTCTGCTTTGCCGTGTGGTTTCCTCCTTGGTAAGATATTTTTTTTTACCAGTGAGCAGAGGACTGTGCCAGAGTGTGCAGATGGACCCAGCTCTGGACACCTTGTTCTTATATATTTTCATCCTTGGTGGAAGGGTCAGGGTTCTGATAATATATTAATATTTGGGGGTGCCAGCCATGAAGCTCATTTTGAAAGGCCACACACGCCATATTTTTTGGTTGCGATTTCAACTTTTGCAGATTAGAATCCAAATTCTTTAATTGTTTTAATTCATCGGTTAATCTGCATCATTGCTCCTGTGCTCTTCTGCTGTAGAAATGGGACACTTTTATCAACTTTCTCAAAAAAGTTTAACCAACGCAGCATTTCAGTTTAAGGAACCAGGAAACTCACAGACCAACCAGGTGCTGTCTGTAATTCTGACGATGGATGGTTTAAAATAGGATTATAGACCTATATGGATGTAATTCTACAGCATTTGTGACCTGAGCATTCAGAATTGTAATGTTGCTAATGTCTGCTAAAGTCATCCTTAAATCATGACACATGTCAAGTTATGAGTCATGCAGAGCTTAACCTGGTTTATTAAACTGCACCAGGCAAGAATATCTCACCCCAGCCCCTTGAGATGTCATGGATTTACTTTGTATGCCAACTGGAAACTTAATAATAAGATTTAATGATGTTTTTTTTGTGTTTTATCCAATTAATGAAGAATTCTCCATGACTCCACAGCTTCCCCACCTTGTAAATACTGTATCATAATTTCAGTCATCATTTCTACTTGTAATACCAATCTTTCACATTACTTAAGATAACAGTTCATACCTGTGAGCACAGTGGCATCAGTGAGGTCAGACACATACCTCAGAAACACAGGGAGTCAGATGTTTGGTGCAAAAAGACCCTGAAAGTGGCTGTTCAGATGTAATGTCATAAGACATACTTTTTGTTTAGGTGGCTGCTGTCAAATAACATTTAACCCTATAAAAACATTTTGTTATATATGACCTAACACTTGTATTCTGCCCTCTAAAGCTTTTTTTTTATTCTTCCCCTTTAAAAACACTCAATGTATTGAATGTGATACAAAAAAAAAAATATCACAAACAAAATGATATGGCAGAAAACATCTGGGGGGATTTTGTTTAAAGGCTTAATAAACAGTTCCAAAAAATTTGAATTTTCTGGCTATTTTTGACGTGTCAGGCTTTACAGGGTTGATGTTTGTTTAATTTATAGCCTCAGTCTGCTAATAACTTGAGGAGAATTCTTTTGAAGTATATAATACTTTCATAACTGACTGTTAGCCAGTTAAGAAAACCATTGAATGGTCCTTTACACATAAATTCTCATAAAAGTCTTTTATTTAGAATGGAAGTGAAAGAAAACATTTAAAAACATACATTTAAGAGTAGTGGATGGGAAAGGTAGAAGTGCAGCAGGCAGAAAATGGAGGAGGTGTGAATGACAGACAATACCAATTAGCAGTACCAATCAAAAGCATAATTAACAACAGCTTGGGACAACAAGACTAAGCCAAATAACATGTGCAGCAAATCACATACAAGAAGCCAATCAGAGCCCGACAAAGCCTGTGAAGATGTTTACACTGACGCAGTCTCCACTGAATCAGCCTGTCTACTGTCTGTTTGCTGTGCTTCTTCTTGTCAAGGACAAATAAAGAGCTGCCTCTGCCTGTTCCATGGGGACCAGCAGTATATGGAATACAAACATATGCCTCATATACAGTGTATATATATACATACAGCCCAAGACCCATGGGAGCTGGCGTTTGATCAGTGTGATGGGATCCACGTTTGTTGTGGTCTGCTTGATTATCTGCATATCTGTGTGATGTTTCTGATTCTGATTGTCGCCATGGTGTTGCATCTCAGGTCAGTGACCCCTTTGAATGAGTGACACATGCACAAACACATCTTACCCATGAAAATGAACACACATGCAGGCACAGTCTGGCAGGCAGCAGTGGTCAGAGTTGAAATGAGGACAGTCCCAGAGGTCTGTCCCTGGAGCATCCAGTTGACTTCCGTTTTCTCTTTGCTGCCTCTTTGGGCTGTGGTTACTATAGAAACACAGTTTGACATGATATATTTAACCAGAGAAAGTATTTTTCTCTCCTCTGCTGTTATTGAGGGAGAAAAATGTTTTAATTGCCCAGGTTTAACGGAGAGCAGGATGGAGAGTGAGCTGCTGCCAGCCGTTGGTGTAACTGTCTGTATCTGTTTAGTGGAAATTGTTTTGCCATAAAACACCATCTGTCTGGCCTGCTGGCTGGCTCCACGCTGATCTGTCTATCTATAGACTCAACTTCAGTTTCAAGTGTAGCTGCCATTAAAGCTACACGCCAATATTAACTTTAATTGTACTGACAAGCTGAAAAGTGTTTATGTATGATGTGGTGTTTAAGGATTATTTTTATTGTACTTCTGTATGAACAGGCACATGGTAGCATTTCATTTGACATTTATCTATTCATTCGTTATGAATTTAAAGAACTTGCCATTGGTAGCAAGTATTACCAATTACTTATAACTTAGTGAAGCTTGACAATGTCCAGACAGCAAATTACAGCCTTCATGGGCCCACTCAGTCTTTGTTACGCAAAGCTCATTTATGATTGCATCAGGTAAGGTTCTAGTTTCTTGCCAGGGTCTTAGGTCTGTGTGTCTAATACCTGAGCACAAGCAAGTGGAGTCTATCAGCTCTGAACACACGGTGGGTCATTGTCATCAAAGGGGGGAAATTTGTATGAATTGCAGGAGAAGTGACACGTATTGCTGCGCTTTTCTGCCGCGGCTGCTGCTTAATTGGTTGGAGTAACACACTCCCGCCAGTGTTCCTGTTCCCCCCGTGTCTGAGTTGTATCAAGTTGACCACATTTTGGGTCTGATTATTGTCGGGTCTGTGTGAACGTGGTCGTTTTTTTTGAAAATGTAATCGTGCGTGTCAGGTTTGTGTCGGTTCTCACAAACTTATTTCACACTGGGTGCGGAAATGTCGGAATGTTGGTCTACCAACCTGGACATGTTTTCCATACTGACTAAAATACTTTACACTCAGTGCTATTAACACATTTTAGATGCCCCCCTAGAAAAACTGGGTTGGATGCTCAGGTTGTACATAAAAGAAGTCGTGGACTAAGTCATTATCAGTGTCACTGGTACCATTTGTTTTCGACATGTTTTCTGATTGCACACACTGCAGTTACTAAAGTACCTCTGGGATAAAACCTCTTTAAATGGTCTGCCATCAAGGGAACAATGTGTAAGGGGATAATACACAGTCTGTGCAATGCAAACACACAGAAAATGTCTACAATCAATGTCCACAAAGCTCAAGAACAGGGAATCAGTGTAACACACACCCCTGCATGTACAGTGCAAACAGCATCCATCCACCACTTTCATACACTTCTGTTTCTTTTTCTTCTGTTTGGCTCTTGTCTTGGTATTGAACTGCAGTTTAAATGTGCATCTTTTTTCCCCACAGGTTGACACAGAACTGAGGACACATCTTAACGTCTCATCCACTTCGCCAACATCAGAGCGTAAGTTTACTGTGACATGTACGTCTGGTTTTTACACATTTGAATGTTACCGTTACATAACATCACATTGTTGTGATCAAACAGAGACGTAAAGATTTTATTCGTTTTGCTCAGAAGGTGGTTTTACTTTCAAACATGTTTAAACATTTTGTCTGTTGTCATACAAGACTGAAATGCATCTGTGGAAATCCAATTAGAATCCAGCACTCTCTAAATTTAGGTTTAATCCAGTTTGCAATCCTTTGGACTTTTCCTTTTTGTTTTTATTTTTATTTGTCATTTTATCCTCCAGACATTCTAGAATCGATCTTGACATGATCTGGATCTGCCAAAAAGCAGATTTAGGCTTTCAGTCTGAACAGAGCCATAGAGATGACTGGTGCATTGTGCTGATAAGTGGTGTTTCTAGCAGCACAGTGTGTACATGAATATATAATATAGCTCATGACTCAGCTGTGGTGGGTTTTGTCTTGAATTGGTACAGAACAACTGTTGACCAAGTGTTATCTCTCTACACCATCATGTCAGAGGGAGGGTTCAGTGGAATCAGTGGGGAGCTGGAGCATAACGCTAACATGTCAGTGGAAGATATAGCCACAATCAGAATTTCAAGTTGTAGGTAGGTTAATGTTGTTAACAGAACATGTGTTGGTCTCAGAACAAGTTTGGTTATTTTGTTTTTTTAAAATCTCAATCAACTGAGTTTATTTGATAGACTAGGGAACTGTTGGACATGGACTTGACATGGTGTCAGAAGTCGATCCACAAAGGCATCATTAGTCATTCAATTTTGAAATGATCTAGACTTTACCACCAGCTTCACTCACAGATAGAAAATACCACCCACTCTTTGGGAAATTTATTCCATAAGAATAAGGATTATGTCTTTCTCTGCCCCCTCATTCTCCTTGTCATCCCCCCCCTCGGCAGATATGGCGGAGATGTTGTCTGTTTCATTTGAATGCTGAGTCATAGCTCCTGAGGAGCGACTCAAATGACAAAGGCAGCAGAGTTTTGAAAAGGCTTAAGAGATAGTTTTGTTTAAAAGGAAGGGAATCCTCTTTATCATGAGCAATGACTCAACTAATGGCACTCTAGTTGACATTCCACATCATACACATAATAATATGCCTGATATCTCTTTAAAAGTTAGTCGCATAAACCCTGTGAAGTCTTTGCAGCTGGGATAAGGATGATGTTTAATTAAAAGTGTCTCTGCTCAGAAAAGTTCAGATTCCTGGGCGAGGCTTCCCTACAGTGTCTCACACAAGGTTCTCCTGAGTTAACTTTTGTTAAAAACAATTGAAGTGTTTTCTTTTAACTCTGCTTTTTAATATTTTCAAGTTTCACTTTGGGTCAAGCAATAACATTCAGATAAAATAATGAACTTTCCCTGTGAGATGTTTTTTTGTGGCGCAGCCGCTGGCCTTGACAATATAACAGCTCTCTGAGTAATTTATTTTTCAACACCCAGCATGTTTTTTGATATTTTTTTATTATTTGACTCACCTTGAAATGAATATCCTTTCCTTCATTAGTTAGAATGAAACCTGTATGGTTGTATTGAATATAGCCTTAGGTCACAACACTCAAATGAACCAAACCCTATTAATTTGAGGTCTGAGAGGTAGTGGAGGATAGAGGTGGCTGGGGGATGGGAGCTCTGTTTGTGTGTGTGTGTGTGTGTGTGTGTGTGTGTGTGTGTGCGGTACTGTAGGTATCTGTTCTTTAAGCATTAATAGCACTTTCTAGACAGGACTCATGCTCAGTGACAGTGGGTTTCAACCAACACGTTGTCCATTTATTGTGAACTAGCTGGATGGACATGGATATAATGGATATGATGTAGTTTATTACAGTATTGAATGTAAATGATTATGGTTAATATTTGTTTGGGGTTCAAGTGAGCTCTGAGCAGACCAAACAACCAGACTGAGTCTGCTTAAAAAGGATCTCAGTCCCCTCAGGCCAAGAAAACAATCTATCTATGGCAGACCTGGGCATTTTGCGGCCCATCCCCGTTTTGCATGCGGTCACTCACAAACAAGAAATGAAAATGAAAACTAGTTCACGCCATGCACGCTGTGCTGCTTTTATTTTGAAAGTGTGATCTTTATTTATGTATGGATGCATGTGCAAGTGAATGCTTACCGACAGACCCACAAAATATCAGCTCATGCGAAAAAAAGAAAGATTGATACTGAATGCCGCATTTTTAATAAGGCATGGACCGCAAAATATTTTTTTACAAGGCAAGTTATGTCATATCCCACAAAATCGCTAGAAACAGTAAACCATTTTCTGATGGAGAGTTTATTAAAGAGTGCTTGGTGGACTCTGCAGTGCTAATATGTCCGGATAAAAAGGAGGCTTTTGAGAATGTTCCCCTCTCCCGACGCACTGTAACGAGTTATGTGTTAAAATAAAATGAAATACTGATGTAATTATTGTTTTTCTCTTTATGACTTGTATTTTTGACTTATTCCACAGTTTTATCTTTATATTAATAGAATACCCTTAGTCTTTTGATTACAGTAGCATAATCAAAATTATATAATTTACTGCTCTTTACAGTTGGAGAAAATTAATATTGAACATAGTTAAGTTTGGGTTATTGTTGGTTCGGCCCTCTAACACAGCTCAGGTTTCTCATGTGGCCCTTTGGGGGGAAAAAAATAATTGCCCACCCCTAATCTATGGCAATCTATCTATGGCGAAGGGTTACTGTTTATTTATTTTTAATATGAAGTTCAGTTGTAAACTCAACTAATAATAGCCATTTACACTATTGGGTTCATCATGAAGAGTAACTATTTACAAAGTACTTACTGGAGAAAAGCATAAAGGAAACAGTGCGTCACCTTTTATTGGTCCGGACCAAATGAAGCAAACTCCATGTGTGACACAGTATAGTTCCTGGTGTTTGTAAGAACTCGTTAAAGTTTCACGAGTTCCTGTTGAAACGCTGAACCCTGATATGACGGAATATTTTAGCATGAATGACACATCGCCTGGCACATACAGTTCATAATGACCCATTAGAGTGCAGAGCTGCGATGTGTGTTGGATATATGATAAGCCTCTCCAGCTGTCAAAGTCGTTGAGCATCAGAATGTATCTGCTGTCTTTCTGCAGACACTTTTTATTGTCACAGACCCATCTGTGATAAGCAGAGAATAGTCTGGCTGTGTCACTGTGTTTGTCCGACTGCTGCACTGTACAGTAAGGGTTCTATACAGCACAGGCAAGAGTGCTTGACCCACATGACTGTTGGTGTTGTAAATACCATTTTCTAATGACACTTAGTATAAAATACAGTGGTTTCCATGTTCTAAAAACTGGATCTGGAGTTGACTAATATTAAGGCCTACGCTAAATTTGGTAAATCCTGTTACAGATGTTTCTGTTTGTCTCTGGATGTATTTTGAACAGTGTTTGTTACGAAAGTAGGCATGTGTAGAATATTTTCATATTTGCCCATTGCATCTGTCTTTGGATTGTTGGGATTTATTTCTAATTTTTGATAACCGTGTCACAGAATTTACAAAAAAATGCGTCTGGATAATTTTGTGTACTTGCAACATGACCTCGTATAGCATCCTCCTGTGTGAAATAGAAATATTTCTATAGAACATTAAAAAAAATAACACCAGAAAGTGATAAAAGTACCAAATGAATCTTCCAGGAACCCTGAATGCAGCTCCAGCACGGAGCACCCTCCCCCTCCCTCCCTGTCTGTTTCTCTGCTTTCCTCTCTATTTGCCTTTCTGCCCATCCCTCTCTTCTATAATGGTATGTATGTGTTTTCTATCACTGATTGTCCCTCAGCGTTTGTGTATTTAGAGGATGTTCTTTGGTGTTCCTGACCTACCAAACCATCCATCTTCCTATCTATCCACAGACAGAGGAGGCCCGCTCACTCCTCCAAATGAGAAAGTAAAAGGCTTCCCTCAAGCTCTGTACTGCTAAAGATCAACTGTAAATCACGCTAATGGAATTCACGCCAGTGTTTGTGTGTCTCTGTGTGTGTGTATGTGCGTCCCGTGTCTGTGAATGGGAGATGGGGCTGTATTATTTTTCAGCAGCTATCGTACGGGTAAATGCTCCCACAGCAATTGCCCATCGAAGCATGGTGGTGAATATATACTGCATACATTAGGTAGCGCTGCTCGTTTGTGGCTCAGATGACATGAGTTTAAGGCGGGTGGAGGATGGGGCGCTCTGTCAGAGTGCTGCAGGGAGTGGGCTACAAAAGACATTTTAAGAACTGTACTGTGAAGAAAAAGGGTTCACAAAGAATAAAACTTTGATTATTTGTACAGTGTGCAATGGTTGCAGCATGAAGCAAATGAAATACAGACAGGCCGATAACCTGAGAGACAGAGACGTTCAGAAACAGGTTAAGACAAAAAGCGATAAAACACTCAGACAAGAACTCATCAGGTGTGTGTGTGTGTGTGTGTGTGTGTGTGAGTGTGTAAAAAAACCTGATGCAACGCAGTGCAAAGCTCAAACATGCAAGAGTTCGTAGCTGGTCTGCTTAAATGGCAGAGCAGTAATAGACACTATTAACTGGTTAGAGGTGTCAAGAATACACCCACACTGAAGTGCTGGGACAGTGGCTCTGTGATGTTGGAGCTTCTACCACATAGTGAGAGCTGCTGGAATCACTTTGCATAGAAATATAAACTGCGTCTCAACTCCCCAATCAGTCCTTCAGTGTTCCCTACATAGTAAAGACTCTGTAGTATTGTCTGCAGTGAGTATTTATTTGAGATATCCAACAATGATGAATCATCATCATGTGTATTGCATTGTGGCCTCTTCCACTTGCTACATTTGCTTCATTTGCTTCATTACATAATGACTGCAGGTTAAAAACCATGACAGAATGAGCACTGAATAGATTAGGTAATACAGAACATGAGATTAACAACATCACATAAAAACAGTCACATTACTTTGAATGCAGCATCAGAAAATACAACTGAACTAAATCTCTGAATATTAGGATGAATAATTACTATTTTAATAACCAAATATTTTTTTTTCACTTTATGTGATCAGCCATACATTCAGTAAATCAATCAGTAGTAGTATCTGTTGTTGTTATTTTTTTTATGATCATTACTTTTTATAATAATGGCAGTTTTTACATAATTCTGTTACATCCTACCATCGCTTGTGGTGTCTGTATTTAAAGTCCTTTAAGATTATCCAGACAGTAGAGTTTTTGCACAGTTTGATCATGCAGCAATTACATATAGGCAAATACCATGGTACCTGAAGGGCAGTAATCATGCAGATATCTCATTCATGGACTTAGTCAGACATAAAATTTGCAAATGATGGGGACATGATAGATAAAGTCTGTTGGCACTTAAGCAGCATAATGTCAAATGTGTCACTGCAATTAACAATGGATGAGATGATCATAATGGAGTGCTCAGTTGTGAATCATTTTAAATTTAATTTAATAACTTTTAATTATTAAATAGTGATTTTTTGGGGGGGGGGCATCTGAATACACAAAAACTTCAGTGTGTTGTTTACAGGGTATTTAATATTTAAGATATTTAATCATCAGTGATCTATTGTTTTTGCTATTCCCAGCCCCTACATTGGCTTATCCCAGTTTGTTTTTGCTGTTCTTCAGATGGATAGATCTGTAAATGGATAGATTGATTGGATTGATTAGCTTGATCATACAGGTTTTGGCCAGAGCTGACACTTAAAGCAGCACTGGGAGACGGTGTACGTGTCATGGAATTCTCTTGTTCCCATGAGCACCTGCGCAGTCTGTGCACTGAATAACTCCGTAATTCCTTAATAAGAAACACAACTGCAAACAAAAAAGCCTTTTTATTTCCTGCACCCGCAGAGTCTCCAGTGGTCTGCGCTCAGAGCCGTTTGTCAGCAGTACACATTGATTATTGCCACTTGAACAGGTGGAGCAGGCAGCACACACACAGCACACACTTGTGAAATGTTAGAAATCAAAGATGCAGACAGATTGAGCATAGGGAGATCTGCAGCTACAGGGGAACGGGGGACTTTGTTGTGTTCAGCAGAACCCTCCACAGTGACAAAGACACAAACCAGAGAGTGAAACTTTGTGTATAGCTTCATGGATTATTTCATTATACATACTGGGAACGTGTGGCTCTGACAGGGTTTAGTCATGCTTGAATTGATATTTTTGAGCTTTCAGATGAATTTAGGAAATAGATTGTTTGACTTTGTTCTTACTCAATATTTAGAAACCCTACAGCGAGGGTTGCTGACTCTTTTTAAGCGAATGTGTAAATTGTAATCTGCAGGGGGAGCACTCTGCTTCCCAGAGTGTGTGTCACAATGTAATTAGACCGTTGGGATGACACACACTCGTACATAAATCCACATTTCTCTCACTGTTTTCTTTCTCACTATAAAATACAAATACGATATGTTCTCTTTTTCTTCACATGGCATACAAGTATTTTCTGTGTAACTCTGTGTGTGTCATACTCACACTTACACAAAAACACACACACACACACACACACTCCAGAATCACTGCCCCAGGCAAAGTCACAGGCTGTCCCCCACTATCACAGGCGATTAAAGGCCCTATCAGCCCACTGACAGCGACAGCAGGTCCTTTAACACACCTATCACAGCCTTTACACACACAGGTACACAAACATAAATGTACAACAGCATCAGTATAAATTTTCCCATGATTAGGATCCTACTCACTTCCTGTCCTGTTGCACATCTTTCCTTTTCAATTCCTCTTCCTCTTTTGTCTCCATTGTCTCTCTTGTCTCCTGTCTTTGTTCAGAAACTCAGTGTAGAAGGACTCCATATTCACTTGTGAGTGATATGATCCAGGCAGTATGTCTCTCTAGGTCAAAGTCGACACTCAGACAAGGTCAGCCCGTCACTCCTGATGGAAACTATCAGTCTCTCTGACCCCAGGCAGCAAAATAACAGTTTATCACACGTCCTCTGATAGGTTATCCATGGGTCCTTGAAAAGTCTGAAAAAGTATTTATACGTCTATATAACTGATGTCAAAAAATAAAAAAATATAGGCCTGTTGTCATCACAGTGTTGCTATATCACAGAACGTATATGCAATATGCAATATTGCACGGTGTAACGTGAATCTGTAGGATCTTAGGTCTGCTGAATTCTGTCTCTCAGAAACTGAAAAAGGAAACAAATAAAAATAAGATGGATTGATTATCTGTGGGTCATTGCAAAAAAACAATTACAAGTTGACCGAACGAATTATAACTATTTATTAAAAACTGAAATTGTGCCACCAAAAGAACTGACATGTTGCTTTAACAAAAGGAAGGGAGTTTTGATCACCTAGAGTCTTAATCTGTAATCCACTGCTGAGTTAAAACTTAAAGTTAACTTAAGTTCTTTAAATAGAAAAGTAAAGGAAAAACAAATTCTGCGTGTACTTACACCAGACTCATTTGTACTGTATAATTTCAAACTTAGTTTTAATAAATAAACTCTTTCATAATTAAGTTATTTTACTAGCATACTAGTACTAGTATCCATACTTTGCATGCATACTAGCATGCATTGCATTAAAGTAGAAAGCACCTTCTTTTTCTAAGATTAAGTTAATAATGCATCTTGTAAAGCATTTTATAAAGACCATGTAAATCCTTCACATGGTGAATGATTTAAATATAAAACAATGGTATGCACATTGACAATGGGTGTACACTCCAGCCTGTTGTGAGTTATGAATGCTAGCACTTCTGCAAAAGCTGGGATGATAAAGCCTGTTGCCATGGCAGATCAAATGTGTAACAATAGATAAAACTATAACAAAAGAAAATCCAAACACTGTCCAATGAATGTTATTGAGGTGTGATGTAAATCTACTCATATGCAGTAACTTTACACATACTGGTTTCTAGAATTGAATAACATAGCAGGGGTTAGTCTTTGGTTCATACACTATTCATAGGGTTTCAGGGGATATCAGTACCAAAGCTTTTGCAACGCCAGACCTCACAACACGGTGAATGATCTCCATCCTTGCTTTGTGTATGGATGAGTGCTAAAGTGGATAAACTTGTTAATACAAACACTTTAATACATTTTGGTGTTTTGATTAAGTCAACAACTTGGGGAGACTGGAGAGACATCTTAAGGCCATGCGCAGCAATAAAAAGGTTACTACAGCATTTTACTAGTGGACTGCTTGTTGAGTAACACTATTCATCCTTAATCATCCAATATAGTTAATTTCATTGATATGAATTAGAAATTAAATAGGTAGCCAACTGACATTAATTTCTATTTTGTGCCATCCAATGGTAGACTGATGAACCTTGAATGAAAGCTTCAATTGTTTTCTTTCAATTTAGTTTGTGTAAAGTCATTCATGCGAAAATGTGGAAGCGATATATATTTTTATCCTTATTGCATGATTGACCTAGCAAAGGCGGGCAGTATTTTATATAAATATCAAATGACCCTGCATTTACTTTCTACACTGGAACAGAAATAATAAAAATGTGTGACCAAGCTTTGGGAAGACAGTATGGGACAAGATGAAGACACCCAGAGAAAAACAAATAAGCATGTTGTCAAGCTTAATATTTCTAAACCCCTGTGTATGGCTCTGCCTGATTGCTTGCAAAGCCCTGAGAACATGGCCTCTAGCCCTTTGTGTCTTACTCTGTATGCCATAGCATATTATATAATAAGTGAAAAGGTCATTGTGCAATTGTATCCCATCAGAGCACATATCAATACTGCTGTGACAAATGTCCTTTACAGCTCATCTGGGATGTTTGTGAGAAGTCCATCTACAGTTGAATCAACTGTTCTGTTGCAGCACTGGGAGCAGTCACACAAACCCATTAACGGCTCTGTGTTCCTATCGTTTAGGTTGATGTCATTAGTTTTGGCTCTGATGACAGCAGATCTATTTTTTGTAACTCATTTATTATAGCTCAGACAGTGATTTCTTTATTGCCATGAGTGACAGAGAAAATATTTGTGTGGGAAAAGTCGTGAGAGGTTTGGGGAGGGAAAGGCAGGGAGTCATGAAGAGAAGAGGCGGACATGGAGCACTGAGGAGGAGGAGGAGGATGATGACAGGATGTGAATTTTCTGCCAGTCGTAGGAATAAAAGATGTCTACACAAAAGCAAATTGAGTAAGTGCTGTTAAATGAGTATCTCAATTCTTTAAGAGAAAATGCATTTTTGCAGACCTGCCAACTCAAAGGTCAGCAGGAGCTGAGGGAGAATGCCTGGGTTGCATTCAATTTTCAGCATTTTTCAGTAAGGTTTTTCATCAAATTCAGGTTATAGAATAACGTGTATCTGTGCAAGCCAAAACTCTCACAGATCTGTTTCTGATGTGAAAACACTGTGGTTAAGGTTTGGTTGGGCACAGAAACAACTTGGTTAGGTCATCAGGTAACTCTAAACTTAAGCTAAACTTCAGGTAAAGTAAAAAGTAAAAGTTAAAGTAAAAAAAAAATGGAAATGTAAATGGTCTTGCAAAGTGAGAGCTGCATCCCATAGCTGATTTATTTTTTTTTTTTTTTTTTTATTGTTTGACCATCAAAATGGAACACAGACCTTTTAGGAATGGTTCCAGTTTCATATAGATTATGATCCACAAACAAATTATAATTCAGTATCTTCTTTGAATGGCTAGCACCATTTACATGTGACCCATACAATGCTGTATTGTACATCTATTTGTTTTCATTCGTTTGAAAGAAAGTCTATGACAGGCATTAGACACTAATAATTTATCAGTTAGATTTTGCTCCTCTTTGGTCCTTCTATGCATCATGTATACAAGAGCAACAGTGGTGACCATGCAACCAAATCTCATCCCCATTGATGCTCTTTCCTTGCTTAAATGCATGGACCGAATCCACTCTGTTATCCACTGTCAAACAGGTTAGTAGCAGCGGCATAAGTGGAGTACCGTGGCAACCAAAAACTCAGGGGAAAGCCTATGTTGCTTCAACATGCGATCAGATATTCTTGCAGACCTTCATTGCAGCTTTTCAATGGTTACAGATTTCAGAACAGCTGGTCACTAGCTACACTTTCACTGCAGTTTCTATTCCGCATCATGGTAAATATCACATCAAGATATTAAATGATTAAAGATTTTATCCATATTTCCCATTCCTAACAGCTATTAGTTCAAAGCATGTTATATTAAAGCCTGCTGAGGACACCTTCTTCCTAAAACAGATTGTTACAGCTCAGTGTGATGGATGCGTCAATACAATGAATGAAACATTACACCTCTAGCTTATATTGGACAATATATAAACCATTATGTGTGTTTGTTTGTTTCCTTTACGTCCTCAATCTTCTCCTTTTGCCCCATGCCAATTCTCTCCCTTCCTCTCCATACCTTCATCTCTCTCTCTCCTCTCTTCCCCTCCGCACGATCCCTCCCTGCCGTCAGATTCTCCGCGGCTACATTTCTTTATGCTAATGAGGCTAAGCCAGTGGTGCCAGTGTTGACGCTGCAGGATACTTTCACAAACACTTAACCCTTTCAGGAGAAGCAAGGCGTTGCGTCCCACCTCCCTTTCCTCCACCTCCACTCCCACCTCTACCCATAACCATCATCAAAAAAGCATATTGTAAATGTCAGTTGGTATCAAGACAAGTACTTTGGAAAAAAAATAATGCCTCTGCAGTGTTCTCATGCTTTATAGTCAGCGCAATAATCCAAGGTTACAAACATTCACCTAAATGTGTATGTGTATACCTTTACACCATGGAAAGAGTAGTTTAATTTTTGTATTTTATTCATTTAGTCGGGGTTCAGTTGTGAGATCTGATGGAGCTTCTAAATGCCTCAGTTGCACCAAGAAGGCAAAAATGCCTTCTTACCCACAGGTAACTACTGAACGTTTCATTCCAATGAAACTCCAACATGTGCTTCACTTCCTCAGTTTCTCTCTTGGAATCTGGCTGCAGTCACAAGAGCATTAGAGAGGTTCCACATTGATACTGGGTGAGACGGCAAGGTCTGCAGTCTACAGTTTGGATTCTTTACCAAACTCGGAAAACCATTTCTTGTCCTCTTCAATTGATCTGGCATTGTTGTTTTAAGAGCTGTTCAAACAACGCTGCCCTAAAATATGATTGTCGTTAAGTATAATACTGGAACTAAGGAGCCCCGATTCATAAAATTTATGAAGTGTGCAGATCAGTCAACGTTATTTTGTGGATCTGTACAAAATGACTGTTATCTGCTGTATATCACCTTGTCTTATCTCTGTTGTGTAACAAGCAGGCATAACACCATTGGTTGTTTCAGGTTCTGATAAGTGAAGCAGATCATTGCCAGAATGTTTAAGCTTTATGTATTTTCTATCAAGAGCTCTTCTTCCTCTGCTGCCTCTTCCCCCCCTCCCTTCTGCATTCCCTCCCCTACTTTCCTTCCCACAAAGCAAACCCACCTAAGTCATCCTGACCCTGCCCAAATCTCAGCATGCCACCCAGGGATCTGGCTCTCCATCCTATTTTGCTTTATTTGTGCTTTTTTAGCAGTTCTAATTAGAAGACATGGGAGTGAGGGAGGGATAGAGAGCGAAGGAGTGAGAAAAGGGATGAAGTGAATTGAATGTGAGAAATGGGTTGATTAAGATTCGTGAGCAACCCCACCCCTCCAACCTCCATCGCTACTGGGCATTGGTGATGAGGAGATCAGAGGCCTAAAGCTTTATCCCAACCTCCAGAGAGAGATGGATAAAGATGGAGAGAGAGGGGAGCTCATAAACAATCTCAGCTCCTCTCAGTTCACCTCAGTAGGCCTACAGGCTACACTGTTTAGCACAGTCAGGAAAATGACTTTCTAAATAACCTCAACTTTCTGAAGAGTTGAACTCTTTAGTTCAGGTAAGAATGCCAATATCAATGACGGGTCATTACCAAGGTCATATTGAATTGGGAAAAACCTCTGTACTCACTAGTAGCTGAAGTTCATCCGGCTTGTTAAACAGTAAATGCATGTTGGAGGGAAATATTCCTGGTTTCCCTCGTTTCTAACCTCAAATACACATTTACATGTTTTATAGATGTACCATGGTTGTACGTAGCTTCTTTTCTGATGTACCATCAGTGTGTGAATGACCCCTGACATGTAGTGTAGAGTGCTTTGAGTGCTTGGGAGACTAGAAAGGATTGAGAAGTGTTTCTAATGGTAAACAGGCTATAAATATGGTCTGTTTCCCATCACAGACACTTCTCAATATAATGCAACGACTTGACAGCACCTCAAAACCTGTTTAGTGTTTATCACAGATGATTCCAGCTAGGTGAACCTCATTTTTAGGTGTACTTCTGACCTTATTCACTGTATTCATTGTGTATTCATTTTCACCATCCTACATTTTAGTAGTTGTCGTACAGCTGAAAAATAAAATTTTCTCGCAAGCCATTGTCATGCTCTGAGACGGACTCTTTTATTTCCATGGCCTCAATATCAGCCCCGCATAACAGCCTCACCAAAGTCCACATTTGACCATTGAAATAAGTGAAGAAACAACTGAACAGGACAAAGGGAACACAGCTCTTGTTAATGTTATTCAGGATATATGAATGGCTTGTAGTGGTAAAGTAGCGTATTAAATGCAGATTCTTTGTGTATTCATATTACCGTAATCAATGTTAGGACATGCTTAGCATAAGCTAATGAGTGCCAGTTCTATTACTGACAAGACCAATGAGTAGAAAAGCAGGTGGTGTCTAATATACAATGCATTGTGTGTCAATATATTGCATATAATATATAGTATGCATATAGTATATGCATAGTCTATGTGTGTGTTTGTGCACTTGTGTTTAGTACTATACATGAAATACATAGCATTTGCCAGTAGGTAGGTATGTATATGTATTTGTTTGATAAAGCCTGCCAAGGTCTGTTTCCCTGCTTTACATATTTAATAAGATGTGACTGCCTCAAACTGATGATCTACATATTTCCCTGTGAACCAAATGCATTTTAAGGAGTTGGCAGCCATAATTAACGCGGCCAATTTCCACAACTCCAAATGTTGTTTTTTTCCCCCTTTTTTCTTTTTTCAACGCCTTCACATGAATCAATACAGCAGCTAATTAGGGTTTATTTTTGGAGGATATGGGGGGATGCGAGTGGAGGATGGGGTGTTATTAACACAACATGGTAAAATGTCTGAGAATATTCAGGAAAATCAAAACAGGAGCAGCATGCCTGGCAGCTGACTCCTGCTGTGAGCTGTGTTGATTGGGGGACACCGTGAACTTAACACCTTTACAAGTTTGTTCTTTATGAATGGTTCATGTATATACATATGCTTCCCATTGGCCTTTGTCAACATATTGTCAGTTATGAAGACTAAATCTCAAGTGGACACGTGGAATGTGTAATTTTCATTTATACAGTCTACTCATAGTAACATGCAACATGTTGAAACTGATTATGTTGTCTTTGCTGCACAACATTTTCTAGATTCTTCATGATGCTTGCCTCATTGTTCATTCAGTCTCATCACAGATTCAAGTTATCTCATGAAGTTATTTACTTATCCAGTCGTAGATAATCCCGTATTATCTATTTTGCAATTTTAAAATGACAGTCTACACCTCAGATAGAGTTTGCCGTATGCCAAAAGAACACCTGCACAAAGTGACAGGAAGGGAGAGGGCAGACACAAGAAAGCACAAAACTTCAGGAAAGAGGAGATTTCAGGTCAGTAACATACATTAATGGGATGAGGAGGAGTACAGATGGAGCGCGAGCAGAAGAGAGAGGAGCTCAATGCATCATGGGAGGTCAACCTGTAGTCTAAAACAGCATCACTAAGGCTGGTTCAGGGCTCAGCTGAGCCAGCCTGAGTCAGTACTAACTATAAGCTTTATCAAAGAGGAAGGTTTTAAGACAGCCCTTAAACATGGAGTGGGTGTCCATGGTGTCTTACACTCAACCGAGGATATATTTATCCATAATGTCCATCAATCCACTTACTACCAAATGACAGAAAATGTCTTTGCACTCATATTCAGCAGGATAAACTTTTTTTTGCTCTTCTCTCTTTGTATCGTGGACTTTTTCCACACCTGCTTTTCCAAAGGCTTTTTGTTTTTAAAATCACCTTTTCTTCTTAAGTAACCAATCACCCTCTCTAGTTTCTTTGGTCTTGTTTGCAGCCTTTGTGGAAAATAATGAATCTTCTCTACGGTACAATGTCATTTGCATAAATAATTATATTTCAATTTCACACTTATTTCCATGGGTCTGTAGGGCCCTCTTATGAAACTTGTACATTATTCTCTCTGGACCGGCCAAGCAACTTAACAAGATCAGAGTGAGGGGGGAAAAAGAACATGTTGTACTACGTCTTCCTCCTTTAATCCAGGCTGGGAAGATTCAGATTGCTTCTCACATGTGTTTGTGAAAGACACCTTATATAGGACTGGTGGTTATCACTACCACGGGATAGCTTGAGTCTTTCCTCACCAGACATCGGCACCATTTATTGTTTTCTGGTGTTTGAACAACATGTTTGCTGTCTACCCTGAGTAGCAAAGCCAGAGCTTCTGTGACATTGCTTTATTGCTACAAAACCTGGTATGGAGGAGGTCAGAGTAGATGGCTGTAACAACCCAATGTGTGTAATCAGCTTGGTGCGTGACTCGTGGCACTTACTTTACCAATTGCTTATGTATTTTTATAACTCACAGCTAGTTTAGTTAACCCTGTACTATCTATCTGGGTAGTTAATAATCATATGCATTTTAGTGTAACATTGTCATTATTCTGTTTCCTGTAGCTGGCAGGAGGAGAGTAGGGGGGAGAGGTAGGAGGGAAGTCAGGCACAAGATAAACAGGCTCAAAGAGAAAAGAGAGATACAACAGAGACAGTTAGCTCCTTTCCTTTGAACAAACAGCCGAGCCCAAACGAAGTTGCCTCTTATCATCACAACTCTGTCAATCAGATATCCCTTTGCGGTGTTTATGCAAACAAAGGCTTCGCGCACGGCACGCAGCATGGTGTAATGAAATAACGTCTGGAAGAGTGGCGCTGTGCATGATTAGCCTAATGGAAGAGCCTGCTCACAGCATCTTGCTCATTTGCTTGTTTCAATATGAGGAGATTATCACTGATTCCATGATAAGCATGATGATTGCTTTGAAACAACATTGCCCTCCCCTGCTATCATTGTATTCCTCTGAATGCCACCTGTGTACTTCAGTTAAATGGGTACAGTACAGCCGTGAGCCTCACTGATAAACTGATGTGTGTATGTGCTCACTGAACATCAAGTCATTTTGGTCTGCTCTTGGTCATTTCATGTGTCTTGGGTGGAACTGATAATGCTTCCACTATCTCTGCTACCACTACTTCTATTACTACTGCTACATCTATTAAGTTAAAAAGCCAAATGATGTAAACATCACTTTTAACACACCAACATAAAAAGCAATGTTTGTGTGTGTCTTAGGTAGGTAGGATGTCCCACAGCAGAGGCCAGGACACCTTCAGTGACAAGTCAACCATTAGCAGGGAACCATTAGCAGGACTTTGTTAAAGGATCCTAAATAACTGCCAAATATAGGCAGCAGTCAAACCATTCAAGACTTAAAAACATGCAAAATCTTAAAATCAGTTGTAAAACTCACAGACAGCAGAGAGCAGCCTGAAAACGCTCATATCAAACCCACTGTAGGCGACGTGCTTACCATTAACATCTAAAGACGTTTTTCTCAAGAGTTGCATGCAGAGAGTTATAGGTAAAGCTATCTTTTGCTCGAGTTCCTCAAGGATTGGTAAGTGACCATGAGCATAAACATAAAAGTTGCACCTGAGTTATCAGAGAGCTCATTTTCATTCCTTGGTGTTAAATGCACACAAATCCAAATTCATTCTATTTTAAGATTGCAATAAATAATAACATATTAATAAAGAAGGTAGTATTATTGATCAGCGCTTTAATTCCGTATTCAAATCACATGTTCAAAACCTTGTTTCCAAACTGAAAATTTGATTAAGTTTCTCTTTTTGGAATAAATTCGGATTCTCCCTCCAGGCAAGGAAACGCTTGATTTCTGCTTTTGTGCTTTCTGTTTGACAGAGATCGGCTCTTAAATGCACCTGAGCTGTGCCTAAAGGAGCAGAGTACTGTGCAGTCACAGTTTTGCTGATGACGCGTGATCTTACAATATTCTATATCAAACATCTGTATCTACAGATGTTGGCTCCCAGACAACAGAACTGGACAAAACGCTGCTCCCTCTGCTTGTAATAATTTACCCTACAGGAGAATTCAACTTTAGAGTTGGAGAAAATACTACTCTTGGTCAGTTGCTCATAAATTAATCCCATTACATATCAACTGGACATTATTTTCACTTCACACTTGTTTTTTCCTGTAAAGTATATAATAACACAGTATGGTGGTATCTTTATAATGTATTTTGAGCCTGCACCTTGTGTTGTCATTGTGATGTTGTTCCAGCTGTGCGTTTAAGTCATTATCCTAGTGTTTCTCTGATGTTGCTCTAGCATCATTATGCTGTTCGGGAATTCTAATTCTGTTGTTGAGACGGTGATGCAGCACCATAATACTGTTGTTGCAGTCATGTTGCCTCAACATTATGAAGCTGTTGTTGCTGTGGTGATAGTGTATGATAATTGTGGTGTTGTTGCCGTGGCTTCAGGGGCTCGTGAAGCTTTGAAGCACTGGGCTGCAGGCCTGCTGAGATTAGAAGGTGGCTGTGCCGCTCTTGGCTCCATTATTCATTGGCTGTTGTGCATTTTGTTCTGGAGCGAAACACGCATTGACATCAAAGGCAAAATGGGAGAGGGGAGGAAAACAGCCCACTGTCTTAAAAAACCCATGTTGCATTTATGTATTTCATTATCTGGCCCAGGAGCAGAGGAGAGGAAGGAGCAGGAGGAGAGAGATAGAGAGAAGGATGGAGAGGACTGGGACTGATTGTGTTATCACAGTGTTTACATTAAACACCCTCAGGCTGAGAGGCCTTGGATGGATTACAGCCACCAGAGAGAGGGTGTGTTTGTGTGTGCACTTTGTGTATGTTACAGTGACCTGCTCAGTTTTGCATGGATCTCCCTCCCTGTCTGCACATAGCTCATGCCAACACACACATCCAGACACAAATGCACATCTTAACTAGTGGTATTCATGCACCTGCCCTATTGAAGTTCAACTACTGCACTTGTTAAGGATAATGGCATAGATCAGAGTAGATAGAGTCTTTCCTAAGATGTATCTAAATGGTTTCAGTCCCTATTCACCAACTAGAACCAACTCTGTGTAAGATCAAAGTGAGCTGAGACTCACCTGTAGCAGCAAATAGACAGCGCTGGATAACTGGATCAATGTCTAACTGAAACTAGTTTGAATCAAACTGTGCTCATCTGTGTGTGGAACCAGGACTTCTTTTGTTTTTGGCCATAACAATTCTCATTGTGGTATTTTTAAATTGGATTTTGTAAACTCAGTTTAAAGCACAGCTTCACTCAGTCTAATAATTTGTTTTGCCCTTTAAAAATAATGTTGACATCAGCTGAAGTGATTTTTGTAGGAGTTAATGTGATAAAAGCATGCACACCGTTTGGATCCAGCCCAATTACCTGCTTATGTCACTTACTCTGAATAGTTAGATAGTCAGTGATTTAGAGCCAGTTGCAGCAGGTGTAAGGGGTAAAAACAAGGTGAGGAGGTCATCTAGGTGGACAGGTATCTCAATGCATTCATTCTTTCTGGAGTCATATAATCTGAATAGCCACACAACATGATGACTTTATTGATCAGATGGACAGAAACATAACTTTTGTATTGGCCTTCAGATTTGGGATGCTGCTCTGTGTTTGCTCAATGTGTAAATAGACAGGCACCATATCAACTTTATAAGGTGCTAATGGTTAAAAGTCACATTTCCAGTTTGTTGCACTGCTCTCGGGGTTAAGGAGCACCCTGCCAACTGCTGAAACCCTGTTTTAACTGCCCTCCTCAGGTTTAACTTGTCGCCTGTCTGCAGTGATCTAGGAGTGCACAGGATGTGGTAGTGACTCCACTACTGACAAATCACACTGCACTCATAAACTGCCATCGTCTCTGGCCTGGCTCCAGGATTTCAATTTTGAATAGGCCAACGTCATTTTGGGTGGGTTTTATAATGCAGACGTTAACTTTTGCTCTTCGGCTTGTTAAACCGGGAATTACTGTTATCAAACTGTGGAAGGTGACTAAAGTGTCTGGTTGATTGACTCTTTTAAAATGTTTTTCTAAATAATGCACAATGCTGCGAGAGCTCATAATTTAAGCTGACAGTATTACAAGTGGCACACACACTTGGCATGTCGCTACAATCCTTCAAAAAGTAACTGTAGTGTTTATTTTTACTAGGTATCTATTCCTTTCCAGCCCAGACGTTGTTATTCTATTTCCAGAAATGCACTCAGTTTGAATTATCAGGCTGGATTATTACTTCTTTAAACTGAGTGCAAGATAAGACAGAGATGGACTGCTGGGTGAGCTACAATGACTTTTAATTAGAACAGCACACCGTGTTGTCAATCAATATGCATGTCTTAACAGAAACACTCAGTGCTTTCAAGGTAATATAGAAACAGTCAGGTCAGGCAGGAGTGTTCAGTGGTGTTTTTATCTTTACTGTGTATTTAAATCTTGATAATAATACATGTTCTCATGTTCATTTAGGATGGGTGGTGCCACGTCTCATAAAAAAGTGTTAAATTAAAAGCTCTCTACTGTGCAAAGTATTATGGTGTGTTATAAGCCCACACAGGCTTGGCATAGTTACATGGATGACACAATGGGAAAAACATTGAATTAAATCTTATTCTTTTGTTATGCAAACAGGAGGAAAAAGTGCATTTGTGCATTTGTTTGGGACTATTTTCACTGACTGAGTAATCCACACTTTGGGCTGTGGTGAGTTCTCCTGGCAGCAGGACTGTGTGTGTGTGTGGTTGAATGAAAATAAACTTCACCATGCGTGCTCATGGTAATGATGGAACGTGTCATTTTACTGCAACTGTGCTGCTCACTGGCGTGTTTTTAAAAGTTTTAGGACAACACTGAGGCTCTAAAGCACAAAGGAAGATCTGTCAGACGTTTGTACACATGCAAAACTTATTGGTGGATACATTCATTGATAGTTTGAGTCTCACGGAATTTGTCAGCAACAAAACATAAAATGTCCAGAGTTGGTTTGTTGATGTTTATTCACACTTAAAATAAAAAAGCCCAACCAAGTTCATGTAGTAGTTCTCCAGCCTCATGAAGATATTTTTATCTTACATATCTCTATTGCTCAGTGTGTTTGTACTGTGTCTGTTTAATATTAGTGAAACAAGCTTATGTATCTATTTCAACATTTCTTTTTTTTCTATTAGTGAATCAACAAAATTGCAAGCAGACCACTTTATGACACCTCAGACTCATATTGGCATATTGACCTTCTGTTTAGCATATGGGTGAGCAGATTTACAAAAATATGAACGTATTCTTGGCTTGTGGTAAGAAGAAGGACTTCAGTATTGACTGTTTCCTCTTGGTGAGTGACCGCTGGTCAGACGCTTCACCATTTCACCATTTTTCAGTGAGGAGTCAGTCAGTCACTCCGAGCTCTTGATGTCATCCTTCTCCTCCTCTGTCTGTGTTGTAATCCTCACAGGCAAACACCAGGAAGCCTCCAATCAGTTTGCTCTCCTTCCTTCTCTCCTCCATTGTCCCCCCCCATTGTTAGGCAGTGCTGAACGGGTTATTACCAGTGTCTCTCCATGCTATCCAGGGTCATTAATACATGTCAGCTCTGTACACACCAACTCCTCACTTCATTTATCCCAGCACGCCTTTCAATTTAATCAAAACTGCAGCAGCGCACATTCTCTCGCTCTCTCTCTTTTGCTCTTTCTCTCTCACATTCACACTCTCACACACACACACACACACACACACACACACACACACACACACACACATACATATATTCTAGTGGGTGAGAAGGGTCAGGGACAACACAGACTTATGTACGCTGGTGTGATCATTTACCAAAAGTCCCACATGTGTGCATGAATCCTGCATCTGCACATTCATAAAACACACTAACGCACATGTGTAACTCTGCAGGGCACCAGATTAAAGCTAACTCAGCTCTTTTAATCTGTTCCTGTGTTGGAAAGTTGAGTTGGACGAACCAAAACTCTGCTGAGCATTTCTTCATGTTTTTATCTGAAGAGTGTGCTGTTGGTGTTTTAGAGCTTGTAACAACTAAGCTAACCCTCTATGGCATGGTGTTTCTACAATTTTTTAAAGTAAAACATCACGTTAAAAGTCTGATAATAAGTCTGTGACCAATGAAATTTGAAGTGGGCGTAGGTTTGATCTTTTGTCTGGGAGTGGAACAGTCCTTTTTGGGACCATAGCTTGGACACACTGCTAGCAGAAGGTAAGATAAATTTCACTTTTTAACATGTTTAAATTTAAATAACTTTGTATAAATAATATCTGTGATGTGCATTTATATACTAAAATGGTAGTTTTTCATTCATTGCCTCAGGGCAACATTGTGCAGTTGGAACCACTTTTATTTAAACAATAACATGCTCATGGATGTAGATGTGCAGGGATGTATAGTTATCACCATAATCATTTTTTTTCTGTACTATCTACTATTACTCACAGGAAATGGATGCACAAACATTTTATGGGTATAAGGAACATGATTGAGGTTCATTCCTTCCAACAGTGAGGACAGTGAGTTTGAGGAGAGTGACAGTGAGGAAGAGTGGACCCCAGAATCAGGTTTGAGGGAGAGTTAGGGGATCAGGATTCAGTCAGCAGAGTGACATACTTCATGTAATGAACATGTGTGTGCGTGTGCGCATGTGTGTGCGGGTGTGCACGCATGCATCAGTGGGTGAAGAGAGATACGTGACCTGTTCTAATTTTATGCTTCCTGGTTTCAAAACAGATGGCCTGTCAGATGACAATCAGACAATTAGAGTCTGTGGATGAAGAGGAAAATGAAGAAAATGAAGATGATAATGCTGTATCAAAGGAAGATGCTCCATGCTTACCTCAGTGGAGAACACCCCACAGTGCCAACATCACTGATTACCCAGAATGGCAGGCCAGCCTTCCAAGATCAGACAATATCATGTCCCCCTACAAATACTTTTCCAGAATGTCTTTCTGAAGACATTCTGGAAGTAGTTGTAGAGCAGTCAAATTTATGCGCCATTCAGTGTGACACCAACAAGCCCCTTGACCTCACTACTAAAGGAACTGGAGCAGTTCATGGGTGCATGTTATTGTTTGGATAACCAGGCACCCATCATGTTTTGGAGCAAAGCCACCTGAGTGTACCAGGTAGCTGACACCATGGCACTAAACAGGTGGGAGTTCAAAAATCAAGACCAAGAAATCCCTGCACTTCAACAACAATGAAGTGAGACAAGGAGAAAATGTTGATCCACTCCACAAAATCTGACAACTGGTCACTCATCTTACCTCGAAGCTGCACACCGCAGCTAATCTCTAACCCACTGATAAACCATTTGTGGCTGATGTTTGTTGAAATAAAACTTTCAACAAACATCAGCCACAAATTCTGAAATGAAATTGTTGTTGTTGATGAAATAAAACTTCTTCTAATGTATTTGTTGCTTGTTTGTTCCTCATTCCATTTAAAATATATTATAGAAAACCTTGGCATTTTAGTACCCTCATAGCATCTTGTTGCCCTGAGGCAACAAAATTGGTGTGGGGGGGGGCACATTTTATGATTGATATGTTATCAGGGACCCTCAAGCTCCCAAAAACTAGGGTCAAATATTTTTTTCCTCCTAAAATAAAAATTCATGCCATAGAGGGCTAAGTTTTTCCACTAACTGTAAATGTGTGCTGAAAATCAAACTGCAACTGTATGAGCTCTCCCTGAAATCCTTCTGTAACATTATAAAGATAGGCTGGGTGCACTAGACGATAGGATGTCTTCTCATTTCTTTAGTCATCAATATATTTCCTGTCTGTAATATAATGTATTCTGTATAAATTAAATAAATAAATGTATTAAATGGTTACATTTGAATACTATTAAACTATTACACCATATTATAATATCATTTGATAACCGTAGTAACTATTTGTTCCATGACTTTTGCATGGGTTGCATATTCTGTCCAGGATCTGTTTGTAATGTTTTTGCTGCCTGAAGGTAGTGAACTTGTTGCTACTTCTCATAAAGTCTGTGGTAAAATAATGAGTTGAGTTGTATTGAGGTCCAAGGTGGCTCTAAATTCTTTGAGTTCCTCATTGAGGAATCAAATGTATGTTTGTCTTGACTATGTTTATTTAATCTGTAAAGTGCCCCCCACTATGACTCCATTTCCATGGTGCTTCCATTGATGACTGGGCACCAGCTTCTTCATTTTCTCTTCTACACCTGTATACACCATGTTTTTTTTCTTTCTTTTTTTAAAAAGATGTATTTATTAACAATGCACAAAGTACATTTGCCATTTTTTTATACGGCATATGAAGTAAAATAATAAAGAAAAGGAATTGGTACATTTGACAACACTCAGTCCTAAAGAAAAAAACCAACTCCAAAATAGGAAATCAGACAGGTACTAGGAGTGGATATGTGTGCTTAACTGAGAGGGTTAATTTTAGGTGTTTAGGTGTTGAGGTGTTTTAGCGCACTATAGACCAATATCCAACCTCCCCTTTATTTCTAAAATCCTTGAAAAGACCGTAGCTGATCAGTTATGTGATCACCTGCAGAGGAGCAGTTTATTTGAAGCATTTCAGTCAGGATTTAGAATAAACCACAGCACAGAAACAGCATTGGTTAAGGTTAGCAACGACCTCCTAATAGCTTCTGACAATGGCCTCGTCTCCTTACTTGTCCTGCTAGACCTCAGTGCTGCATTTGACACCATCGATCACGGTATCCTACTACAAAGACTAGAACATGTCATTGGCATTAAAGGAACAGCACTAAGCTGGTTTAAATCTTATCTATCTGACAGATTCCAGTTTGTCCACGTTAATAATGACTCGTCCGTGCACACAATGGTTAATCATGGAGTTCCACAGGGTTCTGTGCTTGGACCATTATTGTTCTCCCTTTACATGCTCCCCTTAGGCAATATTATTAGGAAGCACAACATAAATTTCCACTGCTACGCGGACGATACACAGCTATATTTATCTATGAAACCAGAAGAAACAGATCAATTAGTCAGACTTCAGACATGTCTGACAGACATTAAGGCATGGATGACTTATAATTTTCTGCTCCTAAATACAGACAAAACTGAGGTGATTTTGTTTGGGCCTAAACACCTCAGAGACAGGTTATCTGACCTCGCAGTCGCTTTGGATGGTGTTACCCTGGCCTCCAGTTCTACTGTGAGGAACCTGGGAGTCATATTTGACCAGGATATGTCCTGTCAGTCCCATATTAGGCAGGTCACTAGGACTGCCTTCTTTCACTTGCGCAACATAGCTAAGATTAGGAGTATCCTGTCCAAAAATGATGCCGAAAAGCTGGTCCACGCATTTGTTACCTCAAGGCTGGACTATTGTAATTCCTTGTTGTCAGGTTGTCCGACTAGCTCACTGCGAGGCCTCCAGCTCATCCAAAACGCTGCTGCGAGGGTTCTGGTGGGAATTAGCAAGAGAGATCATATTTCTCCGGTCTTAGCTTCTCTTCATTGGCTCCCTGTAAAGTCCAGAATAGATTTTAAAGTCCTTCTTCTTACCTACAAGGCCCTTAATGGCCAAGCTCCATTGTACCTCAATGAGATGCTAAGTCCCTATCAACCCAACAGATCACTTCGCTCCCAGAGTGCAGGTTTGCTTGTGGTTCCCAGAATCTCCAAAAGTAGAATGGGAGGCCGAGCCTTTAGCTATCAGGCTCCTCTCTTGTGGAACCAGCTGCCAGTCTGGGTCCGAGAGGCAGACACCCTCTCTACTTTTAAAGTAAAACTTAAAACCTTCTTGTTCGACAAAGCCTACAGCTAGCTCTAGTTACCATCTGAACTACACCATCCATGCCATCCCCCAGTTATGCTGCTATAGGCCGAGGCTGCTGGGGGACGTCCCATGATCATCTCCACACTCCTCCTCTTCCCTCTCTCTCCTTAAACTCCATTAGCTCTGTGTCCTCTCTCCCCTAGTGCTGTGCTTGTTTCTCTCTGGTCTCTCTCTCTCTGTACCTCTCTACAGATACCTGTGGCTCCAGAGCTGAACATCTGACCTGTGGCTCCACCGACCTGCCCCGTGTCCTCTGCTGCCTATTGCTGTCATTTGCTGTCATTATTCTATATTGTCCCCCCCCCAACCGGTCAAGACAGATGGCCGTCCACCTAGAGCCAGGATCTGTCCAAGGTTTCTGCCTGTTAAAAGGAAGTTTTTCCTTGCCACTGTTGCCAAGTGCTTGCTCATGGTGGAACTGTTGGGTGTAACTAACAGTAATGAGTGTGGTCTAGACCTGCTCTGTTTGTAAAGTGCCCTGAGATGACTTTTTGTTGTGAATTGGCGCTATATAAATAAAATTGAATTGAATTGAATTGAATTGAATTAATTGAAGGGAGAAGTGCTAAAAAAAGTTTTGGTTTTTTTTTCTTTTTGACTCTCCAGCCTCTTCAAAACACTGAGAAACCATCTCCTTCGTTATTGATTTCCTCGAGTCTCCTCTGTTCTTGCCCTGTTCTTTCAAAAATCTTACCATACCCACCCCTGTGCTTGTGCTCCAGCTCCAGTGCAAACTCCCTCTTTAGCAGCAGTTATTCATCAGAAGGGACATGATAAAGTTCATGACTGCTCTGGCTAATCGTGCAAAACAAATGGGCTGCAGCAACACTGACAAAGTTTCAAGCTGCATCCTCTGCGTGTGTATGTGTGTGTGCTTCTGTACGTGTGTGAGTCCATGCCAAGCCTTCAACATCAACTCGATCTTGTTGGTTCAGTTTTCTGCAGGGACCTGGAACATTATGATCACATCCTGGGATATAGTGTTTCCGTTGCACTTTACACCGTCACTCCTGCTCCCAGCATCTTTATATACATTCAAATACACAGTCAGATGCCATAGTTTGTACTTCCATCAGCAGCTTTCACAGCGGATGGCTCTAGAGAGAGCTTCAGGGTGTTTCTGACTAAAGTGAGTAAAGTATAGAATTGAATTTTCATTTGTCATATTTTTGCACTTTGCCCTCCTAACAGGCAAACAGCCTAATACAACTGTGATAAATATGAAGCCAGAGTTTGCACCATAGTTAACTTGGCAGTAATATTATGAATAAAATGTCATTAAACATAATCCCAACTTCGTGTTACCGTCATGTGTACTGTTTCCTGTATACATGTATACTAATCTCATATTGTGAAATACCTAAACATCTCCCATGTTAGATGCAAAGCTGATTGTGTTGTGCATCCATGTGTTGCTATTCTGCTCTTATCCACTCAACAATGCATTTTCACTGAGAAGCTGTTATCCACTGTAAATATTGGCTGTGACATGCTTCCGGCATGTGCTGGTCCCACGTTGCACAGCACCTGCTAAACTGCCACATGGGTGACAGTATCACCAGTCATTAAAACACGCTGAGCCTGCCACTGCACCCGCAATCTGGATGAGGATCACATCAATAGCACCACAGAGGGTATGGACTACTCGCTGATTGGCCTTTATTTATTTATTTTTTTGCCTCTTATATTTTCTGTTTCTTTCTGTCTCCATCCCTCCTCATTTTGTGAAAGTGCTGAACAAAATAGCGTAATGCTCTCTATTGATATTCATTGAGAGAAACCTTCAGGGATTTAAATTACTTTCTTTGTTTCATGTGGCGACCTTCGAAAATCCTGAAGACCCCCTCCCCACGCTGAGTCTCTCCCTTTCTCTCTTCATGAATAAAGTCTGCAGTTGAGGTGTTTTAGCGATTCAGCTCTTATTTGCCTGGCCGCAGCGGCTTTCCCTGCACTATCTTGTGGCCCAGGGGAGGGATTTAAGCCTAGCTTAGAAAAAAAATCTAATATTTTTTCAAATACAAATCAAACAGAAAGCAGCAGACAGCCTTTTCATTTGTGTGTGTGTGTATGTTTGTGTTTGTGTGTGCCTGTGCTGAAAATGACGATACATTGCAACTCCCCAGCTAGAAGAGAGGCCCTGTGATTTAGATTTAGAGAGCTCAGGAAGGTTTAAAACACACACACTCACATGTGCACATGGTGTGTGTCTTCCTCAAGCTCAGGTCCTCTACCAGAGGCATGGGAATTTGAGGGCTCTGTGGAGCGTTTTAGCTGTTCCTAGGACTGCACTCTTTGGGACAGTGACCTTAGATGTTCCTGGTCTTCTGTTCCTTGTACACCACCACAATGTCCAACTACACAGCAGCCAGCACAAACCTCGGCAGCTGCATCCAGGCTCAGACGGTGCATGATAGCTATGAATGTTGTGCATTGAACAGTAAGGTAGGGGAACACCCTGAAAGGATGTAGCCATACAGATCATTAACAGGACAGATGTACAAAAGCGCTTTCCTTTTTAGGACCCACTCACAAAAGAGAAAATATTTGCTTGTCATTATTAAATAAGTGTCACAGACATCTGGTGATTTAGCGATTAACTGATCTGTTGCAACCTGAACAGTAACTTAACACAGTTAATCCAGGGGAATGTATTTGTACCATCCCCTCCTGCCTTACTGACCATTATGATGCATCTTTCCTGAGTGGAACCTAATGCCGGCAGCATCTAATACAATAGCTCCCTCCACTGTGGTCATAACTCGCTGAGATTAGCCGTGTCAAGATGGTTTGCAGTTCATAAACTGTGTGAGCAAAATTTAGCTGCTTAGTGGTTGCATAAAAAAATGAGTAAATATTTAAAAAGTAGCAGAGTTTTGAGTCAGATACTGATTTTTAAAACATTTCATAGAAAAATAGATAAAATACAAAATATATTAAGAATATTTAGTCTAAACACATATTGTTTAATATATAAAAAAAACATTTTGGAGGAGGACCCTTGCATACAATCAAGGCTCTTTTTTTTTTTAAAGTTGTGCACTTTAAAGTTACTGAGAAGGGTGGAGAGTGGAATGGAGTTAACTTAAGGAGAATGGGAGGGTTTGACGGGAAACCTCTGATTTCCCTGCTGAGGATAAGCTGTGACTGTTTACCTCTGGAAGGTAATCAGGTTGAATGTATATGTTTGTGGATAATCAAAGATTTGCTGCAGCTACAGCTTTAGCCTGAGGCCAGAGGCAAAATGGGATTTTGAGGATCACCTTTCTATCCCTCCCCTCTCTCTGTGCCTCTCCCTCTCCCTGTCCACCAGCTGCAGATAGTGCTTGCTCATCACAAATTTAGTTGATTGTTAATTGTGGAAGTTTGTTGTTTCCTCTGAGGACGGGAAGCTGATCCGCACTGCTTAGCATGGCAGCTTTCTCACGTCCTTCACTGTCTGCACCTCTTGTCTTGTATCCTTTGTTACACATGCTTTCCTTCTCACCTTTTTCTTTAAACTGCAAAAGTTGTCTTATCTTTTCATCATATCAGTCCTGCTCATCCGACCAACCGACACGCTGCTCTGATGTTTGAAGAGCAAAGGCATTTTTTTCCGTCCTTCTCCTCTGTCTATCTCGCTCTTTCCATTTCTCTCTTTCTCTCTTTCTTGATTCAGTTCAATTGAAGTGTAGTGAAGTGCTGTATTGATGTTGCATACAGTACAATGTTGCCAATGTATATTAAGACAAAATTTCTGATTATGATAAACACAAATAGGAGATAACAATACAAAAGTGCATGGAAAACAATAGGAGCTACGGAATGTAAATAAGACTGAGACATACAATAAACATCCAGCGAATGAATAATTAATCATTATACCATGGTCTGGGTGAATACTCGATTTAGCTGAAAGAGAGAAATGGCACAAGGAGGTAACACAGCAGAAATGGTTCCATTAAGACAAAAATGCAAAATATATATATTAAATTAACACCGAGTGTTGTCCTTCAGTGCCTCATCATCTGAATATCACTGGATGGAGATTATAACACACACGATGTAAGAAGTCCACTGCCCGTCTGAACTTACTTGTGCTCTGGATCACAGCAATCATTTCACATCCTATCTGCTTCCCAGCTTGCTTCTTCAGGCTGACAGTAACCTACTGTCAAATTATATTTAGCTGTTGACGTTGAATCTTCCTTGTATTACATTAGCTTTCTGGCTCATAGCTGAGCCAAAAGCCACAATGAGCTGAGCAGACTAGAATTATACCTTGTTGCCAAGTTCTATCTAAGATTCTTTCTATTTACTGGTGTCAGATAAAAGGTTTCCATTGAATAAGAACCGTATGATTGTTCCAGGTATTAGTCATCCCCCCAGGTGTTACCAGGAAAAATGAGTTGGAAAAACTTTTGATTATAATAGTAATTTATTTTGTTTGGCAAGTGACCATCCAACTGTCCATAATCAGTAAGTAATGCACACCACAGAGTTAACTATCAGCCTTTAAACCTTACATAAACAATAATTATTAGCACTGTGGGAAAGGAGGCACACAGAGGTTTGTAGCTCATTGCAGGCTCCCAGCAGGACTGGAAATGTGTGATGAAGACTCACTTAGAAAGACGAATTCTGGGCATACTCTCATTATTTCCAGGCAATATTGGTCTGCAATACTGTCATGTAGTTCTGCTTTAAACTCTCCAAAAATAGGAAAAATTATGGCGTTGTCAAAAACTGATGTTGACATGAAGATTTATTGTAAGTGCAAACAATGCAAAAAATATTTACAGTGGAAAAAAAATGTGAAAATCAGACAATAAAAGCAAAAATAACAATTTACAAAAAATAGAGTTCTTGAATAACTCTCTCTCTGTCCAAACCCACAATGCAAGAAGAACAGTCTGTTACCTCCAGTGTAAACAAGTCAAGACTGGCTCTACAATGCCAAGATGGCCTGTTGTAAACCCTCCCCCTGGGTGTAGGAAGAACACAGGTCTATAGTGTGCAGAAGGCCTTATAACAGTCCTCTGTCCAGGTCACTGGATTCTTCTGGTCATTACAAGTCAAGGCTGTGAGTGGGGCTGCAATGGTTGCAAACTGGGGCACAAACTGTCTGTACCATCCAACCAGACCCTTCTTGGTTTGAGGTTGAGGACAGTTCTGGATAGCCCACACTTCATCTACTTGTGGACACACCTCTCCTCTGCCAAGTTGGTAGTTGGAGGTACCCTCTCACACTTAGGGGGGTTGAGTGTCAGTTCAGCCTTCTGGGTATTCCTGAGGACAAATGACAGGTGCTGGACATGCTCTTGCCAGGTGTTGCTGAAAATCACCACCCTTTCCAGGTAGGCATCGCTGCAGTAGTCACAACCCTGGAGCACTCTGTCCATTACTAACACAAATGGCATCACTGTGAACTGGAAAAGTGTATGGTCGGTTTCCGATTCCTCTAGTGGCACCTGCCAGTATCCCTTACACAAGACAAGAGTGGCGATGTACGTGGCAGCTCCAATCTTTTCCACCAATCTTCAATTTGTTGCAGTGGGTAGGCATCAAATTCTGAGATGGCACCGAGTTTCTGGATGCCAGTGGAAATCTGGAGGGAGCCATCCTGTTTGATAATGACCAATAGGCTGTGAATTGGAAAGCCCAATCACTCCCAGTCTTATAGTCTCATAGGTGACCGGGCCCATCTTACAGGTTATGAGGTATGGGCCTTGCCACTTTGCAAGGAGCTTATTGGTTGACAAGGGTAGGTGAAGTAAGACGTTTGGCCAGGTTGGGACTCTGAGCCTGTTGGTCATACCAGGTCTTTTGACTCTTCTGGGCCTATTGCAGGTTGACCCCTGCCTCCTCCGGGTACCTTGCCAGATGATCCCTCATCTTCAGCATGAACTGCACAATTCCTCCGTCACTGTCAGTGGTGAATGAGGCCTCCCAGCTTTTCCAGATCCAGTGGTCCCTGTACATCCCAACCATACAGCAGCTAAAAGGGGGGAAAACCTGTTGAAAACCTGCTTCACGGTAGGCAAAGAGCAGGTCCCAGTGGTCCCAGTCTTTGCCTGTATCATCCACAAACTTCTACAGCATCTTTTTCAAGGTCTGGTTAAATCCATTAACCAAACTGTCAATCTGTGGGTGATATGGCATGTTCTTGATTGCCGAAATGCCCAGCTGCTCCTCGAAAAGGTGCATCAGCCTGGAGGTGAAGTTGGTTCCCTGGTCAGTCAGGATTTCGTCTGGTATTCCTACCCTGCAGAACAGTTGCATGCAGGACAACAGGAGTGGTGATTGTGCATAAGGGGAATGCCTATGGAAAACGTGTGGCATAGTCATACACAACCAAGATGTATTGATGTCTGCTGCTGCTTCTCACCAGAGGGCCCACAATATCCATTGCAATCCTGTGAAATGGAGTGGAGATAACTGGAAGGGGCTGCAGAAAAACTCAGACTCAGACTTGCGGGCAGTGCATGTTTTCTGAAAAGTGGTGCATGTGGCACAATATTTTTGAATGTCTGTGTACATGGAGTGCCAATAAAAGTGTGAACTAATGCACAGATATGTTTTGTTAAGGTGTCCAGACCATGGGAGTGTGTGATAGGTGCATAACAACTAGGTGCTAGGTGACCTACAACTAGCAGGGACTACCACTACTATACAGCACATCTATTTTCACAATAAACCTTTCCCTCCCCACACAGAGTCCCCCTGACTTGTCCACCAGCATACAAAGGTTTCAATGAATCATCATCAACCAATCATCCCTCTGTAATACAGAAATTTATCAGGTATTGCCACAGTTTATTTGCCAGAGAACACTTTAAAATCAGACTTTGCTGACCTTAACAGTTTATCAAAGCAGCGTTGGTGCCGAAACTTTCTTGGGCCAAGATGGCACCTTTTAAACCCATAGCTCCTCCCCTGGGTGTAGCCCTACAATACGAAAATAAAATTAAACAATATTTTCATTGCATAGAATCACCTTGTCTTCACCTTTGTCAGCATCTAGACACATCTTCTATAATGAACATATCTATTTCTCTACATCAGAAATAATCCAAAAACTGACTAAAAACATATTATGAAATAAATGAAATTATGCTGTCACCTGACTGCAAAGCACGCCAGAATGCCCTACATATCCGCGAAAATACATCGACCCTGTTTTTGCCAGGCAGATGTTGGATGGGCAATTGGCACGATGCCCATGGCCTTCTCCATGAGGTGACTGAATGCAGAGTTTGACTTGTATGGGAAGTATTGCAACCAAGTGTGCCCCGTGGTTGCGCTACTTAAAGTGTTCTGGGAGAGGAGCTGTGAAGCGGTTTCGGAGTGTTAAAACCACTCTGTCACAAACGCATTGATATAGGAAGCAGTTGGCTAGGAAGTGCAGTTCGATCTATGGTCACAGTAAAAAAATAAAAAAAAAACAACCCCTCCTCTCTGAGGAGGTCTCAGATATGTCTCTGTCACACTCACTAAACTAACTTCTCAGTTTTGTATTAAACTCTGTGGACACGTGGGTTGCCATAGTGTACTGTCTGCTATGTTAGGATTATGTATGTTTCTAATTAATTGAGAATTTGATTTTTGAATTTTTTTTTAACTTCTGTCCATTAAACTTTGTGTTTTATTTTCATCATAATTTGATTGTGTCTAATTTTCTCAGCGCATGTGTCTGGAAGCAGAGGTGGTTGAAATGACCTGAGCGCTCGACAATTCACCCAGCCTCAGGAAGAGTAGGCAGACAGTACTCCTCTGTTCATTCAACTTGTGGCAGCAGAGACAGCGGCAGAGTTGGAGACTTTGTGGACTTGGTTTCCTTTTTTTTAAGCTTTTCTCTGCTCATGATACGCTTACCAAACTCTGCATGCAGCATTACAATGGGATGTTTGTCCCAAATGGTCAGTTTTGTTGAATTTGTGTACCCAACATCTTCAACACCATTGCATATTGCAATGAGTTCAAGTTAAGTGTTGATTGCTCTCTTGTTGGCATAGAAAACCCTTCTTTGTCTTTTAGTTCATTCACAACCAAGCTATAACTAGCTGTGTTTGAATTATTTTCCTTAATAGTCCTAATTAGTATAACAATCAGTTTGACAAGACTGTTTCCAATTTTGAAAGTGGACTGTTGAAAGTTCACAATGCAAGACATTTTTGCATTGTTCCTGCCCACATAAGTTAATCATTCAATCAGAGGGTGCGATGTAGAAATGCAGCCTGTGGCCCTAAGTCTAGGCAGGATCCCCATTTGGTCTTTGTTTAACGAATTATTTTCTGGTTGTGATTCTGTTAAGTTTATAATTCACATTTATTGCATAGTACACTACACCTTAAGACCTTTTTCCAGAAATGCTTTTTGTTAGTCCCACAGTCTTTTGCTCCATATCTCAGAAACATAGCTGAGTATCACATTAAAAAGTTGCACAATGGCAGAGCTGAACTTATAGTCAGTGTGTTTAAGTGTGGCATTGAGGATGCAGTCAGGTTCAGGCTTTACTGTAGCTTTTGGTCTAATTATTTCTCAATCATTTTACAGTCTGAAGGGAAGTACCAAATGATTATTTGTACTTGCTTGAGTTTTTTTCTTGTGATTGATCCCAGTCAGGTGTAGTATGTTCTTGGTATCATTTTTTAGAGGGTTCTATCCATCTACATCTCTCCTTCATCTGCAGCTGGTAATTTTTAAGGTCTTCCAATGGTCGATGAGAATTTAATCTATTAATATTAACTTATTAATCCTTTACTTAGGTTGACCTGGCTTTCGAGGTGGTGCTCACTTCAGGGTTCTCAGTGTCTCCTCATAATGTCCGAGTGACCATAGTTAATATACATATCCTGATTTCCTGTGTGTTAGGTTGGATCATTTGTTTTCTTGATGTTTTTCCACATTCTGAGATAAATTATTGTTCTTTCTTTCTCTCTTTAGATTGTCATGACACATTGTTGATATATTTTGCTCCTACTTGGCCTAGTTACATAGTTTAGTGGCATTGGTGCATTGTTGGTTATTGTGCGTTTTTCTTGGGTCTATCCTGATCTGGTAATGGTCTGAAAAAGGCCTGTGTTGCTTAACTGTGAGCGCTCTAAAAGAGAAATTGTCCAAATCTCTTCTTGCACAATTTATTCTGCTACTACCAAGACAAGAGCTGTAGGTAAAACAGCTAAAGAACCTCTTAGACCTCACCTTCTCGCATCAAGTCCTTCTCACCATCCATTACCTACATACAGATGAAGGGCCCAAGCTGCAGTTGTTCTTTCCTGTTTCTGTTTATTTATCATAATTATTCTTTAGGCGAATATTTAGGTGATGGTTTTTATATTTGTATATTTGTCTCCCTTTGTGTCAGTAGTGTCTGATATACCACTGTGTGTACATTCATATGTCTAACATTTAAGATATTTCCATGAATCTGAAAATGACTGATGTCTCATTGAAAAATGTAAAGAAGGGAGATTCACCTGTAAGGATATGTATTGCATTGTTATTTGTTGTTTTTTGCCCTCATCAATCTGTTGAGGTGGGGGAAGTCTGGGGTGAGGTGTGTTTAGGCCATCTTGTTGTTGGAAAAAGTGTCGCTTGCCTCGTTGATCACTGCTCTTAGTAACGTTGAAGCTTGTTCCTCCTGGGCTCTGATTGTTGGTGCCTGTATGGATTTTGATTTGACTTGGGCTGCAAAGGTGTTCTTTGACTGGGGCACCAGCTTTTGGTTATGCTGTGCAGCTCAATGTCTGATGTATGTTGTTCAATGGGAGGTGATGATTGCTCTCATTGCTACTCATGGGGAAAACTGTGGTTTAGCTGCAGTTCTGGTTCAGGACAGGGCTGGTGAGGATTTGGATGAACCAGTTGGTGAGCAGCAGAGATGTGGATATACTGACATTTATTGAGAACTGTGGGAGATGTAACAACAAAGAGTACTATTGCAGTTGAGTCTGGATCTAATGAAGTCTGGATCTGAAGTCTAGCCTTTAACCTGATAAAAGGCAGTTAGGTTACCTAAATCGTTAAACAATATATTCCTCACTCATCAGAAATCTGCAGTGTAAATGTGATATTACACTCATGAATAAAAATAAACAAGCAAAAAAGAATTCTATATTTGCAAGATGATGCGAAATGTTTTCTAGCATAACACTGCTAATGAAATGTGTTATTATAGTGATTTTTAACTGCTGCGGCTTCAGTCTCAGTAGCAGGACAGACCCAGCATCCTGAACATACGTAAGGGTTGTTACATGCAGCTTCATCTTCTCCACAGAACTAGGGGACATTGAACATGTGCTTCTGCTATTTCTGCACCGATCCCACCATCTAGTGGTTAGACTGCCTGACCAACAATATGAGCGAACCGTTTTATATCAAATCATCTGTCTTTCAACTTTGTGATATTCGATTTTTATGTAAATCTATTTGAGCACAGTATATTTTTATATATGGTTTTCACAAACACTTTTGTTATTATGTTTGATAGAAATGTTATTAAAATGCTTTTTTGTAGGTGTAGATTGTCAGTATTTGTCTCTGCCTTGATTTCATGTTGAAACAATTTTACAATTTCTCTAAAGAAATGTTTTATTCATTTTCATTCATACATCTCTAATTGATGTGCAAAATGATCATCAGTTTATATTTATGTTACAGTGTATTTCCTTTTCCTTTCATTTCCCATTTAAAAGTAGTTTTAATCTATTATTATGTTCTCGTCATATATATTTTTCCAGCCCCCCACACTTGCGTCCTTTGGTTTAGACATCATGAGGCAAAAGACAAGATTAAGCTGGTCTTGAGTCAGCGACAGAATCATTGGGTTAAATCTCTGAGTGCGCTTCTGAAAGGAGCTGGTTTCAGTCCTCACTGTGGCTTTGGCAGTGTGTTCTTGAACTGCCAACAGATGGCAGTGTAAACCTGCAGCACTGTCCGAGTTAAAGCTTGGAGAGTAATAATGTCACAGATCCACTCACACATTCATACTGTTCCACTGACCAATGGCCTTTTTTTTTTTTTACAATATGGACACACTCTTTATGGATGTAAGTTCATTCATTCAGGCCTAACAGGGCTGTATAGATGAGATACAGACTAAGGGTAACCCAGGTTCACTCACAGGTGAAGAGGAGTAATAATCCTTTTATCCCTCGTAAAAAAGTTAGTTTAATATGGAAGTGGAAAGAAATGTTTATGACTTTATTTTAGTGTTTGCACAATCAGATCAGTGAATATTTAATGTAACAACACAGAATCACCATATGTGACAAAGGGCAGAGTGAGTCTCCCTGTTTATGTCTGATGAATAGTGTAATAGCTTCTAATGTCTGATAAACAATATGCACAAACTGGATATAACAGTGTCATATTGCACTGCTAAAAAGCACGAATAACAGATGACTTTCTGCTTTCTTCACTAAGCCGCTGTAAATATATAACTTTCATATGCATGATTCTCTTGCAGATTGTGTGGTTTATGAATCCTTCTAAGAAGATATTAATTAACCAGCCAAATATGACGTGATGATGATGGTGTTTGTGTTTGTGTGTGTGCGCGCAGGTGCACACACAAGCACGTGAGTGAGCAAGCATGACAGAATCCACAGAAACCAGGCAAACAAAAACAAAGAGAAAATAAAAATTGCATTTCAGCAATCTAGCTTAGGTTTATCTGTGTAGTGTGTGTGTGTATGTGTGTGTGCATGCACGCCTGTGTGTGTGTGCACTCACCAATCAGCTTGTGCACAGTATGCACAGAGCACAGCTGTACAGGAAAAATAAGACTCAATAAGAGTGAAATTCCAGTGAGTTTTAAAATGCTGCATTTATTTCCATTATTAATTACAGTCATTACTGCTGTCTCCTCCTGCTGGATGTGTGTGTGTGAGGGGGGGGCAAAAGAAGGAAGACAAAGGATAAATAAGAGCGAGAAGAAAAAGAGGTAGGAGCAAGAAAAACAGTTGTGAGGTGGAGGAGCACAGCAAGAGGTAGAGGATAGATAAGGATTAGGAGATCGAAAGGTGGAGGGAGAAGACGAGAGGATGATTGAATCAGTCGGTTTAAAAGTTTTGCTTGGGAATATTTTGCTGCTCTACACATTCACTGATTTAGACATCTGCAATCTGGCAGAGCTCACACTCTGTGATGTCGTTAGGGCGATCGCCGATATAGTTTAACAAACTGAAGATTGCCATCAGCGCAACGGAATAGAGAAATTTACTCAATGTTAAAGCCTCATTATGTGCACACACTCTGATCAAGCAATCTTGCTCTAAGCAGTTCTTCTTCCTTCCTTTTCCAAAGATTTCTTCTTCTTGACAGAAAAATCTATAGCATCACCTGGTACTTTGGACCCTGAAAAGATGCCTTTCTTTTAATTATCTTATCAAAACAACATGAAACTCACAAAATCAACTAATATGATAAAAGATTTACGCTTGCAACGGCTTACTTGGGAGTCCCTTGTGTTAAAATTAAGTCTGAAGACCACTGAGCTCATGTTTTGCATATTCATATCATCACAGAACAAAAAGTAGAACAGCACATTATTGCCAGCAGCTTCTAGTTAGTTTAACAGTGTGCCACGCAGATACAATATATTGTTCATCCCACTTATGTCATTGAGGGTAATAATCGTAATAGGAATAGTCATACAAACTACGTCATACAAAGTGAGATTGCAGTTGAATTATTACACTTCTGAGATGGTAAAAAAAACTGAACTTGCACTTTTACATCTCTGTATAAAACAAGGAAACTAAAAAAAGTGTTGACTGAATTGAATAAAAAAGTATAGAACAAAATGTTCAGTGTAAGTAAAATGTTGCTTACACTGAGATACCTTTATCTTAGTGGGTTCTTTTTATATCTTGGATCGGAGAGGGGTTTTTTTTACCCTCCCCGTCGTGTGGTTGTGTGTTCAAACTCCTCATTGTGTCTTAAGTACATTTCCACCACCACGTCGGTGCAGTGCTGAGAGAAAGAAGCTGAGAAAAAGTTGATGACAGTAAGTGACCTGATCCTGACTCTGGCCTGCGAGGAAACAAAGGCTACAAAACATGGTAAATTTTTAATTCCTTTGGTGTGTGCTATGGGTACATTTTGTCTGTGTGTATGTGTGTATGTGAGTGGGGCAGGGGGATGGGGTGGGGATACATAGTGAGAGGGTTTTCTTGCCTCAGCTCAGCAGTCTAGCTGTCAGTTTGGGTTCCGGTCTCTAGATGAATTTGGAGAAACACCCAGTATGGGGCCTCGACAGTTCTCTCCTCTGCCTCCCATGCCTCGCTACTGTTTGACACTTAATTAAAGCTTTCATTAGCTCCCTGGGAAGTGCAGAATGGCCCTCTCTCTCTTATTAGCCATTGTCTTTCCTTACACCTCTCATTATGTGACGCTGTAATTGTTGCCATGTATTACCTGTGTGAAAGGCCTCTGCTGGTATGCGGGCAGAATTAAAAAACCTGTCTGTTTCATTTCTCACACCATTCGCTTGCCAGTATTGTTGACTCACTTTTTAATAATCGCCATTTTTTTACACACAGCAGAGAGTAACAAGTTGCCCTTAACTTGGTTGGTTAAAGTTTGGCTTACATGAACGGTTTCCTGCATGAGATCTCATAGTTTTCTCACTGTTACTATATACGCCTTTTTTCCCTTTTCTGCGTTGTCCCCAAGCTTTGCTGTGTGTTGGTGCAGTGCTGCAGATGAAGAAAAATGGGAATGCCAGCACCAGACACCAATAACCACAGCGAGCAAAAACCAAACATATTTCTGCACAAGTGCGCATAGTTATGAATAGTAAGATGCATTTACGAGCCATTATAAGACAAAGGCTGACAATCACGGCTTGTTATGCGGAGCCACTGAAATGACGTATCAGTGGCGAGGCCCATTTCCTCCCACTCATTTGTTTGTTTTGTGTTTTACATCCAACTCCCATTGTGGGAGCAGGACGGCAGAAGCACATGAGAACGCGATCATGAACATCCTCTTTCCACATGTTCATAAAAATTCACATTATTCCCAGGCATTTTTGTGCCCCAGGAGAGAACAATGGAGGGGTTTCTCCATTGGGGACCCTTAAATTAGTGCTGTGATGTATTTATGGCAGTGCTGTGCGACATTAACGTTTTGGGAGGGAAAATGATGGCACATTCAGCTGTGGTGTAAAGGGCCTGTAAATCTGGTGGCTTGCACTTAGCATGCTTTATTACGTTGGCTGTCGACCCTCTCATCAGCATCATCTTCCTCCGAGCTCACACTCTTTCTTCCCTCTTTCTCTTTAATTGTCGCCCTCCATCATTTTCCATTCTGCTCACTCAGCCCATCTTCTTGTCAGCTGCCCACACTCCTGTGTCTCTTTGCTCTGCTCTACCTGTTTTTGACTTTGATCCACTCTTCCTGATCACCTATGGTCATCATAATTCTTGCTGTTTTACCACATTATCAGAGCCATCATCAGTGACTAGAATTAACGACTGTATAAGAAAATATCTGTGCAGAAGTCAAAGGTAAAAACTGAGGGAGAGTCGTCTCCCTACAGTTACAACATCACCAAGCTTAATGTAACAACAACTGGAATACTTGTATTTGCAGACTTTCAGTGGTATTACTCACCTCTCTGTGGGGATGTTGACATGTACTCCAGGGTTTGTCGGTGTTCTGTGACTTCCTCTGGGCTGAATTGAATCTTCCAACCAGAGGGCAGCGTTACACAGCTTTTCAGCTGGCTCTTAAGCTACTCAATATTGTGCTTTGTAGATAACCTGATAAAACATTTAAGGGTTGAAATCAGTTCACTTTCACTTTCTGGTTCAGCTTTGGATGATTTCAGCAACCCTGGTGCTGTATTTTGGTCTGCAATCGAAGCCCTGACCTGCTCCCTCTCCACAGCAAAGGTGGATCAATGAATTAGTATTATTCAGAGTTTGGGCCTGAAACTGAAACCCAAACACAGCTTATACCTGCTCCATTCACAGCTGACTTGCATAAAACCAACTGGCACGACCGTATTAGAGACCTGACCCGAGGATATATTTTTGTTTTCATCCAGCACTGAACATTTCTTTCATGGCTGGATCATCCTGGTAGGGCTTAAAGCAAGATGTTGTTGGGCCTCTTACATTGTAAAATTAAAACATTTACAAGTATGTGTAACTATGGAGCATCCAATGGTCCTGGGGCTCTTAGGGCAGGTGCCCACTTTTAACCAGTCTTGGTTAGCTCAGCGGGCTAATTCAGTGCATTGGCTGCAGGTTGTCTTTTTTCCCTTTCCCTGTGCTGCATTTGCCAACTTGCAAACCCTGATAGGTCACAGGTGCTGGGCAAAGTCAGAGACAGAGGGAAAGAAGTTAACTAAAAATACTAAACTAACTAAAAACGAAACCCAGAATCAAGCCCAAAGCTGCAACAATGCTGCCCAGCGTTCTTTTATTCAGAGCAGCTTTCCACATTAAACTAATAGACATATTATAAAATTATTGTATTGAGTGGAATGTATCAATGTATAAACACTAAGAGCTATTTTCAAAAAAGAATTTACAGTGGTGAAACCTGGTTCTTCTTCTGTCCAGTCAAAGCCTTCCCATGGAGGCCTGTTTATGCGTCTAGCACAAATGTTGTCTTGAAAAAAACATTATTTTAATATCCTACAATGCAGAAAGTTTTTGTTTATTTGTTTATTTTATACTTGTTTGTTTTGTTGTGGTATTTGAATAGAATGTGAGAGCATAGAACATTAAGCTGATGTGGCTAGGCTGTTAGTTTGCCTGAAGATGAGTCAAAAAGGATTTGAGTGGGGGAGCATTGAAGATCTGTGAAGCAAAGAAAGGACTGTGTGTGTGTATGTGTGTGGATGAGCAGTTATGCCAGCAATCATTTCAACTAAAGGTCAGGTTTGTAATTAGATCAAAGAGCTGTGTGTTTGAGTGTGTGTGCTTGCGTGTGTGTGAATGTCTGTGTCTGTTTGAGCAGAGTCATTCAGAATGATTGAATGACACCTGTGATTACGCTCTCCCACGGCTGGATATGAAGAGGTAGGGCCTCCACTACAAAGAGCTGTCATGACCGTGATGAATGTGAGATGAGAGGTTCCCATTGTATCCACAAAAACACACGCATACATGTGCGCACACACAAAAATACACATGCATAAACACAGTATTGGGAAGCGGGCCTACATTCTACCGTTATTATCTCAACATTATTCAAATTTAGGATGAATGGTATACAGGGAAACACAGCATAGAGAAACAGCGAGGGGGGAGAAATGCATTTGTTTTGTGTTGTGAATGTTCCTTCAGTCAGGCAGAAAGAAAATCAGCATGCATTAAGGAAAAGTAATGAGTTAAATGTAAGCGAGAAAGAGAGTGAATATCTTAAACTATGTTTGCTGCACTGGCCTCTTTCTAGAAATGACGTTTTGCTTCCCTAAGCATGTAAATAAGGGATGGAAAACAAGCCGGAGCAGATGAAAACAGGGCTACGATGAAGCCCATGAAACCAGGCCTTGTGTGTGCATGATAAACATGTGTGTGAGTGTGTGCACGCGCAGACAGATGCATCTTTTCCACAGTATCCCACCCATGACAAACAGAGGATGACTGATCTTACATTTTCCACCCTAAAACCTGACAGCTCAGCTACCAGCACACATGTACTATGACTGACATCAACAGATGGTGATTTGGACTCTTCAATTACAGCAACTTTTTATGTAACAACATTGTTCATCCTGGCCTAAAGTTATGATCATTATAGGTCAACAAATCTAAAGACCAAAACAGTATCTTAGTCCATCTCTCAATACTTTTTGACTCCGTCTCTGTCTGTGGCTTTCACCTCCAATCCCCATTGGTTCCCACTGAAGACATAAACATACAATTTGAATTTTCATTGGCTCTGTAATCTGAACCCTGTGATTTTAAGCCAACTTAACTCAACAAGGGACTGTTTCAGCAGAGCAAAATCATATATATGGTGATCTAGTAAGTTTTTCAGGTAGCAGGACAACTTGGATTGAGTTGGATCACTTCTAAGCGTGAAAAGCTCAGGTTCTGCATATGCTAAAGGTGTTACGGCTGATCTTTTCCTATTGTGTTAGTCCCCCTCTCTCTCCCCTGGCTATTTTTACTTTACTCACTCACTGGCTTGCTTTCTCTGGATATCCAGAGGAAGACAGAGAGCACATTAACTATTGATAATCTGTGGAACAGCATCACATTCAGAAATAACATCCCTGTCTAAATGTATTCAGACCCGGCTCGTAAAACTGTAATTATACACATTACTTTGAATATGAAATGCTGGCTGACAGTTATTGTCATGGGCTAATAAAAGCCATCTCACTTATGCATACTTCACCGTGTCGCCACTTGTTGGCTCTCAGTGTTTGGAGAGGAGATTATTGGCAGTTTGTCATGTTATTGCGTGTCCATGGCTTGACCTGCAACTGCACAATAGCTGTAGCACCCATTCTAGATGAGCCTCTGTCTAAGGCAATGTCACAGGTGTTACATTATAATGTATTTATCCTGTGGTATTTTGCTTGGACTCAGAAGGCTGTAGCACTTTTATTTGCGCCATTCATTAAAACGCTTACTGCAATGAAATGTAGAACAGTAGATCAGTATGTTGACCACTTTGGTCAGGGCAAAATATGTTGATGAAACCTGGTTTTGATTAACAGGCAAGTTAAAGGAACATCACTTCTACTCACTGTTTGCTAAAGGGCAGATTGCCTTGGAATTTACTGATCATAATTTGGGATTTTCTTGTGTTTGCATATTCTCTGTGGGCTGAGAAACAGCTTATGACCAGAAAAATTCCCCTGCTCCTTACCTGTGGAAACAACCGATTAATCCAAACACAGGTTATACACAGGTTAAGTGCCATAATACAGGCACTGAAGCCAGGCATAAAGTCGTCTCCAGTGTTTATCAGCTTTGGGTGTCACTTTTGAGTAGCAGGATGAAATAACAGATAGCAAATATTTTCATATGCAGAGTATCTTGGCTTATTCTTAAGGGCGTGGTGAGAAGGTGAAAGGAGTGTGAAGAAGAAGTCCTGCTTAATGTCACTAAAAGGGACCATTTTAAGTGGTTTGAAGAGGATACTCTCCTAGCATTCATCTCCTGTCCTCAGGATAGGGAAATGGATGCATCTGGGCTATTTTGCCTAGTCTGTTAACACCATGAACTGAATAAGTGGCCAATAATTGATGGATAGACTCACTAGACCCTGGATGTATGACATCTTATCAAGCTCTTCTAAGACAGTGTCTGCTGGTCCTGAAATGGGAAATTAAATCTGAGGGGTCCATGACACAGTAGAGAAGGTTCATAACTAGGTTCCAAGAATAGCAGAAGCAGTGTACCTCGCTGCACAAGGTGACTACTTTGCAAGGCATGCTGGCCAGTTTTAAGGGTAATATGTGCTAGTTGGCTCAAAATGAACATGCAGAACATTTTCAGTGAGTTTAAAAAAATGTCAAGTCTAGCATGTAGTGCATGGTATTGCACCCTTCATTTACTCTGTTTAATGGTAGTTATATTACTATAGCCCTTTTAATTGCTACATTGACTCTGTTTCACCACAGGTATTATTAAAGTCAAACACATCTTGTCTTAACCTGACACCAAGTTAATTGTAACTTGCTAAACTTCTGTTCATCTAGTAAGACATGCAGGAAAAATACCTTAATTATCCGCAAATGTTCCTTAACTTCATTCCTTGCTGTACTTCTTAGGTGCGCATGAGCTTCCAGAATGTTTGGGATTGTGTGTGTGTGTGTGTGTGTGTGTGTGTGTGAGAGAGAGAGATACATCCATCCATCTCTTGCCTGTGGCTGGCTGCCGATGTTGGGTATGAAATAAAGCTAGCTAGGGCTGGGAGGAGAGATAATTGAAAATCAAAGGAGGACTTTGTTAGTTTGATTAGGCAGCCCTGGATTGTTCCAGATCAAATTAGATTTCATTATGTCATGCAATTAAACAGAACATGCTGTGGAAGAGGGGGGTGGAACAGTTGTGCTGTCCTGCCAATAAGGCCGTCAGATCGAAATAACATGTACCTGTGCCCCTCTTAAGTACAGTTACATCATATATCAGCATGAAACAGCTATCGGTATTTAGTTGTTCTCACCTCTCACCAGTGCCACAGCTTGGGAGTAATTTGGGACGCAGTTTTCCACTGATGTCAGTTAGATATGGAGAGGTTTGTGCTAGCACCTGGATTTCAGGTTAGGGGAAAGACATAATTATGAGCTTCATTGCATAGGTTTTGTAAGTGTGAGTAAGAGAGAATCTGAGTGAATGGGAGAGCCAAGTGACGTGCTGTAAAGAGGCAAGACGAAGGGACCAAGAAACAAATCCTGAAGGATCACAGCAATTAGGGTATAGGGTTTTCTGGCGCTACCCTGTAAGACCCCGAGGTAGGTAGTGAAAAGCAGGATGATGACAGAGGAGAGGGAGTCTGCTGTAGCAGTGTGGAGTTCCTCTGTAAAAGAAGGAGGTCAGTCTTAGTTAAGTGGCCTGCCTTGAAAGACTGGAGGGGGTCAGGAAGGTTGTTCTAGTGGAGATATGCAGAAAATTGACTGAGCCTACGAGTGTTTCAGAAGGAAATGGAAAGAGACAGGGCTGCATTTATTTACATTCAAAGGTTTGGGTGTTTCTCTAAATGAGGCCTCATTCTCGCTTAGGAAAAACAATCAGTTGTCAAAGAGTTATTGATTAAGGAACAAGGATAAGAAAGAAGTCAGGCGCAATAAAATGAAAAAAATGTGAGTGGGGGTAGGGTTAAGAAGGTGGTGAGAGCTGACCAGGGTTCATAGCTCATTTAGACAGAAAGGTAAAAAAGGGAAGTTAGAACATGAGATGAAGAGTTGGATGTAGGACAGGTGCATGCCACTGAGTTGACAGTAGACCTAAGGATAGAGGTGATGTCACATTCCTGTCAAAGAGGAAACAGAAACAAACTCGGGATAAGACCAGATCTCTTAGAGCTGGGGTAACTCAATGATTTAATAGTGAACAAAAATATAAAGGTTTACATCCGAGGAAGTAAAAACAGTTCTAAAGCCCTGGGAAACACAAAGAGAGAACGGAAACACTTAGCACATGGTGCTCAGGGTGGCTGTCTTGGGGGTTCCATCCTCGGTTCCCACAGCCTGCATGACGAAGAGTCTTTGGGCAAGACAATGAAACCCCAAATTGCTATTAATGGCTGTCCCATCAGTATAGGAATTAGTGAATAAATGTTGGTTTCCTTCCTGATGAGCAGCTGTCATCACTGTATGAATGGGTGTGCATTCCACCACGTTTACACGGAGAAACTTGTAAACAGAGTAGTAGTACTAAAATACACTGAGGAGAGAAAGGAAGGAACAGGTGGAACTGATTAACAAACAAGACACAGGTGCCATTTCTGACAGAAATGGCAGATGTATGTAAATGACAAAGAAGTAAACTGACACTCAAAAAGTATTTCCACACATGTAAAACAAAAAGACATAGGACAGCAACATTCTGTTAAACAAGGACAATTGGTTCCTGCATAACATTAAAACGGAAAACACCTGTTTTCTGTGCCATAGTCGGTATAAAGATTAGAACAGGAAGTAAAGGCAGCAAAGACATGCGAGAAAAAACAAAACATCAAACTGGGACATAACAGACCAAACGCTCAAAATCACAACAGCTGTGGGAGTGTGAGATCAAGGTTTTGGGAGCTGGAGAATGAGGAATAGAAAGAAAGAGCTTTGAGCACCAGATAAGAAGGTAAAGGGAGAAGAGACTGATAGGCCATTTAACCATTTTCTTTCAGCTGCCCATGGAGGTTCCGTCGACATGGAGGTTCACGCAACCTGAGGGGTCAGGCAAGCCTGCCAGGAGGTGAGCAGATAGAGTTGCCTGAGAGGATGATAAAATAGAGAGAGGTGTCAGTGGCAGAGTTTGGGAGAAGAGTAGTCTGTCAGGTATGAAGAAGTTGTCACAGACATGGAGAAGAGTTACTGATGTGTTAGTGGTAGAGCAGTAGAAACAAACTAGAAGCAAACCAGAATCTTCTATATTGATTACAGTGTGGCAATGCACTGTGTGATTACACAGACACAAATGCTTAGATACACACACATGCAAACATACACATACTATGCATGCATGTACAAAGAGAGGCATGTTTGCCTTACCATATGCAAGCTCAATATGCAAACATACACGTAGTCAGCTAATCAGCCCGAGGTGGCCCTGCAGCTTCTCTCTGAGGGGTTTTATCGAGGTAAATTCCAGAACAAACCATCTTGTTTCAGCTTCATTCTCACACTACTTATTTATACATCCCTCCTAATTTCACTCTGTTGTCCTATAGTCTGCCATTGACTGTATCATCTCCTCTGTTTCAATGCAGTCAACATACTAAAATACATCCCCGTTCCCCTGCATAACAGACATGATTTGTATTATTTACAAAATGTTGTTTTTTTGTTTTTGTTTTTTTTTACCATTCACTGAAATATGTACATCACATTACTTCCACACTCAAAAATTTCAAAATAAATAATAAAACGATTTTTCTGGTGCATCCTGTTCAACATCAAAACAATACGGCCAGCAACGATACTGTGGTGGTTACTCTTTTACATCTTTATTTTATTCCGTGTCTGAAAGTCAGTGCTGAATTAAGGCTTCTTGAATGGAAATGTGGGCATCATAGCATCATGGCTGGAATAGGGTTGACATCTCTACCTGGGTGTTGAGCCGAGAAACACGACTACATGACTACTGCAGAGTCATTTGACCAGGGTTTTAATTCTCCAATCAGCATTTGAACCCTTTCCCATTAAAGGGAAAAAACTGATGTTTGCAAGTGTTACCAGGTTTTTTGTGCATGTGAAAGGGCTTCAGATAACTCAGATAACTAAGAAGCTTATCTCTGTGAATTCAACATCCAAACAGAGAAACTAACATCTAAATGATTACCTTTATTATCTTCCACTGTCTCACTCTCTCTTGCTCTCCTACTCACATGGCCTATAGCTAGCCTGACACTAGGAATTGCTTGACAACTATCATTTCAATAACTAGTTTTTATGTCTCTGACAACTTCTTTATATCTTCATTCCTCTCCTCCAGTCTCACACTATGACACAGAGACTCTTCTCTCAAGCTTGTTGTTCTCTCAGGACTCTCTCTGTCCTCTTACCTTGGCAGACTCCTTTCAGCCCTGTGGACTGGTTCTGACAGAACCACTATGGGCAGCTGAAAGAAAGTGGTTAAATCCAAACAATCTCCTTGCCTATCAGTCTCCTCTCTTTCTCCTCCTTTCTTTTAGGTTTTTTTTGTTTCATTTATTTGTTCTCCATTTTCTATGCTCTTATATTTATCTTCTTTACCCTCCTTGACCCCTGACGCTCCTAGCTGTTGTGCTTTTGAGTTTTATTTCTGCTATTATATATATCAGTTCTACACTCCCCTCTTAGTGTATTTAGTCTGTGGCCTCCCCTCTCTGTTTGCCAGTTTGATGAATATTCCAAGTCCTTAGTGTATCTGCTTTCATTGTTTCTTTGGGCATTCCATATTTTCTGAACATTTATTCTAGCCTGCTTCACCACAGATTTGTTATGACTGGTTATGACTTTTGCTGGCCTCACCCTCCTGTAAGCCTTCATATTTTTGTTCACCATTAAAACATGAAAATGCACCATCTCTGCCTCAGTGATCTGCTTTTGGGTCCTACACCTTATTTTTCTTGTTGTTAGACACAGATGTGACAGCACCTCTTTGTTCAACCATTTAACTTCGATAAGTGCTTAATAGACATGCACCCACCTGCTGACCTTATCCCTTCTTCTCCCATTCTAACCTCCTGTTTCCCTCTCTCAAAATGAGGTTCTTACCCCGGTTTGCTGCTCATCCCAACTCCATTTGGAGCAAACTAAGCCAGGCAAATTTGTAAATGACTTGTTTTCTTCTCAATTTCATTTTAAACCTTCATCATAACTAATAATAAGAACTAATGTTTGCTTTGAATATATCAGATGATACAGCAATATATGATTTTATCATCACAGTGCAGTAGCTTTGTTAACATGTAGCACTGAGACAAGATTAAGCCACTATTTTGTACTCAGATGAAAACAAGTACACTACCCCTTAAAAGTTTTGAATCACTCGCCACAAGGTAGAGCAAGTCGTTCACCTATCTGAGGACTGACAGTTTGATCCATGGTTTCTCTGGGCTGCATGCTGAAGTGTTCTTTAGCAAGAAACTGAACTCCAAATAGCTCCCGATGTATGAATGTTACCTAGATGTCCATAATGAATGTGATGTAAATGGCTGAACATGTAGTGCCATGAATGTCCAGAACTGAATGTCTGTAACTACACTCAAGTTACTATTTTACAGAGACTTGATTCAGTACAGTTGGATACTTAAGTAGACTTGTGTTTTTGAATTCATACTTATTTTATATAATGGGTTTGCAAAAAAACAAAGGTACAGGAAGAAAACACTATACAATGATTGAACCAGAGTCGAATAGGGATACAAGAAATAGCCAGCCATTTATAAAAGAGGGTTGAGGTTAGCTTTAAGATCTGTGCACACTTGGATCAGAACTGATTACGGTTTCAGTGTTGCAATAATGCCTATGTCAAGCTGGAATTAACAGGCATGTTACAAATCAAAACATCAAAATAGAAGGTTTACATATAGTTAGCACTATTAAAATAAGATCACAGAATATCTAACATTATGCTAGCAAAAGTCAGTAACATTGCGTTTGTGATTTAGTTCTCTTGATGTTAACTCCTTGAGCCATTTCTCCCTTTGCTTTTCCTTTTTCTTAAGCAGCATCCCAGTCATCAAAGAAGCCAAATCGTCTTCAACAGTTTATGCACATTATTTCTGAACAGTGAGGTGATGGCTTACTGGAATTGCTTGGTAGAAGAGGGAGAGCAAAACCTGTATTGTTACTATACCTACAGTAGGTTGAATCCTTCTATCTGAAAGTAAATTCAGTTTTTAAGAATGGGACTGTTTGTTAGTCCAGTGACTCTGTGTTGGGAGGAGGACAGAAAACAGAATAAAACAAGATAAAGTGCAGATGGAGTATTGCAGGAAAACACAACAGTAAGACAGATAAAAAAGAAGCAGCAAGCCAGTGTTGTGACAGTATCTTAAATAGCCACCTGGAGATTTAAATTGCTCAGGCCAAAGAGGTCCCCGATGTCCCGCTTTTCCAGCTTCAACTGGATACACACTACTGAGAGAGCCTCCATTAATTAATATGGCTCACTATTAAAGTTTTCAAACAATAAAACAGGACACAGAGGGGGATTTAAGGAATGAGTGTTTGCAGTGAGGACAAATTAATGAAAACGTCTGCCTCTCAAGGATAGAAATTCAATTTATAATGTGTCTCTATCAAACCACTGTTGCACTGTAACTTTTCCCTGCAGCACCTCTTTGTTTGTTATGCTGGTTTGACCACTGAGAATAACAGGGGAGGTGATGTAAAGGATGGTTTCATAAAAGGATGTAGGCACGTTCAGGAGAATACTTCACTACCTGGAAGAAAGTAATTGTTTAATTGTTCGGATTCTTCTAACACTAATTTGGGGCTAATTACTTTCATCTGAAAGGTCACTCACTGACATAACTGAAATAATGGCTCATGAAGGCACCAAAGACATTTTTAAAAAAGCATTTTCACAGCATTCCCGTTCTTAGAATTTGATACCATAATGGTATACTTCAGATCATTAACTTTAAACAAATGTTAGACAGCAAAAGATTTTTTCTTATACGAAAGTTGCATGAAATTGAAATTAAAACACAAATGGCTGAAGTTAAACTGGAATTCTAAAACTAACAGAAAATGTAATGCAAATTACTGAAATTCCAACCCTTTAGCTGTCAGGGCTTGGTTTGGAGGTGAGAGCAGGACCCAGATGCAGGCAGGGACAAGGACGCAAATGCTCTTTTTAACAGTTTATTAAATGGGCTAGGCTTACGGATGGTCAAGGCAAGCAGGGTCAAAATCCAGGTAGTCAGTCCGAACAAGACATGGTAAGTAAAAATCCAAAAAAACCAAAAATGCAAAAACTAGAAATCCGAACTCAAATGATCTCAAGGGGTTAAGACATGAACACATGGAAAAATGGCAGGGACATGGATTCAAACATAGCAAGAACATGGACTCTAACTTAGCAAATGAACCGACCGAGAACAAAGGCAATGGCATAACTTAAATAGACAGGGGTGGGCAGCAAAACGAGACACAGGTGAAACCAATGGGCTAATCAAGGTCAGGAAACAAGTAGACAGAAACACACAAGGGAAGAAACTTTCAAAATAAGACAGGAAATAACAAAACAAGAAACTCAACTCAAAACCCTGACATTAGCATTACCCTGCTTTACAGTCCAGCAGTATGTTCTATTTATTAATTGTTTAAAAAAATAAATAATAAAATTAATATTATTATTGATGGAATCTCTCTGTTTCTGTCTGCCTATAACAAACACTGTTGCAGGTCAGCAGTTTGACTGAGGATGTGAACCATGAGAAAGAACAATGTTTTTTTTAGACATCAGATATACATCCACACTGGTACGCATTTCAGGGAGCACTAGGTTCTGTCTTCCTATGAAATTATTGGCCAGATGGAGACCTTCCTTAGCAGAACAACTCCAACATTGCTCATTTGTTCAACCACTGAAAACCGTCTTTGTCTTTACTTTCCTTACAGGTTAGATGTGGCTGTACAATGACTGTTTGTCAGGAGCAAAGAAGAAGGTGGTATAATAACATCTCTAAGAGATAGTGTAAGGGTCCCATCTTCTGCTAACAGTGGGTAGTAGTGGACTGTCCAAGTTTTGTTGAAATAGGTCAGTAAGGGGTAAATTTTTTACATGCAGACTGGGCCATTATGTGGCATAGTGGTTGAATGACTTGCAGAGCTGGGCTTCCCCGTCCTAACCACTGCTGCAGCATGAGATCTTAAAGATGCGCTGTTTTCCCGGAAGATATGCCAACACGTAAACAGATTTTACCAGAGGTGGAAAAGTTTCTTTTCATAAACAGTTTTCATAACTGTCATGTAAACATATTTGGAGGATGTTCAGATGTTCAGAAAGCAATGATATTTGTAATTTTAGAAGGCAATTAAAATAACTCTCGCAATGTCATTTTGTTTGCCTAGATATGACATATTCATAAGAACTTTCCTTTTCAGTCTTCCCCAACATTTATTTGTAAACCCTGTAGTTTACATGGGTTTCTACAAGAATTCTAGTATTATTTTATCCATTGAAAGGTTCCAGTGACCTTTGTTGCATGCACAAGCTGAAGTAACTCACTCATGGCCAAGACGTGTGATAATATGCAACGGGCAGCATCACTGCAATTTATTTTGCAATATATCAGACCCACCCACTGCAGGCTGAATAGTTAGAGGGACTTTGTGGCATGGCAGCATGGTGGAGATGGAATCCAGTGGAGATTGTAGCTGGGAAAGGGCTGTGTATTTTCATTAAAGTGCAGGAAGCAGCCTGACAGAGGCAATTACTTTGCTTTTGTGCTGGCCAAGAAGGGAAGGCCATGTATTGTCTGTGTCTTACACACATACACAGCATGTACAGTGTATGTGTAAGGTGTGTAAGTATATGTGTGCCACTGGTGTGTGTACTGAAGTAGGTATTTGACTGTGTACTTCAACACCGTGCAGTGTATATCTGTAAGAGGTCCTTCCCTTGTAATTTTTCTTCTTGTCTCCCCTTTCTCCCTTCCCATCCTCGTCACCAGTTGTGTCATACATCTTTCCCACCAGGCTAACTGTTAAAACAATCTGTGGGAGAAAGAATGGGGGTGGGTGGCTAGATGGAGAACAGAAAGGAAAACTACAGTTTTTGAAGCTGGTCAAAGCAGGGGAAGGGAGTAGGAAGACTACAGTGTGACTACAGTAGCTTTAGCGGGATGAAAGGAAAAGAGAAGCTGGTTTTTGTTTGACTTTGGTCTGCATGAATCCCAGTGAACAGAGGGGCAGGGAAAGGTTCAAAGACTTGCATGATTAACCAGCCGCAAGTACAGAGAGCTTTCATAAAGCCAAGACGCTACATGAGACTTTCAAATGAGTTCAGAAATTAACTTTGATTGCACCTCCTCATGTGTCTATGTATATAAAAATCTATAAATATATGTATATAAATAATATATGTGCTACATTCCAAGCACTGACTTTGTTTCAATCCAGTGTGTTTTCTAAGCAGCAGAGCTGTGTCCTATGTTATGCATGTTTTCCTCTTGTATAGCAGCTCTGAGAGTGATTTATCACAAAACCACAGGGTCCTGGCTGGGGGAATGGGGTTATATTTCATATAGGCATTCTGTAGGCCAAAACTATTGTTCTGAGGGCGCAAAGCCCCTTAAGAAAGAAAAGATTAGTATATTTTTTGTGCTTCTGTGTGTGTGTGTGTGTTTGTGTGTTAGAGTTTGAGTCCACATATTTTTACATAGTATATAAATGAATTTTGTAGGCATATATGCAGACACCTAAATGAACACATGTACATATAAAGTATGTACATTTTGCCAAGGCATTGCATTGAGCTGGAGCCAGGTTCTCCCTGTGAATGGCCTTCTGGTAAAAGGTCTGAGTCAGTATATTGCTGAGATTTTAGGTTTCCTGACTAGAGGGGAATGAAAAAGGAATTTTACAGAACCAGCATTTGATTCTCTAAAACTGTGCGCACATATTTACTTTCTTGTTTTGTTCAGTTTTGCTTTTAAATACCATCACTTACTTGTGATAGTATGAGAAGCGCTGAGGAGCTTTGAGAAGAGCTCATGAACATCAGGACCACAACTCCAGTGGATTTATTTCCCCCTTTCCTGGCTTCATCTGTGGATTTAGGTGCCCTCATCTTTCTGCACACAGTGAAAGACCAGAGGAGTGGGAAATTTGGTGCACTTATGCATCTCTGCTGAGGCAGACTTGCCATATTGTTGCCAGAAGCTGTTTATACTGTACTTGCCCATTGAGTTGTGCATGCTCACCAATCGGGTATTATGCGTTATGCGGACTCCATAGTCTTTGTCCTATTTGATTTTAACAAAGGTAATCTCACTAACTGACTTTCCAAATACAGACAGTTTATTAAATGCCCCACCAAAAAGGCAGAACATTCTGGATCACTGTTGCACCACAGTTAACAGTCCCTCGGGCAATAAAAGACACTGGGACACTCTGACCAGGTCATGGTCTCTCTGATTACAGCGTACAAGCAAGAATTAAAGCTGAGAGGACATCAAAAAGTGGCCCAGTGGGGCTGTTCAGGAATGTTAGGAATATTAACAACTTCATGAGAACATCTGGTGACACCCAGTATTTTCCTGTCTGCTGTCTCTCTTAAACAAAAATAACACCTTTCTGAAGGCTTATCAAACTCCTCAGTGGTGTAGAGGAATACAGAAAGCTTAGTTTAATGTTTTCATATGCATTTTTCTTTAAATTTGTAGATTTTGTTCATGTATTTGCTGCTGTTTTATACTATTATGTTTTATATTTTACTAAATAATTGTTGAGTTAACAGATCTTTTTTTCACATTTGTGGAAGGTGTTTTATATTTAAAATCACAAATTTACACATGGATTCACACAAATAATATTGTAACAACTTTATCCCATACAGCTGCACCTTAGCACGCACACTCTTACAAACCTGCAGCCAGACACAAATACTCCGAAACTGCAAGAGCATCTGGGATTAGTCTCAAGTACAAACCTTTATTTCCCTCCCACACAAACAAGTAAATTAAGGATCCAGACACAGCTGAGAGAGAGCCAGGACATTTCCACTGTGGCATCTTTCATATGGAGGAGGGTGAATGGAAGCCCCTTATACAAGCCTTCTAAAACACAGAAAAGAGGAAGGGAAGAGAGAGAGAGATGATCAGTTATATTAAGTTCTGCATCTCCTCATCTTTATTAGCCACCATCCAGGAGAAACATAAAGTAGGAATAAAAGAGTATATGGAGCCATAAGATAGGGGACGCTCAGCTAAGAAAGAAAGGCATATAGGATGTAGATGCTTCCATTCATGACACCAAGACACCATGACACCATCATTCTGGATTCAAGGGAGGTCAGTCAGCTGACACAACCCTACAGGCATTGGCAGATGTGTCCTACAAAGCTAGAGCCATATCCATTTCCTCTGTCTGCATATTCCTGGACCTATCAACATGGTTACTCCAAACCACCAGATGTGGTTGAACAGAAGGTCTGATGAACGACGGCTGGGTGTTTTAGACTTGCTGGTAATAGACAAGCCGCTTCCTCTGCACAAGGGTGCTTGGAACTGTCACACTCACATATTCCTCGAACCACTGCTATGCTGATGATCCAACTATTGTTGTCATCCCATCCATCACTCAGGTGGATGCAGACAAGGCTGCCTCGCTAGTACATGTCTAGACTCACATGTCAAGCCTTCACAGCTCAACATGAACTTGTGTTCTTTTACGGAAAAGAATGTGTGTGCTATATCACTGTTTCTAATAATGTGGTAGTGTATTTCCACAATGAGGCAGAGGAACTCAGGTGTTACACTAGAATCATGCTTGTGCCAAGCAATGAAGAGGAAAACACAAGGGGAAAGACCCAAATGAGACTGGACGCAGGGCAGACACAGTTCAAAGGTTTATGATGAACGTAAAAGCAAATAATTATCAGTGGTCGAGACAAGAAAGTTTAAAAACCAGGGAATCAATTCAGCGTAGGTAAACGATTCTGTAAAGTCAACAGGACGGAATTAAAGTCCAGTGACACGTACAGTGTCAAGTAAATTAGGGAATGAATCTAAAAACGTGGATACATAAGATATCCACATATTACACATGAGGTACAAGATGAGCAAAGGGAACACACCATATATACACAATGGAGGGAAGGCTAATGAGGCACAGGCCAATCTAATGAACAGATGACAAGGACATACATATGGGAAAAGAGAAGAAGTAAATGAAGACGTGCAAAAACACTTCAAAATAGAACAAGAAATAACTTAAACTTAGTCAAAACCATTTTGTTACACGGGGTAAACGCTATAATAGATGATTAGGTCCTTTCACATTGCCACATTGACTTTCAGTGTATTTTCTAGTCACAATCTTGAGGGTAACAAAAGAAAGCAACATGGCCTTTTTACAACACATGACAGCATTTAGCCACTAATACTCACACACTGATGGTAAGAAAGGAAACTAACAATCAAACTCATCGATTCACCGGTGGGACAGAAATTTGGGGCTCAGGGTCTTGCCCAGGGACACTTTAGCATGTAGCCAGGAGGAGCTGGAGATGGAACCACCAATCGTCTAATAGGTGGGCAATCTGCTCTACCTCCAAACCACAGCCACCCCTGATAACAAATTAACTCTCAATCACACACATACATACACACACACACAATCACACAGTCACATAGATCCTAATGTTGTGCCCTCCAATATTGTTAACCTAAGCAGCTAGAGAGACCCCACAGCTCTGGTCATTTTTTCCTATTGATTGACACATTTACAAATCTCTCCCCCATGCCCCTACCACCTTTTTCTCTTACTTTCACTTCTCTCTCTCTCTCTCTTTTTCTCTCTGGCCTCTCGATTGCCCGTTTGGTCCCTAGAGAGGGCACTTAGCTTTGTGGCTGTTGTCCGTGGACCTTGTTTGTTATCCCACCAAGCCTATTGTAAGATGGCCCTCCTGGGTCAATGGTCCTCTTCAACTAGCTAAAACAATCAGCACACAGTCAATAGCAGAGCCATTAAGATGTGGAATGGCAATAACAGGCCAGCTGAAGATACTTGACTCTGTTTAGGGAGGAGGAGGAGACAGAAAGAGAGGAAAGCTAAGACCTTCTGAAATCGATGGTCTCTTCTGGGGCTTCTGGACGGGTCATGAGAGAGAATCATTGTGGTGGTATATTCATTGAGAATCTTTTTGCATCATCAGGGAGTGTAGTGCAGGAGACACAGGCGTTCTACACAGAATCAGAAGCAAAAGCTTTGTCTTGGCTTGAGCTAATGTTTTCCTATGGACAAGGCATAGATGCTGAATTTCTCAGCAGTGCTAAATGTGACATCGGTAGTTGATTACATGCTCCACCAGTAAGACAGCAACTCTCTGTGACATAACGTAACAGACACCTGATGCAGAGGTACTGTTTTCTTACAAACACATGCACCAGAAAACACAGTGAGGTGTGACTCCTTTAGCTTGAAACTGAAAACACAGTTGCTACTTTGCACAGGTTGGTAACATAGACCTACTCCAAACTTGGGGGTCCTGCTCTGTGCCTCACTTTGCAGTATACACAGGTCAATTTGCTGGTAATGTCTACACTGGAGAGCCCTAGTTATTGCAAAGATAAAGAGATAGGAGTTGATTGGATGAAGAAATCCAGATATCGATCAGATTTTAATGTGTATCATTAATGTGTATTATAGAGAATGTCTGGCTCTCAAGGTTCACACATCAACAATTTTCCCAGGCTTACTTATGTTTGGTGCGTAGGCAGGGTCATTTTAGCAGCAAAACTATATTTATTCTACCTGATAATGTGGTGGGTGAAACAGAAAGTTTAACCAAAATCATAACAGACTCATTATGAAGCTCCCACAGTGATGCTTATGTGCTGCCCAATTTTTAAACTTCCACTTGCTCACTCCAGGGCATCTTTTAGAGAAATTAAGTTTGAAAACAAATGAAACCCTTTTTTTAACATTCCTACACAATTTTGGGAGAGCCTCACAATCCAGTTTAGCATCAGGTTAACCTGTCTACCCTGAGGCTAGATCAGTCTGTCAAACAGGATATAAAGGATGATACATATTTCAGAGTGTTATGGTGCAAGGTTGGAGCAAAGTGATATCAGGTCAAAGGTTCATGAATTTTTATTTCATGTTCTTGTTTCAGTTGTGGCATGATAACATAGTCCAGATACTGTGTGTCAATGGTCTGATCTACTACCAGAATAATAAATGATGGCAAGATGTTATAATTTGAATTAACCCTATACACCAACTCAACCAACTCTATACCCAACAATCAAACCCTAACAGACACATATAGTCTCATATGCTGAGACTCAGTGAATTACATGTGTAAAACTGAATATTTGCAGACACTAGAGTGTTGGTACGAAGACCATCATGGCTGAACCCAGACTGGATTGCTCTGTTTCCTTTGCTTCCTCTTAGAGGATGCTTTTATTTGTAATCTACAACTTTTAAATCTCTACCAGCAGCTTTTCTCTCATACCTTCACTCGGTCCTTCAGTCTTATTTGCTTTCCCTTTAGCGTATCTGTCCATCTGTCTTTCTCATTCTGTAACTTTCATTATCTCTCTGCTAAATTAGCAGAGCCGAGCCATCAAACACCAGGATGGCATAGATGCACACAGATAATGTCAGTAGGAAAGCCCCTGAAAATTCCATTGATGCTTGTACCTTTAGATACCCACTGTTTGAAAGGAAAAGATTCATTCTTTACCAGCAGCTCCTTCCCACTTAGTTCAATTAGGTTTCTTGAAGGCAAAGGGAAAATTATAGTCTCAAAACAATTATATGCAGCTCTCAAAACACAAATTATCTTAAAGCTGTAAGTGTAATTTCATACTCACCACATGCATTATTCATAGTTCTTCTTTTTTTTTTTCAATCAACCAGAGATCCAAATGTAAGCAAACTCTGCTGTTTCCACCTAGAAAAAAGGCTTGTTTTATGTAGTTTTTCTCATCAAAACTTTTTGCTTTGTTTGTCAGTTCATTATAATTATTATATGTCGGTGTGCCTAAATGTATTTCCACTGCGAGTCCACTTAAGAAGTCGTATAGGCAAATGCAAGCACACTCCCAGGAACAATACCTAAACACAGCTAATTGCACTAAAAACACACATAACGCATTTAAGCAGTGTGAGAATACAATAGAGATTGCTAATGTGGTCATCTGTTTCACTGGATAGTGAAATTAGATCATAAAGAAACGAGAAAATGCTTGGTTGGTGCAGCGATGTTTGCTTCTGTTGCATTTCTGAGGGAACAAAGTGTACGCTAAGTATCCTTTTTATGGCCCCACATGCTGATGTGACCATGTTGGTGGTGGTATGTGTGTGTTCGTGCGGTGGTGGATGCATGCATCTGTATGCCTAATTTTGAATAAGAGAGGCAGGCTCAGTGCTGCAGCTCAGTTTTAAGACTTGCAGGTGTCTGAGCTCATTTCAGAACCATGGATGGATATGGACACAGTAGATCTTCTGCATTGTCTACATCGATTCCTGAACCTTAATGGATATACCTATACACACAGGAAGCAAAGACAGCTCTTAATTACAGATAAGCAATTTGTGTATGAAGCGTTATCACGTTGCGAAACAGTGAAAAGAAAAAAAGAATAACTAGCTGATTTAAATTTGGCCTGCCATTCCCTTCAAAGTAGTCACCTGCAGCAATACAAAGTGTACAGCATGTCTTGTCTTCACCTCCTCCACTCTTCCACACTTTGTTGGCTCCACTCCACACCACTGTGTCAAAATGGTGACCCTTCATTGCAGCATTTCATTTCGGAAAAGAGAAGGAAGTCACAGTTGCCAAATCCAGCGAGAGGGCAGGTCGGAGCCGCTGTTGTGGTTGTGATGAGCCTTCACCTGCAGCTCAGATTTGACACAGATTTTGATGTTTGCTTATTGCTGAAGTTTGAGGTCCGTGGTGACAGTGTGCCTGTAACTCCGGATAGCGTGCATCATAACTCACTACACTAACTCAGGACAGTTTTACCAAGCAGCTGCTGCAATCATAGAGGACTATTACATTTTTCCAAAGACCGAAGCCACTGTCGAGCCACACAGAAGTGTCTTACATCCATCTTCATTCACTTCATCACATTGCATTCAATATAAAAAGACTCTATTGTAAGTGCTTGAAAAGGCAGTATTGACTCTGTGTTTTTTTTAAATTCTAATTATCATTATGTGCAAAATACAAACTGAAGAAGAAGAACTGATTATGTGCAAATGGGATTTGTTTGTGTGGAAGCTAGTGTATGTGTTTAACAGTATTGTTATAAACATGGCTGTTGGAGGGAATGTGCATCCTGCTGTACAACACCATCTTAAACTGGAAAAGCACTGCCACTCAGGGGCAGACAAGAAAGCAAAAGTAACCATTCCTTTAAATCTAGCCAACCTGTTAAAACCTTCCGCTTCCTGATCCTGAAAGAACTCCTTCTTAAACTGCACACAAAACTCCTCCATGATATCTTTTTGTTGTATTGTATTTAGCCTGCAGTTTTCTGTATTGTATATATGTATCTCAGGTTTTTAACTCTTCCCCAGTCCTTCTCTCTCTCTCTGTCGCTCTCTTTCTCTGTCCATGCATGAGCTCTCTCTCTCTCTCTCTATCTCTCTCAGTCCCCCTCTCTCGCCATGCATGAATGATCTCTCAGTCTCTCCCTCTCTCCATGTATCAGTTCGATCTCTCTCTCTCTCCATGCACGAGTGCTATATCTCTCTGTCTTTCTCTCGGTTTCTCTCTCTCTCCCTCTCTCTCTCTCTCTCTCTCTATGCATGAGTGCTATATCTCTCTCTCTGGGTAATGAATGGCTATCCATTTATCTGAGTGTCAGCCGGAAGCCCTGAGGAGGTGTGTCTCTCCCAAATCAATATCTCATTAGTTTAAGAAGCCCTGCCTCTCTCTCTCTCTGTGCCCCCTTTCCATCTCTCTCTTTCCATTTCTTTCCTATAGCCCTTCATCATTTACACATCCCTTTATCTTGCTTTCCAATCGTTCCCTCTCTTCACTCACTCCCAATAATTTTCACTTCCTTTGCTCTATATCTCATCTACTGTGCTCTCACGTGTAGTAGTAGTACTTCCTCTGAGACGTAAGACATCCACCATTTGAAGACAAAACTGAAAGGTCTTTTGGCAAAAAATGTTTTTAAGTTAAGTTAAATATATGCACTCGGGATATGTTACAATGAAAGAATGTGATGCTGCCTTGTTGTATTAGAGTACTCAGATGGGACATGATTAGCGGTTTCCTGTTTTGTTCCTCCATCTACTCTGACCTCCTACATGCACAAACCTCTTTTTACTATGTCTGTCCTATGCTTCCATCATTATTGTACTTTCACGCTGAGATGAGTCAAAACGTGGCACTGAGACACTAACCTCTAAAGATCAGTTTTTCCATGTGACTGATGGGTAAATCGACTCTGCGTTTGTGCTGAAAAGTTGAAAATATCTTAACTTTCTACATAACATAACACTTGATGCAAGAGAGGAGCACACAAAATATGGTTTTGCCGGCAGCGGTTCTAAAAACACGTCTTGGTGTGATCACCACCTAACTGAGGAGTTTCCGATATAAACATGAAAAGAAATGTGCTTGTACAGGTAGCTGCACCAAAGGTGTGTTCACACAAGCAAAATTTCAGAGATGCAGGATCGACAAAGTTGGCGGAGGGATCCGACATGAAGTGGCACATTAAAGCGTGAACTGAGGAGACATTAGCTGAATTTGAATATGTTTTTAAATGAGTTAAAACGTACCATGGACACTGACGCTCTATTAATGTCTTTCTGAGCACACACAGAGAGGAGGAAAATAAAAAAAATAGAAACCGGGTGAAAATAAAGGAAAGAGTTCCTGCGGCATTCTCAAAACAGCAAGAGGTCGAGGCAGCCATGCAAAAACGCACACACAGCTGCTGCATCCAGTTCTAGTTAGCTTACTTTCAGCTTGTATAGTCTGTACCATTGCTGTCTTTGCACTGTCCTGTGGTCAAATTTGAGTAAATGACAAATTTATGGTTAACGCTAAAAAACATGTATGTACAGTGCGTGCACATTGATGTAGGTAGTATAGTTAATCAGCTCAGAAAGATAAACAGCATTGACATTAGCACCCAAAGGAGACAGCAGGTATCCTGGCCATATCAACCCGTCTTCAACTTGGAAACACACACTGACAGTGTCAGTGTGAGTGGAGGAGGTGAAGCCACTAAAGTATAATTCATGTGCCATCTAAAAGCCCATTTCTCCTGGCTTCAGTGGCTGATTTTGACATTCGAGTAGCACTCCTGCTGAGACCTGGTTTATCCAATAACACAGACAGATGAACATTACATCCTATAAGAGAACGCAGCGGTGTGCCTTTTACTTTCTATTTTTCGTTGTGCTGTTCTCATCATCTATCCCTCCATCCTTGCTGAATTTTCCTGCACTCCCGATTTGTCTTCTCTTTCTTTTCCTCTCCTTCTTCAACCCCTCTGCAGCATTGCAGCCACTAGCCATAACTCTTTATGAATGATTATGGCTACTTATGGCATGCTCGCCGAGTGCCGACATAAAGCACTCAAAAGGGCTTTGTCAGAAGCCATAATAAAGAATGTATTGATAGTCCTCCTGCTTAGAGGTTTATCCAGTCCACTCCAGAGAGAAACAGAGAGAGAGAGAGAGAGAGAGAGAGAGAGAGAGAGAGAGAGAAGCATACAATTGTAGCTTCCGTACAGAGAAAAAAAAATAGAAAAAAGAAAACAGATCTGATGCTTGCCAGGTAGGCACAGATACACACACCAATACACATAAAAAAATAATAATAGAAAAACATAATAGACCTTGTGAAATTGTTAAAATTTCACTTATAACACCAAAATATCAAAGCATCATTCTGGCAAACTCTACACCTCACCGTGTTCCCGTCTGAGTCAGTACACGTGTCAAACTTCAGCTGCTCTGGAATGTTGCAGCAACAGCAGCCCAAGCCCACGCTGCAGAACGTATTCCAAAAATTAAATCATTATACTCAGGGCGAGCATGGGGTTGGCTCGTCTTTGTATGTCTGACAGGCTAATCTTATACTTGCCTTAACAAATACGGCATTTCATTCAGTCTGAATAGGGTGGTAAATGTGACGGATACAATCTGTGACATGTGATATGTTTGGAACAGACACATAGGAACATTCGCTAAACATGCACAGTCCTGCATGACAGATGTTCATCTTTGGGGGTCTTGTGATCCTCTTTGTGTTCTGTTTGTTTTATTTGAGTCAGAATGAGCTTCAAGAGGTAGATGTAAGACCTTTCAGGCGCTCTCATACGTTACAGTCAAGTTAAATTTCAGACACCAAGTAGCAGTGCTATTCATTAATATTACGTATTATTTTTCTGTTACGTACATGCTTTTCACAACTCAAGTGCCCTACAGCATGACGCAGAGCCTGTGTAAGCCACAAATAAGTATTTCAATTTGATGTTATAGTTAGTACAGTCTAGTTTTTGCCTAGTTTTAAGTATTTTCATAGCAATATGAATTATCACTATGTACTTTAAAAGCACATCCACCAGTCTCACACAAGACAGTAAAGCGATTTTATGTAAAAACACACTGAACTGAATCAAAGTGAACTGGGAGAGAGTGAGACTGAGAGTGCGAGCCACAGAGAGAGACATCTCTGCAGCAGATGCAAACTTTGCTGTCCTGTGCAGAAACTGTAATGTAGGTTTCTCCTTGGAAACAGGACTTTATGTTTTATTTACAATGGGCAAGCAATACTTTCTAGGCAAGGTGTGTCTGTGTGTGTGCACATATAAAATATACATTATAAAGGGTCAATATGCCTGAAATAAACTAGTTTGTACAATCTATTGTCAGACCATGTCCAATCTAAAATCATATCAGTCTGTATAGTATTCAGATTTTCCTTTTTTTGTTTTGGAAAAACAAAGAACGTCTTTCATTTCAGTTTCATTTTCATTAGATTTTTTTGTATAGCACCAAATACTAACAAAGTTTTAGGAGTATTGATATGAATGACTCTTTCAATGTATTTATGACAAATGAATAATATATTAAAACAGATAAATCCAAAGCTTTCTTTTCAAAAAGCTACATTTGATGGTCAGTGCCTATGGCAGGTTTGCTGTTGTAACACAAACAACCAGCCTGGTTTAGGGAAATGGATTTCCCAGTTTTACACTGCCGCCAAGACTTCTTTCATTGTAGACTTCAGTGTACTACAGATCGCTAAAGCTGACACGACAATCATCCGAGAGACTGCATTTCAGAGATCCTAAAACACCAGTAGCACTTGGAGCCTTTAGGCAGTCTGCATGTGCCTGTTTTAAAATGGTATAAGAGTTTTATTTGGCCTCTGCCACACCTTTCACACAAGAAGACAGTAATCCTGTTTGGGTAATGATGGCATGATTCAACACCACCTCTGTGTTGCCAGTACAGCTTTAATTGTAATTTAGAGTGGAATACAAACACTTTGTATTGATTTCATTGATTTCATTTGATTCTTACAATGATACAAATGAATGTTGCTTCACAACTATTAAAGAAATAAAGTAGAATCATTTTTTAGGCTAACCTTTATTTAAACACCTATCTTTACTATTGGTGGATTATAATGGCTTTGTCTACTCAACCATACATAGCTGTTTCAATTGGGGACATTTACCTTTGTAATATTGATGAATGAATGAATGAATGAAGTCAGAATGTTGTATTAGGTGCCTAAATGGCTAAAATACTTTGGTGCTAAGAGGCAATTTCACATGTTTGTAAATTATGTGCATGTGTCTGTGTTACTGCATTTTAATGTGGAGATTATAAGTGGCCCCTTTTAACAATAATAGTCCACAAAGTCCACAAATTGAGGACTCCCTGAATAAAATAGTGAAAAATGCTCATTCTGATCTTTGGACCAACTCAGCTCACATGTACCTGGGAGCAGAAATTTAAGTTGCCATGGTGGGGTAATGTCCTTATGTGCATTATCTGTCCAATACAAACAAAAATGAAAGTGGCCAGACCATGTGAAGTGAACTAATTTGTCTAGATTCAAGCTACTGTGGACATGGTGCTCATAAAGCCAGCGTGGGAGAGCTGCACAAAGCCCTGGCTAAAGCAGACAGAGGAAAAGTAATTTCGGGTAAGGTGTGTTTGCATAATTAATAGAGTCAAGAAACACAAGTCTTTCAAATTGCATCTCAATGATGTGACTGGTATTACATGTGTCGCTACAGCCAATAAGCAGCACTGTGTTGAGAATTGCCTAGGAACACCACAAAATACCCTGGGGGCTCTCTGAACCCCACTCTGACATCCACTGGTCTGTACATCCTAGATTAGTCTGGCATGTATGCAATTGTCAGGCGTAATTAAAGTCTAGACAGTGGTTTGGTAAGTTTAATAAAACCTTGCTGAAGAGGGATTGGTGAGGTTCATAGTAAAACACAGGTTTCTAAGGATAAAGTAATAAGGAGGCCTGCAATGTTATGTTTAGGACTTAAGGTGCATGTCTGAAATTAGTTTAAAAAGGTTTTCCTTGTTTTATGCTCGATCATGCCTGTGGAAATGTTTTGTTTTCCATAAAAGATGCTCCAAAATACCTAGTATTGCCAGTGCCATCAGATACAGAACTATCACTGAGCAGAGAATGCAGACTAAAGGAAAGAAAGAAAAGACTAAAGGAAGAAAATACAACACACCTTAGCTTTTGATGTTGACTGGCTGCTTCCATCGTTTTAACATTTTTTTTTTACCACCAACAAACTTTCTGGCATATCTCTATATTTGACACTAATTTGACTCTTTAGTCCAGGCAACTTATTTCCTTGAAACCAAATATAAGCAAGAGCTAGATATCACCCAAACATTCCAATGTCTCTCTTTTTAAATTATACTCAAAAATATAATCAGTGCTGTATACAGAAGAATGGTGGGGGACAGCAAAAGGAGGTTGCATACTGGATGGACAGCAATGGATTAGACGCACAGGTCTGAAGGCAGACACAGGAGCTCCAGCAAGGTTAAAGTTGCAGCAGTCAGGGGATGGCAGGTGCCTGAGTGAGCACCCGGGCTGCTTGCCTGGTGAGAAAGGAGTGAATTAGGAGTGAATTATTTTCATATTCTAAAGAAAGAACTGACAAACGTAGACTATTGCTGCAGAGTTTGTAGAGAACGACCATTTGTTATCCTGGTGCACTTCCAGCTTTTTATCCATTCCAAAAGATTTACTTGAAAACAAATAATGAGCTCAAAGTTTCATCAGTTACCCAGCACGGATTCAGAATGTCCAAAGGATGATATTCATTCATTTCATGTTTTCAGTACACTTGGTGATTCTCCATCTGGTCTCCACTGTGTCAGTGTTAGCATGTCGCTATGTCTAAGTAGGTTTAACTTGATTGTAGAGTAAATTCAGTTATGTCCTTTTTAGGATATCAAAATTGACTTTGGGTTATAGTGATATAACAGGTTCACAGTACACCTCAATGTGAGTATACCTCAGTGTTATCTACTGTACCGATTTCCCCATATTAGAATAATATTTCAAGTTTAGGTTTTGGAGGACAATTATAATAAATTCTAATAAACCTTTGCTAAACCAAAAAAAAGACCCCTTCTGTTCCAATGCCTTTAACGCTCATTGTCAGCAATAATAAAAATAATAACAGTGTGATATATCACTGTGAGCCATCTCGTAATGAATCATGACTGTATGTGAATACTGTTTAGACAGATAGCTAGATAATTATATTATTACTGATAATTATAGATAATTATTTTGTTTGCAGTGCTGAAATGTACAGAGTTCAACACTGAGTAAAACACACGATGATGTGTTTGACTGTGACAAGTAAGCTAAGCATCAGGTTTGTGATCACAACACAAGGATTCATCAAAACACAATTGGCAAAGGAATGTGAAAATTGTAATTACATGTAATTACCCTTTACGAATGATGGACACTCACCGTGAATGGCAGTCAATGTTTTGTGTGTAGCGCATCAAATTACCATTTACATTCATTTTATATGATTGCTAAAGGCACCAGCGGCTTACAGAAGAGGCATTTGCATTAGACCTAAAATTTGACCTTACACGGCCTAAACATTTTTGGGAATAAAGCTCAGTGTTCACCCCACATCTTTCAAATCCCACAGTGTTTTCAACAGCGTGTCTGTGGAGAGGACTTATTTTCTGGCAGCAGACAAAATTCACTCTGTAACGAGTCTGTGTGCTGGTTGAGCTGACAGACCTACCCTGTTGCTCATTTGGTCAGTGTGAAGAAAGCAATTATGATAAAACAAATTACATTAATCATTTAGTTAAAAGTCTGCTGATGTGTGAACAATTCAGCAGCGAGAACTCTCGGCTGGGGTGGGGGGCGAGAGTGGAATTCAGTCATCACTGAGCTGTAAACAGATTTTTCACCCACAAAATGCTGAAGAGTGGCTCACAGTTGTTGAAGGATGTGTCATCCTAAATTACTTTTTATTTCCGTTTTATAAATTAATATTTTGAGATTAGTCATTGGATGACAATTAGCGAGCTTCTAGAGGTTTCACACACATAAAGCACACACACGCACACACACACACACACACAGCTTGACGTGCACCCCTTTTTCTATAGCTCACAGAGTGGCCACAGTAGAGCCATGACAGTGACTCTGGTGTCATTAAGAATCAATAAAGCAACGACACCATGACGAGTGAGCAGAGGAGGGGTATGAAAGTGTGTGTGTGTCGCTATTTGGTGTCTTTCTGCGACCGTCAGCAGAATGGGGCTTTTTATGTGTACCAATCATGTCACACAGAGAGCCCTCTCTCTATCTCTGATACACACACACACACACACACAATCAAACATCCCCAAAAAACACACCGCTGCCCCTTAGAGTCTAGCATGACCACCTAATGGGTTTTTTGTTCCCATTAGCTTTGTGTCCATCTCATCACAGATACATCCCCACCACACACACACACACACACACACACACACACTACAGTCACAGATGGACACAAACCACCTTTCTGCCTCACACTCCTCCCTTGCCCCACCTCGCCATGTTGCACATCACATGCCATCATTCATACTAGAGCGTTCAGACATGAAGCGCATGCTCACAGAAAGCACGCAATGACAGCTTAGAATTGATTTACACATGTGGTGAATGTTGGTGTGCGTGCGTGTTTATGCCAGTCATAATGTTTGAATTGGGAGGGCTTCATGTTTACAACAAAGAACCTGTAGGTCCTCAGCTCTCTACCCATAATCATAAATTCACCTTCGCCATAAATTGCCTGCACCCATGTATCGAGCATGTACACGCTCATATGTGTCTGTGTTTCTATTTATTTTAGGCTGACATTCATATTTTTGTTGGAGCCATTATCATGTGAGGTTACAAAAGTCCAAATTAATTTCACAATATCTGCCCAATGTATTGTTTAAAAAAAAAGGAAAACTGGCATAAAAAATAATGCAAAACTAAATATTTTAGTTGAAACAAACATAAATTAAGTTTTGATTAATTGGACTCAAACCATTTCAGGCCTGATCAGTTTTTTAGTTGCTAAATTACACTTACACTCACTGTATTGAACAAATATGAATTGATCCTTTTCCTAGTCTGTAGTGTTCATGGCAATGATGGCAATTCCTTTCTTCAAAGAAAGTCATTTAATGCTGCCCCCCCCCCCCCATATCAATGCATAAATATAAAAATCTGTTCAAGATAAATAAATATATAAATAGATCTATAATAAACCACAAGGCGGTGTCGTGATCACACACAACCCTTTCTGAAAGAGTAATGCCTGGGACGCACTCCCTGTTCGCCACGCAGTGTCTACCTTGCCTGACTGCTGCAGCTCACTGGCCTTTGCTGTTCGCGCAGGACGCCTTCAGCTGCGGATCTGCAGTGGCTCCGTGGCTTTGGTGTACATATACACCAAAGCAAAAGCTGGCTCATACAGCCTTATGAGTTTCTCTCCCCCATGATAAGTTTGGTTTCATCCTCCCTTCACGAGTGATCCGAAAAGTTCAGATCTTTACACCTGGGAAGCCAAGTCATGTGATGTTTGTTTGCTGCTGGGTGTGGAGTGGGGAGAGATAGCACAGTGGAAAAATACTACCTGTCAATCAATGTTTTTATGAAATTATTACCATAAAATAATTATAGCCTGCTTTGGACTTCTGCTATGATTACCATATTTACTCACTTAAATGCCTGTAAGCAGTGGGTACTCTGATGAAAGAAGCTGTAAAGTCAACATTTATTGTTCCTGCAGGTACCAAAGTAAAAGCCTTCATTTTCAGTCCACTGCCACAGGGCTTCTAATTTGAAAAGTAAACCGGAAGGGTTAAGTTACAAAAAACGTGCATGCTACAGAAATATGAAAGATTCTCTGTATGCTATTACAGCAACAGATCATTTTACTGTCCAGTTTTGCTGGGTTAAAGTGTGTGATTTGTGGTAAAAGTAGGAAAGACTCTTGCCACTCGTCGCGTGAAACAAGCCCAGCAGCTCCCCTAATGCAACACTCATGCAGTGCACGCACAGGCAGTGTGTCCAGGGCCTTACTCTTTTTACACCTTTTTACACCTGTGTCAAAGTGCATGTGGCTATTGGTGTAACTGAATGCTAGTCATTGACATTACTGCTGTGATGTCGGTTGATAGCTCAGTTATTGGATAGCTGTTGATTTAAGTAAGCTATGCAGTAGTTAATGGTCAGGTATGACAACTAGGCCTTGAATGCAACTAACTAACTAACCTCTTTTAACCTTAGTGCCTTTATCCTACTCTCTCAGACATAGACTTTCATTCAAAAAGGGAACTCACAGATAAGACAAATAAACACGTCTGTGTCCACCTGCTTGTCTTTATTTCCGATACCTCTTTATTTGTCCATCCCGCACAGTCAGCCATCTTGTTTTCCTTTTTCAAACTTACTGACTTATTAATTAGTTTGGATACTTATTTCTGTTTTTCTCTCCTGATTTGATTTTAGTGTTATCCAAAGGTTAAGGTTCGAACACAAATACATGAGTCTGAGTTAGCCTTACAGTAAAACACTGCTGGAAGACTTTTGTGCATGCAAATACACAAGCACACAAAGATGCATTCCTTCTCACATGCATGCATACACACACTTACACAAATGTGTGCACACACTCAATTATACTACCACCCGCCCATTAGTCTTGCATTGTTCCCCTCTGCCACTGACACAAGCTGAAAATGCTAGCTTAGATTATTCTCAGCTCAGCAATTTCAGCACTCCTGGAAGTAGTGTGGAAAGCACTAAAGGTGTTTGTGTAAGTCTGCTTCCATGGACTAAATATCTTCCTCCATAGCTCCCTGCATCTCTTGAGAGACTGCAGGAACAACGCAAGGTGCTCCACTAACTAACCTTCTCTCTGCTTTCACCAAAATCTTGCTTGTTTAGTTTTGACTGAAGGGTTATGCTTTACATTTTAGTCACACCTGTTCTGGAGGCTAAACTTAGGACAGTGTGCAGTGGAGAATAGTTATTTCTTGACATAATATATGATGCTATGATTGTAATTCTCGGGGAAACGTACGAGGGCAAATTCTTGTGCCAAGTTCTTGTTAACTTTTGTAGAGGAGCAATCCAAAGCATCCCAATTTGGCATGGGATGAACAGTGCCATATAAAACTCTACAGAACATTATTGACAACAAGCTCTTAAAATCAGATTTTGGTGAGGTGGATTTGTGCAGAACCCAAAGGATACTATAAGACAGTACTTGAGAAGGCCACAGCTGGTTCACCCTGCTGCTGCGGCAGGCAATACTAAAGCATCTGCTGCTGTAAAACCAGACTAAAGAGACTTCTCAATTCTTCGCATTCCACCATTATTAATATTTCATTTTATGTGATTTGTAATTTAATAATCAGTTTCTGAATTTTTTGAGAATAGCATATGGGGACTGCAACTTGTATTTTGTTTTCACAGACACAGATAATGTTTTTTTTGAATACCTTTGATGGTGATGCCTCTGTCCTGACTGACAGTCCCTGTTACTTCAGTAATAAGGTAATAAGGAGGACCTTACACTTGGTCCTTGACCTTATGATTGACTCCTCTTCCTCAGAAATCTTTCTTACTCTTAGGAGGAAATGAAATGAAATGACTGAGACCATTAACAGATGAGGAAAATGTTTACTGAGGCAATATATCAAGTGAGAAGTAGGGTCATTTAGACTATTGGACTTCTTTTTGAAATCAGTGGCGTCACCCCTTACTGGCCTTCAGAGAAAACAGAGGTTTAATGCAGTTAGCTTTGGTTTCTGTTTCTCAGACCCAGACACATCCACTTTTTCATGCGCTCTATCCCTGTGTTCTCCTTCCTCTGTGTGCAATGCATGTCTTTAGGGAAGTAAATCTCCAGGGAGGTATAGTAGGTACTAGCCTTCAGGGTAGACCGATGGTTAGTCGTAATTCCCAGAAAAGCTTCAACTGGCTTGGTTTTCTGGGTGTTTACAGAGGTTCCCCTTGTGGCCTGGCATGATGGCTTCGCCAGGAACAGTGCCGCTGAGGTGGAACTGAAAATAGAGAGTTTGTGAGATGGAGAGCGCTTCATGAAGCCAAAATGCTAGGTGCTGTCGTTGTTCGCTGCAGCACTAACCCGTGAAATAGAGTTCAGCCTCCCAAAGATGGGAGTTCACTACTTGTCCAATGGACATGGAGTAATTCAGATGTTTACAGAGAGAGGTGTAGTCAAATGCAATTGAGATCCACAGATGCATGCACACATTGTCTGCGCACACACACACACACACACACACACACACAAATGCGCAAAAGCAGCACGTGCTTTGATCCACATACCCACAGTGGGACTCATTACATTATCACGTTACACTCTTTTGTCTCACCCCCTGTTCACTCCTCACCCATTTCTGCCTCCTCTATTTTTCCTTTTCAGGTGTTTACGGCACATCTGATCCTTGAATTATTCCAGAGGTTAATTGTGTCTGACGCCTACAACTTCACCCTCCCTCCTCATCCCGCTCCATCTTCATATCCCCACCCTCTCTTTCTTTATATTTCTCCATTTCACTTTCAATTACCAAACTGCCACCACCAGGCATGTAGAGGGGAGAGTAAAACACATGCAACCAGGAAAACACACAGGGCCTTGCGTATGACGCGAGAGGGGCTTCATCCATTTATGCATGCCTCATTTAAGTGTTCCTATTGTATGCATCCCCTGGGAAAATGTATGCAGATGGACTGGTGGTGGTGGCATAGAGTTCCATCATGCATCCACGCACGCGCACACACACACACACACACACACACACACACACAGAGACCAAGTGCATGTATACACACTCTCAGACTACAAGCCTGAATGCCTAAGTAGTCGATGTTTTGCTGAGGTTGGGGTCTTTCTCCTGTGCAGAGAGACATAAAGATCAGTGGCCATAACACACAGCCAAGCATACTGCAGTATATGGCTACAATCAAGGTTTTATGTGGACCTGGCACAATAAATGTGGGCAAGAAATGAAACGGCCATTTTGCATACTGTGGGTCTTCAAAAAGTAAGAACAGTCAACCATATAGATGGAGATATGTAGGACTGTGAAAACCAACCAGGAATTGATCTCGGAAGGGAGATAGTCCAGTGCATAGAATCCTTTCCAGTCTTTCTCAGTAACCACCAACACAGGTATATGGAGGCACAGTACATGTATTAGCATGGTAAGATAGTATACCAATATAGCTCAACTGTCACAGTTATTTTAGACATTTTGCATTTTTTGATTACTTTGAACTGAAATGTTGCTATCAGGAAAAGCTCATAAGACATTTGCTTTGGGGACTTAGTTTGTTTTAGGAACAATGGTTTACAGGTTTCTTCTTCTGACACTTCTGCATTAACCACTCATGCAATGGTTTCTGGGGTGCCATTGGTCATTCTCAATGCCATGCATGTGACACATGCAGGGAACAGCAGTGCCCCCCTTCTTTCCACACTTCAAAAAATGAATGAACAATTACTTGGGCACATAAGTAGTTTGATGACATCAGTAGCAAGTTAGCAAGGTAACTAACTATGCATTAACGCATCCCAATTCATCAATATTACATGCAGTAATGGACTACTACTTGCATTGCTTATGGTCTTGCTCATGCAGTTCTTTTAGCAGCTGGACTGATCAGGGATCAGATAAACAACAGCATGTTAAGTAATTCTTTCCTTTTTAATATGCGACAGGGATGAAGTTGTCCAAATAGTGTAATTTGAGTGTAATTTAACTCAGCTGGAAGGACAAGGACTGAAAAGCAGACCCTATTCCTGATCACAGCAATATAGCGGAGCTTCATTTGCCATCTGGTAAACGACAGTGACCTGGATTACTATGTAAGCACAATGGTGGAATGGCAAGAATGATACAAAATATGTATACAGAATCATCCTGGTATTCATAAAAATATACTAAGAGGAAAGGAAAAAGTAAGTCAAATAGGAATCTTGCCGGTAACCAGCGTCACTAGAAGCATCCACATGTCGGAAAATATAAAAGCCCATGATTCCCAGCACAGGTGCTACAAAATAGATAAAATGAAATCTATGAGATTACTGCTGGTAAGGAAGCTGGATTTCCAACATTAGCAGCCAACAGCTCCTCTCAACTCAGCTCTTATCATTACCATAAAATCCAGACTTCATGTCTTCCCTTCCCCTATTCCCAACCACCAACTCATCGGGAACTATAATAACGTTTTGTTCCTCCAAACCACAAACCAGACAGTGATGCCTTGAAAACAAAAAGTATCCATCCCTGACACAACATTACTCTCCTCCTTCATCCCAGAGCAGGAATGATTTTGCATGTGACATGATGGATTTTAATGATACAGCTTTACGTCCTCGTCACCTTTTACAACTTCTTACATTTTCCTAAATCAACACAAATTGGAAGTAAAGCATTGTGTTCTTTGTGATTATTTATGCATGGTTCCGTTGTTTGTGGTGGCGTGTGTTTGTCAGAATGTTTGTTTTCTCTGTGTTGTCTCGTATTTTGTGGGTTTTAAAGTTAGTCGTTTCTCATTTTTACATCCTTCCGATTGGCAATCTCCCTCCGCTTTTCTGTTTTTTATTGGTTTCCTATATCCATATACATAATGCACACACTTGCATTGGATCTCCACCCTCTCCCGATTTTCACATTTTCCTTCATTGCTTTTGTTATTTATTTTCTTATCCACATATCTCCTTTATCTCAGTCTCCGTTTCAACTTTCAACATATTTTTTTTTTCCTGTGCTCCACCTTATTAATGGTATGTAGGTTGATCTTTCCGTCTTTGTCCTCTCTGTCCTCTTTTCTTTCCCCTCCTCATTAACTTCCTGTTAGTGCCAGTGATCTCAAGTGTCTTAAAGCAGCACTTACTGTTATTTATCAGTGACTGACTTATGACCCTGTGCCCCTAGTTGCTTTAGCCTACTGGGTAACTACAGCAGCTCCTCCTTCAGCTTTGCCAGACCAATCATCACCAACGTGGTTGATGTTGAAAGCATTCCTACCAAAAAGGAAGCTATAGACTGTCGCACTAAATGCCAGATCTAAAAAACTTTGTATACTGTGAAATACAGAGAGATTTATCTGGCAGTGACAGACATAATCAGCATTATGTGAAGTCACTGGGTAAGGGCTGGAATGTAACATAATTCCTCACTATAGCTTTATGCTAATCAGTAGTTCCATGTCAGTGTCACTTAAGCGTTTCATTGCCAAAAATGTTCAGCAACAATCTGTTTTTCATCGTGGAGGTGAGACGCTGACGAGCTAAGAATAGCTTTCCTCATAAAAAACTATAAGGAAATGTATATCATTTATACACGACAGGACTAAAACGCTGATGGAGATACAACAAATGTAACTTGTAGTAAGACAGTGAGCTATGACTGCATGTGTGTCAGGAGTAGGAATAATGAGGAATAATGTAGTAAAACCCAGAGTGACTTTTGGTTGTCTTGTTTTTGTGGTTGTGGATTGGTTTGGAATCGAGCTGTTTGGGGGATTTAGGGAAAATAAACAGACTCTTTACAAAATAGTCTGAACTCTGGGACCATCTTTTACACACTCTCTCTCTCGATCTCGCTCTCTTTCTCACACACACACACACACACACACACACACACACATTTGACTCTGCAACCTTGATTTCAGCAAGTGCAGCTACACAAAAAAGGTCGGCTACTGTTAGCAGTTTTGTACAACCCCATAATGGAAATGAGAAGTGGCGTTGATGTTCCACAGCAGGGACAAGTGCAGCCAACGTCACGCCATCTCTACCACCACCACCACTCCTGGTGACTGGGTTGACGTTTTTATTCTGAGTTACCTTAAAACCCGACGGCAGCTGTGCATCTTTAAGCAGCCCTTCTCCCAGCCCTCTTCCTGGATGATCAGTGTAATTTCAGATGAGCTTAGGTTGCATAAACCCAAACAGGTATCCCTGAAAAGTTTTCCAGTTCAGCTCTTCTCAAGGAAGAAACATACTTTTGCCGGTGCACAGTAGCAAATTGACCTTGGCTTGAGTAAGAAGAAATGCAGACAGACAGGAAAAGACAATTTATTGTGGAGGTTCCATTCATCTGTGACTCACCAGCCTCAGCTTTATTAGGTCCAGCCTCATCCACAGAAGTGCAGTAGGTAATGGCCCAACTCTTGCTTGTTGTTGTCGATTAGAATGTTATTGCATTAAAAAGTCTGAAAATGAACTTTATTGCCAGGGCCCGCCCATGAACACCAAACGCCAGTTCCTTTCCTCTGGCACTGGGAAAGGCTCCTGGTTATTAAGATGCAGGAATTTACAAGTTACACACAATAAACGAGCAACAACTTTTAAAGAATGATTATGCAATGGAATCTGATATGCTGTTCATAGCTAAGGCTTTATGGAACATGTCATTTGCAGCCTCACAGTGGGGAGATGTGGGTCAAATACTGAGTTAATACAAACAGGTGGAACACTTATTTACCCATAAGGCATCTCTTTTATCATATTTAATCATTCTGCCTTATCTTTGACACCATTAACTATTGCTAGAGGCAGCCCCATCTTGAACTACTAATAGTTTGGGTCGTTTATAACTAGTTATGAATGTTATACAGTATGCCTTTACTTAACATGACAGAACTAGTGAGATAGATATGTGCTCAAAATGGGCTTATTTTTCCATTAATATCATGCTTAAATTTCAAAAATCACAAGCCATAGACATCCTGACACATCATGATTGTACGTCCACACCTTTGTTTGATGAGACGACTCAAGTAGCATATGTGTGTGGAATGAGCTGATCACAAAAATACTGGGTCCTTCCAGTGTTGCATTCACTGGTCAATGCATATTCAGTCAAACAGTTTTATGTCATGTTGGAGAAGGGTAACACTTAGGTTTAAGTGGCCAGTTTAATGTTTCATCATCCGTCTCCCGTACAAACACACTGAATATAAATGGCAATGAGAAGGAGATTATTTTACTCCTTCAGTACACTCACTGAAAAATAAAATCAATTTCCTCTGTGGCTGTACCCTCTCTGTCTCTCTCTCATCCGCTTCCTTTGTTCTTTCTTTTTTGCCTCATCCATTCCTCCCTCTTCTTTTTCATCTCTGCAACTGCTTCTTCCAGTCTCCTCACTTTTTACTTTCTTTAGCTTTTCTTTATCTGCTTTTTCATTCTCCCACTATTTTACCCAGATTTGCCCCACCCCTCCATCCACTGCACTTCTCCTCAACATCCTGCATTTCAGTTCTCCTGCTCTATGCTGACTCCCTGTCTCTCATTTTCCTGCCTCCCTCCTTCCCTCCATCTCTTCTTCTCTGGCTCAGTGTGATGGGACACAGGAGGCTGCTGTAATTTGATTGGAGGTATTAAAGTTGATTTGATTAAGCGTGGGCCAAATTACTGGCTGCTTAATGGAATCAGGCCCAGTCACCTGCCAGGGGCCCCTAGTCGAGGTGCTCAGCCCTGACACTTGTGCTCACACCCACACACACACACACAGACCACAAATTCATAGAGGCACAATGACATTCCAGATGAAACAGCATTTCGAGAGTATATCTTCTGTAACTTGACATACTTCAGAGACAGGCAAGCAAGACATCAGGTTTGAAAAAAAATATAACTTTAATATTGAAAAGAAACAAACATGGAGGATTACAGTGTTTCAGTTTTAGACACTAGCTTCCATTTAGTCATAGAGGGGAGAATCTAAATGGATGGAATCTAAATGGATCTAAATGCATATATTAAGATACAAATGCATTTTTTGTCCTTGAGCCAATAAGTAGCAGTTATTCAAATAAAGTAACAATGCTGTAACATGTGGTGGGTCCTTACATCACACGCCACTTCTCTCTACTCAGTAATTTCTGACATTATTTTCTGTGGTCGTGACCATCAGTTAAAGCGACTGCTGGTTTAATTCCTCAGAAACTCGCAGGTCTGAGACATGTTATTTACCCTCCTGCTATTCATTAGAGCCAGCAACTACAATCAAGGAGGCACTCTTAATTACACTGATGATAAATGACATTTTCCCAGAGCGCAGACACTGAGGTAACTTGTTTTAGACCACTAGATCTGGCGGGTGAGCAGATTTCAGACACTTCTTGATTCTTTTTCATCTTCTTCTTCCTCATCTTCGTCTTCATCATCATTGTTGTTAGTACAAGAAATTTTTTTTAAGGAAAAGTCAGGTTGAGAATTTGGGTTCAGAGAAACATGATATCATCACTGCCATGTTCTTATGTCTGAGACCTTCAGGGTGAGTGAGGTACGGGGAACAGAGAAATAGATGAATCAAGAAGTTTGCTGAAGTCACAGTCTTGTATTTCAGAGGTCTGAGTAGGTGACGAAGGCCACATTCAAAGCAAACGTTGTAAAATATACCACCAGCTATGAAAATGGAAGCATAGTTCTATTCCATTCCATGGGTTTGGATGTTCCTTCGGTGTTGTCGTTGGCCTCTTGGTATCCTCATTTCTTCTCATTCTCTCAATAACTGTGGTGCCACATTTTCTCCACTTTTTGATTATGGTTTGGAAAGAGCTCCATGTTATGTTCAAAACCTTTGATATTCTATTATATCATTCTCCTGAGTGGAACTTTTACAAGAATTAGATTCATTTAGATCTATATTAGATTATCTTTGGTACCGCTTTGTGGCCCGTGGCTCTCCCAGTAGGAGACATGGTTGTGTACGTGTGTCTTACCCATGCCAAGATTTAGTAATACCAGGCACAATATAAAATTGCCATTATTGTACTATTACTAATACTATTACCTCTATTGACATCCCCAGAGCCTGGTTGCCAATATCTTTGACATGAACAGATCGTGTTCGTCCTATCTGGTGAACACTGTGTTCCTGTGTCTTGCAATCTAAATGCTCTCTCATGTTATTTCAAACTAAACTCAACATCTTTATAAAAAACAATGTAATGTGAGAGTAAAAGTACCATCAGAGTAATATTTAAGTATTAATTAGACGGCGGCTGTAAACTAGTGGAATTTCTAAACTCCAGACCAGCAGAGTTGTGTCTGTGTGTTAAGGTTGACAAATGGATTTGCTGTGACATTTTGTCTATATTTGTTAAATTATGTGTTCATATGTCGGTGACTGCTCCTAGTCCAGGAGAAATGAAAAGTATATTAAACATTCTGTTGACAGGTAATTATCTGTTTGCTATTGTTTGCTGAACAAACCCTATCATCAGAATGGATAAATTGCTGTTTTACACTCTTTTGTCTGTCCACCCTCAACATGTTTCATCTTATTTTTTTCTTTTCAACCTCTTTTACATTGTTTTTTTCACCGTTGTCTGTGATTTTTCATATTACTCTCATTATTATTACATTATATTTTATATATAATTATCATATTGTCTCATATTATCACATATACACAAAATCATTTCACAGTTAAACAACCAAACAGGTTATAAATCAGTCTTTCTAAACTTGAAAAACTTTCAAATAAACCTCTATTTCTCTCTCTCCAAACCTGCTCTCACAGACACACACACACATACTGTCACACACACATCCCATCTACTGAAGGGATTAAAGCTATAGATCAGATTAATACCAACCATTTAAGAGATGCTCACATACACACAGTTGCTGCCATCCTGTGCTCACCACATGCATTTTTAATCAGGATAGGACTCGTTCCTCTATTATATCCCACTAATTACCATAATATAGCAGTGCACGGTGAGAGGTGCCTCCCTCTCTCTGAGCAGGTCTTCCCACCAACGCCAACAAGCACCACTTGTCACAGCTGTTGTTTGGCTACAGGAGCACTTCTGAAAAGTATATTTTCATTTTCCAACCGTTTCCCATTTCTTTTCCTTCTATTTTTCTGCTGTGTCTTGGGAATACAACTCCGTAGCAGTATTACATTAAAATGTAAACAGCAAAATAAAAAGGAAAAATAAAAAAAAAGATTTTATGCTTGCTTGAGGTGGTTTTTGCCTGTATAGAAAAAGAATTTAATGTGCTTAATGGAAAATAGAAGCACATTTTTGAAAATATGTTCTGACATTTACATTTAACTTTCTGCTCCAAGAGAAGAATTAGCTGTTTTCACAGATTAAAAGTCTTTTCTTTGCCAGACAGATCCCTCCTCACATTAAAGGTAAAATATTAGACTCCTTTTCAGGTCCGTGCTGATGTTTTGTGGATCTACTAGAATAGGTATACATGCTTTAATGTTCAAAAGCCACATTACTTTTCTGAAAATCACCGTTTTGTAGTGATGTGTTGGTTGTGGATAAGTCATCTCTTTGAGTCTGAGAACAGTTTTCTTTTTCTATTTCTTTTTTAAATAAATAAAAAATAGAATAATAGGATGATCTCTTTGTCACACTGCTCGCCGGCCGTGCACAGTATTATGACACAATTTGTGTGTGCCTGTAACCAATGACATAGAATCACAAACAGGGATCTTGCCATCATGTTAAAAGTGTGTGACTTGGCATCGAGAAGTTGGCTGTAGTACGGGCCTTTTGCATTTTGATCAGATGTTTTACTGTTTATTCTTATGGAAAATGTTCCAGATGATTGTTTATCTATCTTGTATGCATGGATTGCATTAAAGGCAAGGAAACATTATTTACTTTATCCATAGAGAGGGGAAATTATATGATACAGAGTAAATTCAAAGTAGTAAATTCACAACACATGAGTAATTTTGGGGTGTTCAACCTGAGACATTACTGACACATACATGCAAAACATCTGAAAAGATGCTTTTTTCCAACATTGCTCCAGGATGGCGACAGTAGCCTCATTACCCAAACAATGTGCCAACATCTAGTTCAGCACACTAACCTGCAAAATACATTTTTAACTGAATAACAGAGGCAGAGTTTAAAGCTTTCAAGTTTGAAGTTTTGCAATGCACAGTGGCTCTCCATCCATCTTTGACTTTGAAACTTTACGAAAGCAGTCACTGGATAAAACGCATGCACATATTTCAATAGCAATCCAGCCCTTTTGGAGATATTCCTGTCACATTTCCATCAACAATAAATTTAAACCACTGGGTCCTGACATTCTCAGATTGTAGAAGTGCATGAGGGCTTCTGGACTGGTTTCAACCAACAACAATAAAATTGGCTTTGCTTGTATCTTCAACATAGATCAACATCTTAAACAATTTCAGACCTGAAAAGGTTATAGTTTTCATGGTTGCAGCATTAAATATAGAAAATAACCTAGAATTGAAATCAATTTAAAATCCGATTGATTTTACAGCCCACTAGGCTGATTTCACTTGCCAGCACTGTGAGCTACAGTATAATATTTAACTAAAACTACGCTTTCACACATAATAAACTGCATTTTCTATTTGGTGGAATGCATATATGCATATGTACAGGTCTTTTAGAAGCTCAGTCAGGTGCCTTTCTGTCTCATCTACCTCTGGATGATTTGATTGAATGTGTGTGTTGGATATTACAGTGTGACTTGATAACCACACCTGTTTTCTCTGTTCTCTGCTTGTCTAACAGGGCAGCACAAAGGTCCCTTCCTTCTGACCAGTTGCTTGTACATGGAGACCCCCAGTTGGGCAGGTCAGTATGTGTGTGTGTTTGTGCACACATTTTCTTTTGTTATATACAAATATGTGACACGACCGCAGTTGTATGTTTCCCATCCAGTTGGTCCACAGACTCCCTGAGAAGTAGTACACAGTGGTCCTTTTTTTCTGTTGCATTTGCCACTAGAAATGCTGAAGCGACGTAAGCTGGGTTGGTGGTTAGCGACATAGGCTGGGACTTGGCTCTCCATCCATCCGCGTATATTAGTTTAATTTTTCAAGTCCATTGTTACAATCTGTTGTCGACACATTGTCACACATCTAATGTTTTACACAGGCTTTTAAAAATACCAGTTGTGGGTGCTGCTTTGGCTCTTATCTCTGACTAATCAATACACACTAAGTCTGGACCAATCACTGTATGCTTGTGTCACTCAAAATCCCTCTTGCTCTGGAAGAGCACCCAGTCTGAAGTTCTCGGTTCTTGCAGTGTGGACATAATAAAAAGCGGAAGGTTCTCTAAATGTTCTTAGAACTATGATTCCTCCTGTCTGAAAATGCCTGTGTGCTCAGACATCTACAGCACAGCTACCCAGGTATGTGTGTGTGTGTGTTCAGTGGGCTGTCTTTGTAAGTGTGTGTGTGCAGCGAGGGAGAATGTGCTGACTGCAGTGCTTTGGTTCTGGGCATGCCCATTAGAAGTGGCTATAAATCCTGAGCGCAGTGCTCTCACTGTGTCAGCAGTCCAGCCAATGAATGGATATTAAACGCCACAAAAAAGCCTCTTTAATTCTGCCTCTGCCACACCGCTGCACACCCTCTTTCTCTTTATCTATCTATCCATCCACCTTTCTTCTTTCCTTCCCTTCAGCCTCGCCAAGCTTGTTAGGGTTATGAACCTGGTATCTACTATTGACTACCATCGATGAACTATTATTTACAGCTGTAAGCTTTTATCTGAATGAAGGACTGTAGACTCTCTTATCACTGAAAGTTAGATTAAGAAAGGGAGAAAGGATGAGACTGAGTTTAAGAAATCTAGATCATTCTCAGATTTTGTAGGAGTTTGTAATGGTAGTTGTTGATCATGGAAGGAAATTTTGAAAGTAGTAAAACTGTATATGTTGAATGAACTTGTGTGGAAGCTTTTGGATTCCGAACGCAAAGTGTTTTGCCTTCATGTTTCCCAGTTTCCGCTGCCTGCATGGTGTGTTTTAGTGCAGACTCGTAAATGCTGGCTGTAAACGCTGTGTCCTAATGATACCCTGCACACTCTCTGCAACTCAGCACTCGCTTCCAAAGCTCTGTGCAGCTTCATCATAAAAAATGTATTATTATTTCGATTAAATTTGAGGTTCTGAAGCGTGACCCTGGCTGTAGGTGTGGCCATCTGTCCTACCGGGGCATCAATACCAATCTAATAGCAGGGGGAAAGATCAATCACAACCAGCTTAGATCTGTGGAAACATACACAGTCCATGTAGTTCCTCTGCAGCCTCTGCACCACTCCATTGCATATAATGCCTGTGTCCATTGCAAGCATGCCACTGAGCCCTTGATATTAGGTTTAGAACATTTTGTGGCACATATGTTTTGCTTTACTATAAAAATATATCAATGAAAGGGATGATAACAAAGAATCTGTAGTGTGAAATAATTTGCAGATTAAATACTACATTTATTAAATATAATAGACGAAACTATGACCTGGACAACTTTAAAACACACTCGTGAAATATTTTATGGAAGAAATCAGTTTAATCAACATATTCAACAAAGGAGTGACAGGAATTTATGATAGACATAATCTGGAGAACATGCACACGCACACACACACACACACACAGACACACACACACACACAGTTCCTCCTCCCTCTCCATAATATCAATTACAGCTTAGCCTGGTTTAGCCTCTATCAGTGTTCTTCAGCAGGCCTCCAGGCCCAATCAAGACTCTGCAGCCCAATCACACTGACATGGCAGCTAATTGGAAAGTTGTGCGTGGCTCAAAGAGTAGATCATTGTTGGAGAGTTGCGGCGTCTTTGAAGCTCCGTGATGATATCTGTATTGGCAATGTGGTGCAAGAGCCATAGTAACAAAAATTGTGTTGGATGTGTACTGATATAAAGGGTCAATATTGTTTTTTATAACTTAAGTATAAAGAAAAGCCTAATTATTGTGCTTGGTTGTTTTTGTGCAACCCTGTAGATTTAATCTGTTTAAAATATATATCAGTTTGGCTCCAGTTGTGCTTTTTTTCTTTCATTTTTATTCTTTAGCTCAGGAGTTTCACTGGAGACACATGGTGACCCTGCAAGCTAAAACATTGAGATTTGAGGTTTGAGTCAAGTCCCGTTAAATCAAATGAACCAAAGCACTAATTTGGTTCCTACCTATGTGATGGCATGAGTCTACAGTGAAGCTTGATGAAAAATGAATATGTATAAAATAATCAATTGAAAAGATCACCAAAACTCCTTTCGGAGTTCACTGCAGCTCTGCGCCTCTGCTACCTCTCTGTTTGCCTGGAGAGGCTGCAGGCTGATATATGCCTCATCAAGGCATCTCACAACCCCTTCTAGATCCTCACCCCCTCTGTACAGGTGCTTTGACCACTTGGTTAAGTTATTAGTATAATGAGACATATGTGATCCCTTGCTGACATCCCACTCATTTAGACTAGCTAGAATGGTAATTTTAATAGGTTAATTTACAAGCATCACAAGGGTCATTGACAACTTCTCTGGTCACTCACTTGAAACAAGGTAATTGTCATGGTTCTTATTCGAGAGGTTCAACAAACACGGTACCAACCATAACATCTAGTTAATGCAGCAGCTCAGCAGTCAAAGGTGTTTCCTTGTTTTTGGGTTTTTGATTAAGCTGCTCATCGCCAAAAATGACTTTTTCAAGTTCACAGAAACAAGAAATGTAAACAACTGTAAATGTAAGTCTCCTCCAGTGATTAATAGTGTAACCTTTCTATCTAAAGCCTTCAGCTCTGTGCTGAGTTTCCTGAAGAAGTTTCCCCCTGGCTCTGTAAAGCTTCATGAAACTTGTCTTCTAAAAATTATACAATTAAGTTGAGGTTGTTCTGCTGCCCAGAGGTTAATGGAAGCTCTTGTTATTCCTCTAGTTGGGAAATTAAACTCACTCCTACACTGTTATTTTACATTTGTCACATATTTTCCATCATTCAGAGACAAACAGGGCAGTACTACAGTATATATTGGTAAAACAGGCATAGACTATGACAAAGCCATGGCTTGAGATGTTGGGACGTTGCAGTAGTAGCGGACACTTCAGCAGAGTATTGACTGATCCCTGGATGCGCAAACTAATTCAAACCATGCCTATGACGCTGATTGCTCCATGCTGTTTGGTGGACTTTGACCCCTTAGCCATTTGTTAATGTTGTGAAGCTGCAAAAGCCTGTTTCCTCCTCATTAAAAATTAAAGCTCGGTCCTAATGATGATAGCACAAAGCAACCGGCGAGCTGTTAAAGCCATCCTTACATTATTAACACAGATAAACACTAGCATCTGGGGCTAAAGAGGAATGATTGCCCTGGTGGTGATTTAACCAGCACACAATCACAAGGATGATTATACACTACCAATATCTTCAGTCCAGTTGCACACTCGTCTGCACAAAAGGGTGAAATGGCTCAATAGACGCAAACTGTGAGCAGTGTGGATTCAGTGGCTCTCTTTGTAAAGACACACAAACACACAGACAGAGAAGCTCAGGAGTGTAAATGACGGAGGTTCTCTTTGTGTTTGTTAAAGTGATGTCCAGTGTCTCTGAGCTGCTTTTAACACTCCCAGAAAGGCCATTACAATTAAAGGAGCGCTGGCCAGACCGGATGGAAATGGAGAAGAGTGTGATGAGAGTAAAAGAGGGATGTCAGCACAAAGAGTGGCGGAGATGCTTTTAGCCTTTCTCTGCAGGAGTAATGTCCAATTACTGCTCCGTTTGAGGCCGGTGCCTTACACTGTCATCAGCACACAAGCACCAGGTTATGGCCCTCTGCAATGGGCCGATTGTCAGCTGCCATGGATCACAATCAGCCAGCGAGTCCTCAGGGCAATCCTGAGGAGAGGGGCATTTCACATTGAATATTCATGTTGTTTTACTGGTTATAATACGCTGGAGAACTCTCAGCCAATGAATTTAAAACATCAATATGAATAAACCCTCCCTTTACACCTTCAGCAGCACACTCTGACAAGCTCAGTATTGTTTTTTAGCACTTTGTATCAAATCTTTGTCAAGTGTTGGCTTTCCCCTCCCGGATTTACGGGTAATAATTGGTGGAAAAAAAAAAATACCTGACAGAGTGTAAATGTGTTGGTGTTTCAATCCCTCTGACTCTGACCAGCAGGTGGTACCAGATATTTAACTTTCTTGTCTTTTTCTTTCTTTCATTGCACCACCCTCTCACACTTTGAAGGGTATATGAGTCGCAAGATCGCTGTAAAAATGCTGCGTTCAAACATGTCGGAGCAGTCAGTCCTTGTTCTTTCTGATGCTGGTTGCTGGTTGAAATCACTGTCCTGTTTGAACATTTGCAGCTCAGCATTCACCTCGACTGTGAGTGATCCGTGCCTCTAATCAGCGTGTCTCCCCTTGTGTGTCAGTGATGCACTGATGACAAAAAGGACATACATTTTCATAATTTACTTTCAGTTGACCTCAGCTCCATTTGCCTGCTTTATTTGACACCATTAGTTTGCTGTGGATGGTGTATTTGTGATGCACTTTCCAGGCCTAGATATTTTGGGGGGATTTGTAGTATGTTTAACACTGAACAGTGACTGTAAATAAGAAGCAATAAGTAACAAGTACTTTTTTATTGACCGAGGCAGCTGAATTTGTGAGAACACACGAGATGGTTTGGTGTTGGTTTGGCCCAAGCAGTGTTTTCTGATGAACTAAACACAGCAAGTAAAAAAGTGTATAAGTGACAACAGCAAGTGAGTGCTGTTTAGAATAGAGCAATGCTGCCATAGAAGCATTTATAGGCAATATTAGAATATGTTAGAATCAGAGTAACCATATTATTCTTCATTGATCTGATTGGTTGAAGCGGGGCTGTAATAGATGTTTGTAGAAAATGGTAAATTCAATTACATGTGAAGCATTTTTAGAAGTGCCTGTGATTTTCCAAACAGTTTCCATTGATGACTCCCAGATGTTAGGAGCCAGCCATCTGGCACATCAGGTTATGAGTAAAATGTTTAAAGAAGAAAAAATGCTGAAAGTGTTAGTTTTACTCTTTTAATGATCATGTTTATCACTAAGATCCAGGGACAGTTTGGCATCACTGGATTTAGCCCAGGATGGCAACAACACAAATGCTCACTCACACAGGTTTTGAACACACCATCAGTTTATCTCATTTATCCAAACCACTAATTTGACAATGGTGTTGGGGTGGGGGGACCACTTTACTGCCAAAGGGTCAGAAGGAAGTGCTCATTGCAGATATATGTAGACATCAGAAATGTAATGGAAAAAGATGCTTTAATTTGTAGAACTAGAAGCTGCTTAAATGCTCTCACATACACCTGTTACCCTTTATACCTTTTTATGACACTGTTTTTAAGTTATTTTGATATTCTAGCTCATACGCCTGGTAGATGTGCTCTAAAAATAGAGGTATTTTAATAAATAATATAATAGATAAATAAAATCAATTCCAAAAATTTTGACTAGTGTGGTCTTTCTAGCACAATGTGTTTTCAGTTCATTATATACTGACACACACTCACACTCTGTACCTCTAACCTGTATGCCGGTCATGCAGTCCATTGCAATAACATGCTGAGACTGCTTGTTAGACTCAGCTCTCACCTGTTTAATGACCAGCAGGTGGACGGGCCCATAAACGTACGTGTGTGTGTTTGTGTGTGTGTTCAAATTAACACAGTACATTATCATTCAGATTCCTTCGCTGTAGTATGGAGAGCATGTTTAGCCATAATCAAAAAGTCAAATCAAAAGTCAAAATATAAAATATAAAATTAAGAGAGATCAAATAAAAAAAATAATTAAACTTAAAAAGAAAAGTACAATTTAAATGTAAGAATTTTATTGTAAATGGAAAAGTGATATTTAAAACACAAATGCTTTTTGGCGAATCTCAAACTAAAAGCGTAATTCTAAAACTGAAAGTAAAGGGATTTTTTTTTTTCTCAGAGCATATTGTTCCCTAAGTGACTTGGCTCTACCTGGTTATTGTTTGCAAGTGTCCATAGTATCATCATGGTGTCGGTTGTGCATGGTGACAATATGTGGCTTCATTGTGTTTGTGAAGCCATACTGACATAAATGTAAAAACACTTTTCTCAAGCTGAAGGCATTGCCTTACATTCAGTAGTCCTTTACACGGTGAGCCAACAACTCACTCCACTCACACCGTCCTATATATTTTCAGTGTAATGTCCTCTGTCCATAAGGGTCCCCTACACTCCCGCTGTTTCAAGCCCTCCCTCCAGCCTTTCAGCCACACTTCTGCATTTACATATAGCTTCACAATCCAAACATCAAATGCCCAAAAGAAAAATGAAAAGTTTAAAATGCCAAATAATAAAGTGCAAATAAAAATATTATTTATTCTACTAAAGTCCACACATGCAACCTTTTTTATATATATTCTTCAGTTTTCAGATTAATGTGTTTTTATATTTTTTATTGGCACAAATTTCCTTCCCGATTTTCTTTTTTCAAAGAATATTAAATCATTATTATTTCCAGCAGTGTAGTACAGTGGTATTCTGTTTTTATTAACAGTTTTTAATGTTTTATTATGACTTTTAAATTTAACTATGATCAAATAAATATGTCCTCTATGTTGTTGTAAAAATACCAACATTTACAATTATTTCAACATTTTTTTCCACAATAAAAATGTTCAACAGCTGCTGTCACATCTTCAGGCTAGACAGTTCCACCTCCTTCCTCTCTGAAACTTGTTCCTCGCCAGCCTCCTCTCTCTCATTCCTTTCTGTGTCTCTCTTTTTTTTATTCTCTCATTCATCATGTTGACAACAGCACAGCTACTTTTGTGAAATGGAGAAAAATGTTTAAGTCAGCTTTTCGCTGTCTCTCTCTCCCTCCCTCATCTCTCTTGGCCATCTCAATATACGTGTATGTTGCCGTGTGCATATGTGTGCGGGTGTATTTGTGTGTGCTTGCGTGGGGCGCGTGAGGAGGGCAGATGGGAGTAATTTCTGCTCAGTGGAAAGCTCTTTACATGTGAAGACCCGTATGGGATTTGGCTGCAGATGCAGAGTTGCCAGATATTAGTGAATTGACTCACGTTCATTGCCTTAGATTTCATAGAGAGAGATCTATGAATGCTATATGCACACACACACACGCTTGTGCAGCTTTCTGTGTTCCTACAGAAGCAATTTTGACTGTGCTATCATTCCACAACTCCTATCACAGAGGAGCAGAGGAAGGTGTAAAGTAAAAACAAACACACACACACACTTAAACACACAGAGACACACAGACACAGGGTGTAATACAAAAAAACGGGTTTTTCATCTCCCCACATGTCACATCCACTTAGTCCTGATTTGCTATAAATGCTGCTCCTATCTTGTAAAAAGACATGTAGGTGTGTGTATGTGCATGTTGAAGAGAGAGAACATTTGCCCAGCAAGTCATTTAGGGGCCAATTTTGCTCTTTCCCTCTTCTGATATCATTAAGCAACATGCAATCTCCACTTTCATTTTGATGTGGAAACCTTTGCTCCCTGTTCGGTGCGTGTATGCCCCTATATGCGTGTTGATACGTGCGTGATAATATGACTTTATTGAAAATAGCGCCTTCGATCTGATAAATGGAGTGTGTGTCTGAGCTTTAGTAGAGGCATGATTGTATCATGGGATTAAGAATAAATCTAGTGTATCAGTTTGGGCCTTCTCTCGTCTCGCCTCTGATTAATGGGACGTCCTTTGTTAGCTGTTGATTTGGGGTGGCTGTGATCTGCTTCACTCAGTGTTTGTGTGGTTCTGTCTATGTTTCCTGTCCATGTCAGGTTTATCACAGCAAATTATTAACAGACATTGACACTGTGTACAAATTATATACAAAATTTGACTCTGACTCTATTCCAAGACTTTTCTAAAGCCGTGGTCCACTTAGATGTGAACTTTGGGTTACTGTGGTGTTGGAATGTGAAACTCCTCTTCATCTTCAGCTTTCTGACAGAGGTCGGCAGGTTTATCTTTCTATCCTGACAAGAGCCCCTGACTCAGAGAAACTGGTTCAAAGTCTGATGCTCCCACCACCAGGCTTCACAGTTGGTATAGGCCCTATAGCAGCCCTATACTATAGGGTTCCTAGGATAATGAGTGCTTGTTACATTTGAACACATGGACAACAAGTCCCTTTTGGGAGCAGGAATGATCCAAATCCATGAGATATGTGTATATCCAAAAATCACAGAGAAAAGGAAGTTTTCTCCTTGTCCCCTCTGTTTCTCCACTCACTGGTAAATGTTTTGACAGTGATCACTGGTACATCAGGAGCTTGTGATCTCCAAGTCAGATGCAACCACACAAATTCAAGTTAATCCTACAGCAACAGCTGACTTGAATCAGAAAGACTTTCACCGATGAGAAATTTCATTTAAAACTTCATTGAAGAAAATTCAGTGTGTAGATCTGCAAAGTTTTCTGTTCTCTCTAACTCTAAGGAGCCCAAGATTTAATTAGTTTGTATCAAAATATTTTACATTTTAATTAAGTTGCTACATACACATTCATTTGAAAAGTAACTGCTGCAGTCCTCTCTGTTTTTTGTTGCTGAGTTGTGCTTTTTGTTATTCGCACAGCTCAGTTGGTATGAACATCGCAGCGGTCCCTGCCACTGCCGTTCCCATGTTCAGCCTCCTGGGCTGCTGAAGAATATCGTGCACATGCAATTATCTTGACTACTTGAACCTGCACCAAATTAGCCTAAGTGTGTCCGCTTGATTTGACCTTTCTGAAACTGCTGTAGCCCTGACTGATTTGTAAGGTTATTCAAGTCAGGTGCTGGACTTTAATCATCACTTTCTTAGTATACTCGATGAAACTGGACTCTTAAATCAGAGCAGCATCAGATCAGAAAAGACTAAACAACGTGAAAACCTTATTTGTAACAGTTTCCGACACTTACAAATAGTGTTGTCTGCCAATCTCATGAGTCAGAGTTAAATGCTGGTGATTGAATTGAGGATGTCGTAGAGCACCCATAAACATACAGACACAAGTTTTAGAAACAAAATATGATGTAAATTAAAACATTTAGTATGTAAACCTGGTTTAAGGTAAGGGTAAGGCTTGGGTCAGGTTAAGCTTGTGGTTAGGGTTAAAATAAGTCTCTAGGAAGTGAATGTAACTCAATAAAGCATCCTCTGAAGTAATGGAAACAAAACGTGTGTGTATGTGTGAAAGCTATCCCTGATTAGGCCTATCCTCTCCTCCTCAGTCATGTTGATGAGGTGATAGTCCAGACTCCTTAATCTTCATTAAAGATTGAAGTGAGGGTGGAAGAAAAACTTAGCAGAGGGAAGACGACAATTAAATTTTAAACTGTGAGATAAGACTGTGACTCCCACCTTCCTGCTCAGCTCTAGTCCACTCAGACGGTGTAAGGTTGTGTGTATTATATTTTTTAGCCAGTAGAGATGGACTGTGGGAGCATGAGTTGAAATGGATTGCCTCTCATTTCTGGCTGCCCAGATAGTGGTGGGCAGCCCTCAAGCCATGCCAGCCAGGCCACTACTAGCACCATTATCTTTTTAATTATGCCTAGTCCACTGGCTCCATGTGGAAGTCCCAGTGTTGCAGCACGAGAGGAAGAGTGCTTTAATAAATGTCAGGCTGGATCCTTATCGACGCCAGTGTGCTTCTGCTGCTTCATCACTTACACTGTAGTCCCTACTGTACTCTTCTGCAGTGTGTGTATGTGTGCAAAGCTAGTGTGTGTGATTGTGCGTGTGGGTAGAGGTGACTTTTATTTCCTCTCTGTGACTGTGTTCTCTGCTCTCTCAACTGAAGACACAAAAGTCCGCTGCCAGTAATTCAGTTATTTAATTAAGATGACATAATTTCACCTGTGTGTAAGGACCTACTCTATATTCTGTGTGCAACTGAAAGCATGCATGTTGCTGTTTAGAATTACAATCTAACAGATGTTATATCACATTTTCTATAGTTAAATCTGAATCACAGATGGAAATTATTATTGCAGATAGATATGATCATGATGAAAAAGACATGTAAACCTTCAGCAAGGTCAACTACTTTGCAGTTCTTTGTTCCACATTAGCAGTGTTTCAGATACTGTGGATATCCATCCTTTATGACGTCAGAATGAGCAGCTCTGTTACTCAGAGCATTTGTTTTTATTGTTTCCTTGCTTCTCTGTGCGCACAGCAGAGGGGGAAAAGCAGCCAGGCAGTGTGGGAAATCCATAAATACTCAAGGCAAATACAACAAGCCTATACTGGAACTGTCATTGTCATTTCCTCAAGAGGATACTGATCTTTCATACATCATGCAGAACTGGTGATTTAACTTGAGAGCAGGGTTTCTTGAAGGATGCGATGCCCCCAACAAACCAGACCATCTAGTCTTTTCCGGAGGGCAACAACCGGTCAGTCTGCTTGTTATAACAGACAAGCAGACTGATGCTTGCAGGGACCTCTCCCCACAGGGCCCTGGTCATGTACACTCCTAATGACTAATGGAGCAGCACTAAGAAAGCAGCAAACTGCTTTATTCTGCTTTCATACAAAGCAAGTGCAACATAAAACATGAGAACAGTTGATATGGAAAATGGTGCACAGTTAGCCATGGAAAACTAAGCTTTCACTCTGAAACAGTTCCTTTATCGCGGAAAGTGACCAGATGAGTTTATTAATGTGGTTATTTATTCATTTTTGAATACAGCCGCATGTCTGTTGTGTCTACAGTTGTTGCTGTTGTCCCTGCTTCACAGCAGTGGATCATCTGGGCCTGGCGTTTTGAGCATTGTATTTTCGGTTAACACAGCGTAAATCCTAAGTAGAGGGTGCCACATTTATTTAGCATTACATCCTACAAAGGAAACCTGTACCTGGACCCTATTTTCCCATGACTTGATGTCTGATTGACTACTGGGAAAAACAATTTTTAAAAGTTTGCGATGTAGGGCTGCAATGTACAATCAAAGTCAATGTCCATCTTTGAAAAGTGCTTGTGTTTGACCAGCTCAGATGATTATTAAAGAGTGCTCTGTTGGCAGAAGAATGACCGGTGGCAACAAAATGTCACACGACACTTTTCTCAGCTTTCTCAGACTGTCTGTGTTGGATAAGGACAGGATGAAGTTGTGGCTAGCTGCAGATAGATGCTAACACTCCAGTCCAGTATGCACCTTGCAGATCATGTGCACATTGGGTGTGCAGTTACCATTTTGATTGGGGTAACTACTGTCAGCCAAGGAAAAGAAGAAATCCTAAACCAAAGCGCAACTTCGCAAGAAAAATGCAGTTCAAAGATTGGAGAGACCTGCTGCAGGCAGAGTGTGTGGTTTGTGATCACAGATCCAGACGCAGAAGCTCCAGAATACTGCAGAAAGTGACAGGAAGAGAGAGGAGAGCAACGAAAAAACACACAACTTCAGGAGAGAGGAGATGTCGAGTCAGTTAAGATATAGATGGAGAGGTAGAGGAGAAGAGAGGAGCTGATTGCATCATGGGAAGTCTCCCAGCAGTTTAAGCGTATAGCAGCATAACTAAAGGCTGGTTTGGGGCTCGTCTGAGCTCACCTGAGTCAGTCCTAACTATAAGCTTTATCAATGAGGAGTTTTAAGACTACTACTAAACATAGAGAGGTTGACACACCCTGAAACCAGACTGGGAGCTGGTTCCACAGGAGAGGAGCTTGGTAGCTAAAGGCTCTGGCTCCCATTTTACTTTGGAAACTGTAGGAACAACAAGTAACTCTGCATTCTGGGAGTGCAGTGACCTAGAGAGGTAATAGGATACTATTAGCTCCCTTAGATAAGATGGTGCCCAACAATTAAGAGCTTTTTACGTGAGGTAAAGCATTTATTTAGAAGCATCTATTCTAGATCTTACAGGAAGCCAGTGTAGAGAAGCTAATATAGGTGAGATATGATCTCTTTTCCTAGCTCTTGTCAGTACTGGAGCTGCAGCGTTCTGGATCAGCAGGATCTCTACAGACTTGTTGGGATAGCCTCATAATGAAAGTAGCAGTAATCCAGTTAGTCCAGTCAGTTTGTCTCTCTCTGTAGCCTATAAGGTCCTTATAAATGCTGCTGTAGCATGGCTATATCCCACTCCCTTTGTGTTGCACAAGTCAGCCAGTGGTTTCAGCACAATTAAAGAACTGCTTAATAAATAAAAGCCTGCACACCACTCCCCCAACCATAATAAATCCATCATAATGGCAGACCATAGTGCCTCCTGTTTTTACTCAATAATTGATGAAGACAAATTCCTCCAGGCACTAATTAGATCAACAGGAAATTAGTATTTATTGGAATACAGGCCTTCGGAAAAGGTCATATTGAATATTTGCTCAACGTCTAGTCTTCCATGCAACACTTTCATGGTTATGCAAAAGGTTTTAATGGGAAGTCTATTGCCCAATACAATCAACGGTGTTTGAACAGTGTGGAGAGGAGGTGGAGAGGGAGAAAAAGCTACCCAGACAGAGAGAGAAAAGTGTTTTACAAGGCAAACTACAGTGCAGAGAACGGTGAGCTCCGCTTTGTGTGTGTTTTACAGTTGTGAGAGTATCAGAAGAGCGATGTATAAAAGTACAACGCATCATTTCGGTCACATTGCACGGTCTAGATATGCATAATACAAGCACAAGCAAACTCTGTTTACAGTGAATACCACTCTAACAGCTACCCAGTCTGACCTCAGAAACAAAGACTAAGTGACTAAGTTACATGTTCCATGTTGTGTTAGAACCAGCAGCTGTTAGCAGCTATGGCGTAATTGCATGTCTATTTGATTCCATTCTATTTTATCTGTATAGCAACAAATTATAACAGAAATTTTCCCAGGGTGCTTTACACACACAAGCAGGTCCAGGCCAAAACTATAAGTAAAAACTATCCCTAATTTAAATTTAGTCAGCATCCCCATCAGAGTCACCATCCCCATTGCTCTGGGGATCGCTTAGGTAATGTGTCCCTAAGACCAACCATCTGAGCTGTACCCTGGATGTCCTCTGGACTTCTCCCACTGTGTGAAAGGGGCAACCCTTCAGCTTGAATTTCATTTTAGAGAGGAGGATGTTTCGACACCAAAGTAGGTGGATGGCGAGTGATGATTGTTTTTGCTGTACACTTAGGGTAGTTGATGCAGCCCACATAACCACTGCCGTGTGCCTGCTCTGTACCGCGATGCTGCATAGTACAGTTAAGGTTGTTTGTGCCAAATTTCCTCCCTCAGATGGCTCAGAATGGTGCAGTAGAGCTTTGCATTGTCAGTCAGACACACCACACCGCACAACTTTGTGAACTGAACTGAGCAATGCTCCATCATTAGACCCTAAATTTGGATATGGAAGTACCCCCCAAAAACCATCTCTCTCACAGACCTGACAGGTAAGGACATGTAATTACCCAACCAACATACACTATGCACAATCAGGATGACAAAAATATAGATTATAGACTGGGGAATACAGTAGATTTGGGATGTTGGGTAAATTCAGATGACTTGACATGAGCAAAGCTCAAGCATACCATTTACACAGGTGGGAGGAGAGAAACGTAGAGAGAGGCTGAATCTCCTGGAGGAGGACAATCCGGATCCAAGCATCTGGAATAAGGTACTGACAGCCTGGGGAGAGAGAAGTCCCAGGATGACCAGTGTTTGAGCACAGAGAGGCCTGAGAGAAAAGCAAGTACAAGGAGCAGAAAAGAAAGAGAGAGAGAAGAGAGAAAGATAGCCACACAGCTGTGCTTGGGACTGAACAAAGAGGGGGTTAGGGAAGATGTTTTCAGGAAAATTCAGAAAAAATCCTAATAGATTCATTGAAAGTGAGAGCTGCCTTCCAGACGGGTAATAGGAACAAGTTATTTAAAAACATGCAGCTAAGCGAAAGTTAATGACAAATGGAGTTTAAAGTTTAAAGAGGACTGGATTCTGAGAGTGAAGAACAGAGGATGGAACATGGGATTTAAGGAGATCAGACAAATATGAAGGAGGCGTTATAAGTCATCAAAAGTACCTTAAAATTTATGGCATTAATAGGGAGCCAGTGACAACAAGAAACATGTGTTAACTATTTTAGTAAACACTCTGGCTGCTGTATTCTCATCCTTTTGACTTATAGCATTAGCAGGTGGCACACCTTAGAACAAGACATTACAGTCTACATGGAACAAAGGATCTCTGCATTAACCAAAATTTTAGCAAATTTTAGCAAAGCTGAGTAGGTGGCCACCTTAAAATTGGAAAATCCATACTGAATGTTGAGTCCCTCAAAGTTTTATTCACTAATATTTCTACAAATATTTGTGAATGTTTAAATTTGTGTTTGTTTAAATGTATTTAGATAGATTTAGATATCCTTTATTAGTCCAGGAAAATTTCAGCCACACCGAAGAAATGTATGTCTCTGTGTGTGATTGACTTGTCTTGCTATGATGTTGCATATTACAATTTGTTCTCTCGTATCATTCGAGTGAAGTTTTTATCTCAATGACACTTTCGTAATAAATTAAGCTTAACTTGCTAGTGATACTTTTTTTACAATACAATAAAAACATACAGTGGAATTTTTTTGTAAATACATGCCGATAATGTATGCAGATAATGTGTGAGTTGTGTCAAAAGATGATGTGAATATGGATGTTCAAAAGAAACGCACCTACAGACCTTTTGAATCTGATTTGTCAATACATTCATGAGTGAAAATACAGGAAATGCATTTTTAAACACTGAAATTAGTCATTGGCCAAGTAAACAATCCTTTAAAGGCAGCTGAAGCCTTTAAAGGAGACATATTATGGCAGCTGAAAGCTGTTTTAATCAGGTCCTGGATGTGTTAAAAACAAGCTTTTGAATTTTTTTTGAAAAAAAACCCTCTGAAGTTCAGCCATTATTTCAGAGTGAGCCGGGAGGCTATGATAATGAGGCACTGCACTGATTGGCTGCCTGAATGACGTATGAAGGGGGAGGGTGCAGAGCGGTACAGGACCGGTATCCAACATGGCTAGCGCTCCCGACAAACAGCCCGCAAGTGTACGCTATAGCTACAGAATCTGCGAACAATGGGAGGAAACAGTTGAAAAGAATAAAAAAATTAAATGCAACAACGGTTTCCCCCAGGCTTCTGGGGCTGGGACAGAATATAAGCATTTGTGTTGGTTTTTACAACCAACAACAGGGCAATTTGCATGTGTGGCTCTGACCGACGACATCGTGAACTTCACCTAGTGGGATGAATGCCCCCTCTCAGTGGTTTCACTCAGAGGGGGACGACCTATGTAAATCTGTCCTGTGGTTACGTAACGACAGGAGCTGAATCTGAATGGCCTGTAGGAGCCCCATTTTACCAGTGGGTGGGCTGTAGAGACGATGCAGGACTTGTTTACCTTCCTCATTCTCTGAGTTGATGGCCTGGGGGGGGGGGGGACTACAGTAGTTTAAATATGTATAGGCAAGAACGTGTTTTTCATAATATGTCCCCTTTAAGTCACAGTTGGTGACCAAGGTTAAACTTCAGACTTCAGCTCAGTTAGTAAATCATTTGAGACTACTGAAGTAAAAAGGTCTCTAGGCATACTGTTAGGGTAGATGCACCTTGCAGAAGACATCTCCTGCCACCTGCCCTTCAAGACTCATTGATTCATAACTGCTCTGTCCCTTTAACCGCCATTTTCCATTAAAAAGTCTCATTTTGGCCTGAAAGCATTATATGTTCTCAAATATGCTAAAAAAAAGTATATGCTTCAGATATGCTTTGCAGTTTCTCAGGTACTGGTGTCAGAGGTGTACACTATGTGTCTGTTTGCTTGCCTCTTGTATGCTGGTGCGTGCATAAACAGCATAACAATGTGCTTCTATCTATTTATCTGTCTCATTTTAGTAGCTCAAAAACACCCATTTGCCTTAGAAACAGTGCAACGCACCACGCCGGTCTTTAAAAGTCAAAAACTGAACTTGATTTAAATTAAGCCCATCTGCAGCAACACACCATTCTAAGCGCTCCTGCCACGCCTACATTGCTCACTTGAGGTTCCATTATAAACCCTAAAAAGACGCATCTGTGATGTCCTCTGGACCTCATCCACTGTGTCAATTGGATACACTTGCTTGAATTTCATTTTAACAAGATAAAACAGGTTGCTGTCGCCAAATCCAGCAAGAAGGGCAACTGGGGAGTGACAGTTGTTTTGATGTGCTTTTAATGTGCTGTGTTTCAATAAAGGAGAATGAATGCCATTGCACACAGTTAAGGTCATTTATGCTGAATTTCCTTCCTCGCTGTCTGGTCTCTGGTCATAGCCGGTGATGATCCTTCACATAAAGCTTGAGTTTGACCAAGGTGTTTGAGGAGCGTGGTGATGGACAGATGGGTTTGCAGTGCAACTGGATAGTAGCTTTAGGCTTTAGATGAGCAAACAGAAACAACGAGGTGACCACTTCGAGATTAAGACCCATTATTGATTGCTGTTATACATGATGGTAGATAAGTAAGCATCAACAACAAAGATAAGATGGAAAACTTTGGCAGGAACTGCAGAGGAAGAATCCCCCATCTGTGATGGACAGGTAGACAGTAAGGAGGTCAACATCCTATAATGGGTTTTACGTTTTCCAAATATTTGTCTGAATTGTATACTTGTATATATCATTTTTGTTATATACTGCAAATATATAATAATGAAAAATCCATGTAGATAAAATAAATTTGCCTCTATGACTGTATAATTTTATTTTTTTATCCTGCCTTATGCTGTCTTATGCTTTTTTTTTATTTGTAATGTTTCTTTTTTATACATTATGCCCTGTATGGCACTTAGTGGTTGAGTAGTTAGAAATAATGAAAACAGGCTTTAAAACCGGAATTATCTGTGCAGACTCGTCCCAAATGAGTAATGTGATGAGGAACGTGTGTGCTTGCTATCTGAAACCCCAGTAGTCAAAGGTCATGACTTATTATTAGTCAGAACCTTAACTTTATATAATGTACTGTTTACTGTATATAATGCAGGGAAAATGTGCTTGTGGTAATACACTGGTGTCAGTATACTGTGGGCACTGTGTTGCCTGAAGCAGGGTGTTTATCTCAGTTTCATTCAAAAGAAAACACACAATGTTGTTACACACAGATAAAACCTGTGCAACCCGTGTGTCTTTGTGTATGACTTCAGAAGTGGTGAACTAACCTAACAGGGGTATGATGGATGTTAACTGTCGCCTGTTTTTTGTTGAGCTAGTGCGCTAAACAAGAGCAAGCTTTTGTCCTGCTTTAGTCTCTCCCTCAATCAGCAGCTTGCTAATTAGTTTGCAGTATGCTAATGCAGCCTGTGCCTTTCTCTTTCCCACTTGTTATGCTAACTTATTAGCCTGTATTAGCATCAGGACTGATTAGCTGCTGCTGAGCCCCCATGGAGAAAGCTTTACTTGCTGTTTTATACAATTATAACACAGACTGGAAAAGTGGTTTACCATAACAAGTTGCTTATACTGGTACTGAGCAGTGCAATCTTGCCCAAACTAAATCTGATTATGAGGAATGTCATTAGGTTTTTAGCTATTTGGTAACTTCAGACAACTATAGATTTCTTCTAGATGACACAAGATTGAAAGTCAACAAAGTCAGTACAGTTCATTTTCTGTGCACCATCAATGAGTGAAGTGAATCTCCAGGCAATCCATCCAATACTTGTTGACATCTTGGTCTGAGCTAACTGAAAGATTGACATTGCCATCCCTAATGTCAAAGCTAGTGTGGCTAAAAACTACATTATCACAGTTTCTACTTTGCAGATAAGAGTGTGGGCAGCATAGAACAGAATCACACTTGCTCTTGCTCATAGTCAGTATTAAAGCTTTAAAATTTAGTCACTTTTAGATTTTTTTTTACTAATATTAATTAAAATTGGGAAGGAGAACTCTTGAAATCTTTATCAGACCTACACAATTAAAAATAAAATATAAAAAGCAAAAAAATGTGCTGCTTTTGTCTTTTCTGTTCAGGATGTCCATACTTGTGGAGGAAAAACCTATGAATGACTATGACTGTCAAATAGTCTGTGTATTACGTGTAGGTAACGAGATAAATGTTGAGAAAATGGGCTATGGATGCATTTCTTTTTAGATTTTTTGCTTAATAAAACTACAAGATCAAACAGGAATTTGGGGTTAACTGATGATTAGTGCACCATTTTGTTATATACTGATATTGGAAAGATGGGAACAAAGAAAGTAAGGTCTTCAACCCCCCTGCTGCCACTCTGGCATGTGATATAGTGAACATGATGAAGCTGTGTGATAGGACAGGAGAAGCCAATGACTGAACAAGACTTTGATGGGCTTATTATTCTTACTTTGATTTATGGTAATTGACCTCTAAGCAGAGCAAGTCATAATTAATGTCGAGGGGGAAAAGACAAGCTCCCTCTCTCTCCCTTTGCTTTGTTGCTCCACTGTCTTCTGCTCTTTTCTTAATCTCTACATAAAAGCCAGAATGGTCAGATTGGCAGATAATGGTCTTCAAGTAAAATTCCTCACTTTTTAAAACTGAAAGAAGTTGTGTTTGATGAGGCAATGCAGATTCAGATTTGCACTTAATTGTCCTTTTGAACTGAAATCTGTTAGTGTGTACAAAAATAAAATTTGAGAGGAACACAGCAAATAAAGAGACAGCACAAGGGAGGGAGACAGTGAAGCATAGATTGAGGGGTTGGCGGCTGCATGTTCTATGGGCAGTGCTCTGCTAGTGGTGGCAATGTCAATGGGAGCCAGCAGGTTAGGAGTAGGCAGACCATTTACTTTAGAAGATTCATTCATAGGAACGTGTTTCTTTTCTATCTGTACAGAAAAGCAGGAGGTGGGGTTTGACTGAGAGAGCCCTAAGTTTGCAGAGGGCAGAGGGTCTTTGTTGACAGCATTTATGCAGATCTGTGACAAGGGGCTTGAGCCAGTTTAGCAGGATGATGCTGAGGTACTGAAAGCTCTCATCCAATCTCCACTGACTGGTCATTACTGGAAGCAGCAATAAGCGGTGAGGTTTGTGTGGATATCGAACATGATCTCCTTAGTCTTGGCGATGCTGAGGAGGAGGTTAGTGTCTGTGCACCACAGGGTGAAGTGGGCATCAGGTAGTTAGAATGTTGTGACTGTGTCCCTGTCAAGGAGGAGGAAACGTATTGCTTTGTCATCAGGATTTTTCAAATATTTTGTAATAGATGGATGCGTATAGAAAGGGCATACAGCCTTAGGAGGCTTGACTGTTGATAGGATCCACAGTTTCAACAGTTTCCTCAGTGATTGTCACACGTAGGGCGGCACTATGGACCACTGGAAAAGTGAATTTCTCGAGTGAGATTAAATGTTGAATACAATTTCAGAAGATCAAGGCTGGAACCTGCTCTGTTCCTCTTTTGCTCTTTGTCTCTTGTCATCCTCCTTGTTGTATTGCTTCTCTTCTGCTGTGTTCCACTGACACAGTCTTCCTGCTGTGGAGAGCAGCAGATTACTTCTCCCAGTGAATCAGTGAATGGGTATGAGCTCAGCCCAATCTCCCTCTTCTCCTTATTTCTCCCTCATTCACTCCATCCCATTTCCCCTGTCCCTCACTCCTTTACTGCTTAGCTCACTCATTCAATTCTCTCCTCCTGCTCCTTTCTTCTGTTCCATCAAGGCCCCATCCTCCCAACTCTAAAGCAGGCACAAGGGTAGCCCACATCTCTTCCTCCTCCTCCTCCCATCCCACCTCTCCAGGTGGAGGATAGAGTGATTATGACAGGGACAGAGGAGGAGGAGTGGGACAGAGATTGGCAAGAGAGCGAGCGAGAGAGATGAGTTTCAGGATGGAGATGTGCTCTGTTGGTCTCTTTGGTTTGGATGGAGTGATTAGCAGTGCAGAGCAGACGAAGACAATAGGAGAGATGGGGAATTGAACCCTTGATTGAATCTACATGATGGATGTGCTCTGCATTTTACCTCCTGTTTTCTCCTCACCTTTTCTCTTCTCACCTCTCCCTTCTCTCTCCAACATTCTTTTCCTTGTTCTCCTTCAATTTACAAAACTCTTTTCTGTTGTTTTTTTAACTTCTGTTATTTTTCCCTCTTTTCTTTTGGTCTATGCTGCCTATTATTTCTCCTAACTTGTAGTAATTGTTCTTTTTCCCTATGCTTTCATCTGTCTTTGCCCTCTCCTCTCCTATTGTTTCCCTTTTGAATGTCCTTCCTCGTCTTCTTGATTGTCTTTTTATATTATGTATATTTCACTGATTTATCTGTTTTCATGTCCAGTCTTTCACTCCCTTTTCTGTCTGCCCTTCTTTTCTCTCTCTTTCCCATTGTTCCTTCTCCCATTTCCGTCTGCTTCCTCCTTTCCTTTCCTCCTTTCTTCTCCTCCTATTTTCATCTCGCTCTCTCCCTCCCTCGTGCATGCACACTCTGTGCCTCTGTCTGTGTCAGTGTCTCTCGGCCTCCCTGTGGTGGTGACAGTGTGACAGCTGTGTGCCGGCCCGATCACACCCAGTCTTTGATCACTCTCCCAGCTCACCATTGTGGCTAATGAGGAGAGCAGGAGGGCTCCAGGGCTTGCATACTGCAGCCCCCACACCGCCCTCTCTACCTCCACCACTTCTCTATCTCCATTCCGGCACCTCCTCTTTTTCTTCTTCCCTTTCTTCTCCTCTCTCTCTTTCTCTCCTTCTCTGTCTTTTGCCTTCTCTGGTCTTCATTTCACCCTCTCCATCCTCCTCTTTTCTCCCCACTCCATGCAGCCTTCTTTTCTACTACCTGTCACTCTACTCTCCACTTCTTGCCTTTTGTCTCCTTTCATCTTCAACAAATAGGTTAGCATGCGATTTGAAATATTTTGGGATATTTTTAGGTCAGTCACAAAGGAACATCATGTCAAATAATTTGAGGATCACACCACTGTAAGCCAAATAAAAGAAATCATTTCTAAATTATTAGACACCCAGAGTGTTTGATCTCAGTTTTACAGTTTGAGTGATTTTAATTATTTCAACAATCCTGTTTCATTCAAAACAAAATCTTAAGCCATATTAGCAGACGCTGAATCTACAACTCACAATACCTCCTACAGAAAGTGCTGGATGAAAGAAACCGGAAATTGAATCATTCAACTGATTTGAACAATAAACAACATGAGTATGCTCAGTAAATTTCATAACATAAATTCATAAATTAAAATCACAAAACATTGTTAAATTTGACATTTGGTCCTGAGGATGGCTGGGTAGGTAAAGAATTGTCCAAGTTTAGCAGTTTCCTTTCAATATTACTTGTGTTTACAAATAATGTGGTGAATAGTAATTGTTTAGAATAATTTGAGATTTAAAAAAAAAAACAACTTTTAACCTTTATGATATATTGCATAGTTTTAATGATTTGAGTGTTCACAGTATTACTTTGCCATATGAGGTCACATGAAATTAAGGTTGAAAACCACTCAACAAAACCACTCTCAAAGTGGGGTCTTTGATATGAGTTCCAGGGGTCCCAAGCATAAATGTTATTACTTTACACACAATTATTTTAATTAAACATCTAAACGTGAACTTGCTATAAGATGGGGGGCCCTAAGGCAAAATCTTAAATGGAGTATAGGGGTCCCTGAAGTAAAAATGTTTAAGAGACACTGAGCTATAATATATCCAAATGGGATACCAGTGCCAGGATAAAGTTTAAAAAATGTGATGGGCATTCTGTTTCCTGATTTAATACTTTAATCACACAATAGCTTTTGAAATACAAATTAATAACACCATAATACTCCTGTCTAAAAGTCAGCGTGATCTGTGTTTCTGAAACAACAGTATCACTATCCATGGTTTTATGAATGACAGATGCAATATCAGTGGTCCTTTAACAACATCAGAGCTATCCATGGTTCTGAAACAAGTAGCTTTAACAGAGTTAGTAGTTGGGGAGATACATTGAATGAGTTGTATTACTGTAATGTGAGTTTGATAAGCTCCTGGAGTAACCATTTAGACTTTCATAGGACACGTCATAATCAGTGTTAGGTCACCTAGCCACATATAAATGTAAAATTCATCATGTCCATTCTGTCAGGTCAAAATAAATAAATAAACATTTAAAAAAAAATAAAAGATCATATTGTAACTACTGTCAACTATATTTTAAAACAGACACTGATCTACATTCATCTCCCCAGTTAAAATTAAAAGGAAGAGAGCTCAACTTTACCAATACTGTCTCCACATCTCCACAATGTACTCCAGGCAATCCAGCAGTCAAAGGATAAGTTCAATTCCAGTGGTGAGAATGTGAACAAGCAGCCCAACATTCTGTTTGCTCTCAAACACCATCAATCTGTTGATTCAGTTACCGGCATTTGCTTTTGTATATTGAAGCCATCTGCATGCGGGGAAACAATAGAAAAGAAACATTTACAGACAGGGCTTAATGCTTATCGATTCAGATCACAGTTTCTGTCTGCAGCCCTTCTCTTTCACTTCCCTCCTTTGCTTGTTCTTATAATTTCTTGTATTTTCTCTGTTCCTTTGTTTTTTTGTTCACTGCTCGTTCCCTGTGTTTTGTGATCCCTATCTTTCTGTTTCCCCTCTCCTCTGCGGTTGCTTTTGCTGGGTTGGAGAAATGAATTCCCCCTGCTGTTCAAATTCAGGTATGGAAAAATATGTGAGGAGGGGGGGGGGGGGGGGGGCTTGAAGGAGAGAGATGGTGTTAATATTGATCTTGGTTAATTAGATTCCTATTGGAGTCCCATAGGGGATTGGAGTGGCGTAGCTCTGTGTTTGAGTCCAGGCGGAGGAAATGGAAGCCCGAATTAGAAGGAATTCCATTTTAAACAGCAGTTTGTTTGGACACAGAGCAAAGAAATCAGTGCTTTCATATTTGATATATTCAAATCACTCAGCTCACTCTGATCCTTCTCTCTCTGTTTAATTACTCCTCCTTTTGTCTTTTGTTGCTGTCCTTTTCTCAGGCTTGGCTCTGACTTGATTTGCATTTTTTTCTGAGTGTCTGTGTGCGCTGGGACTCCCTCTATCCAATCATAGCCTGCATGAGTAGATCTGGTTCAGTGCTCCCCTGAACATGTATGATTACGCTGAAACATGTGTAACCCACAGGAAGTGGGCAGAGTGCCATGCTCCACATGGCTGTGTATGCTCAGAGATTAGACCTTCCATTTTCCTGAATTATTTCACATTCTTGCCTTCTCTGTCTCACAGTATGCAGGCACTGTACATACTGGTGGGATTCACAGGAATCAGAAGCACATAGATACTGTCACAACGGGATCTGTGCTTCGTAACGGCACCAAAGCATCAGCGCCTTTAGAGCCAACAACCCTGATGTCTTGTGTCAAGTCTGACAAATACAGGCTATTGTTTTTTCACAGTAGACAGACTACAATGTACTGCAGATGTACTGTATATAGCATGCAGCGTGCAGCCATTCTGTAATCATCTTTATTAGTATCAATAGTCTTTTGATTGGATTTTGTTTCTAATCAAATATGAATATTCTCCATAGAATAAAACTGAAATGTTTCTCACATTACGTTGCAGATTTTATTTTGTTGTTTTGCATCAAAGACGGAACATTTTGGAAATGTAATGGAATGTGATACATGAGTTATATAACATTTGTCTCTGTCCCCCCAGCCGGTCAAGGCAGATGGCCAAGTGCTTGCTCATGGTGGAACTGTGGGGTGTAGTTAATAGTAATGAGTGATGTCTAGACCTCCTGTTTGTAAAGTGCCCTGAGATGACCTTTTTTGTGATTTGACACTATACAAATAAAACTGAACTGAAATTGATGAGCTGAGTTGGCAAAGATAACCCAGACCCTCTGCAGTGATACCCTCCTGCAGGATCCTGAAATGTTCCATTGCCAGATGGTAAATATAGTCCTTCCAACATGTTCTGGGTCTCCTCCCAGGTGGCTGTACCTGGACTCCATACAGGCAGTGTTTCTAAACCAAGTTCCTTTGGATGCCTGTTCATATTCAACAATCCTTTGCATATACAAATGCATACAGCATGCACCCCTATGTCAAGGAGCTGCCAAAGTTGCAAAAGCAGCTAAAAAATGTTGCGCCATTTATGATCAAATATGAATCATGAAGCCATGCCTGTAATGTATAACTTTTTCATCTCTTCCAGTATTAGTCATTGTAGACCTTTCAGACAAAAAAAACTCGTAACTTGTCTGCTGTACCCTGACAGTGTTGATGTAAAAAATGCACTGGAGACAGAAGTAGTATTTAATTCCATATGGAAGGAACTAATCAGCACTAACAGGCAATGTCATCTAGCTATCACCCAAACTGCAGTGGTGAGTCTCCCCAAACTAAACAGGCAGACAGTAATTATATCCATGGGCTAACACTTACTGAGCCCACTGTGTGACTCTAGTACATGAGTGAATCTGAGAAGCCTTGAAACAGCCAAGCAGTATCTTGAGCACATGAACATTAGTTTGTTACGTACGGGAATTACACAGGAAGTGTCAGGCCAGCAAATTTGTGCGAGAGCTGATTTAAGTTGCAACAAGTAGAAAGAAAGTAAAGAGGTTTGCGGTGCAGTGCGATCTGAACAGTGAGCACATACAGCTTCAGTAAGTCACCACCAGCATTCTTTAAAGCAAACTCAGTAGTGATTAAGGTTGTAATGTTTCCACTGAGATCACTAGCAGTGTGTTTAATAACATATAAAAGCTGAATAAGCTAGAGGAAACAAGATATGTGTATTCACTAACAGTACTATCACACAGAGACTTAATAAGTGCAATAAACTGCTTAAATAGTGTTGGTATATAATGCCATGTACAGTGTGCAAACAATTTATATAGCAGCTACATGTTAGCATGTCTAAGCTAAGCAGATAAGTGGAAGGGTAGATATACGTGAAACAATATCACCACATTCTCTTCAATCTACACACAAATACCACAACTGAAGTCCAACTTTGAAATCATCAGCTCATTGACTTGTCTGGAGAGCAGATGTGTCCAAATGCAATGTCTAAAAAGTGTTAATTGATGGAGTGTAAAGAGTGAGAGCTGGAGGCTGGATGGGCTCTGTTGAGTATAATGATGGAGGTCATTGTTAGATTTTTCTACCTGAGGTCCAGGACAGGTTTGAGAGTGTTCAGTTCCAGATTATTCAGTTCTGCCAGCTGTGCAGACTTGTCGTTATCTCTGATGAGGCTTATGACTGTTGTGTTGTGCAGTCATTTAGCAAGACAAAAGCAGAGGAAAGAGACACATCCTTGTGGGACGCCAGTGCTGATTGTTGATCAGCCAGATGGATGAGTCTAGACTGGACAGAATAAGTATATAATAATTTGCATTGTGTGTAGCTCATCACCAGCAGTGTACCACTAACACTACCACATTCTGTCTCCAGTTAGATTCTTTTATGAGTCAGTGTGTCTTGCCATGCTAAAGGCGAAATTCCCCTTGGAAGGCAATGAACAGCTGAAAAGATGCAATATTCTAGTATCAGATAAAGAGCAGTTGTGTTATACAGTATGCTTATCAAAAATAATGTAATGCAAACAGTGTTGAAGATGTGTCCATAATCAAGATTTGTTTGTATGGCAGTGATAATGTACTATATTGTAAATGAAAATGTGTTTGTGAAATTGATAATAGACATGAGGTTATGTGTTAGTGTATAGGTGCATGAGTGACAGATTCATTCAGATCATTGAGTACTACAGATTTGTAGTTCTGAATATAGTTTTTTTCAGATGTAAGCATAAAGTTAAAGTTGGTTGTGATTCAGTTGGAATTCCCAGATTTTTTTTTTTTTTCCATGTTGTGTTATCTCTGTGGGCCCTTTGACTTGCCACCACAGCCTGCTTACTGTGCCATCTGTCACCATGAGGCTTATTTGATTCATGAGAGATTGATTGGATGATTGATAGCAGTTTTTAACCTCCTCCCCATTGTCCACTGTTTCTTTTTACCTCTTGGTTCCACCAGCTCACCTGTCCCAGTAGTTGACAGCCGTCTCTCCATCTGTGTGGTTTGGAGCTGGTCTGACTGGCAGCCCACCTCGACCCATCCATCCATTCATTCATCCACCTGCCCCCCCGTCCCCACCTTCCTGCCACCACTCTGCATCCTTAATTGAATCCTTTCAATATCTTCCCTGTGGCTCAATGGGAAGGGTCACTTGTTTCTGATTGCCTCACCACATGCCGGGCGTTAAGGACTTTCTTTATCAGACAGCCAAGCTGTCAAGGTGAAATGAAATATCTGTGTGTGTGTGTGTGTGTGTGTTTGCACGCGTTTGTGTATGCATGCGTGTGATTTAAGCAAGGTCTGTCTTTCTGTCTTGCCGGCTTGCACCACCTTGTCGTGTTCATCTCTTTGTCTGCCAGTGTGAAGAATGAAGTCTCAGCTGCAGATTTGCACAAAGAAGCCGTTTTCCTAACATTCACTCCGTTTGCTTTGTCTGCAAAGTAGTGTTAGATCGATACACAAGTTTGCTACAACTGGCATTTTATTAAAAATCTAATATTGCCCAGTCAGTGTTGTCAAGCTGATGAGTATTATACAGTTTCCATTGTTGCATATTTTTATGGGGTACGGGATCGATGCTGAACTGGTTGTCTCTATTACTTGTGAATTGTTTTGTTTCTAATGTGTGATTTATTTCCAAATAAAGAATAAACTTGCATTGATAAGTTATTATATATTAATATTTTCAAAGTGATTTTTTTTCCCTTCATCGATATGTGTCCATCAATATTCCAATAGTACCCTGGAGCTTGGACACAATAGAAAAACCAAAGATGGTGACCTATAAAGGGCAGGTAAAAACTCTGAGGGGTACAGTTACTGATACTCTAATAGCTGACATGATGGATTTAATATGTCTGTTTCTATACTATTGTTTCACCAACAGTCATTTAATGCTTCCAACTTTCCTTCTAACATTTTCTTTTTAACAGAAATATAAATGAGTCTTTCTCCTAACTCATTCAACACAGTAGTGGACAAATCAAGGGGACTTTTACATTGTTCACATTGTTAAAAACAACTAAATAAACTAAAAAAAATAATAATTTATTTAGTAAAAATTTATCAATTGATTTAAAAAATGTTTTTAGCTTTCGGAAAAGATCATGGTTTGGATAAAAATAAGTAGTTAGTTACATAAGTCAGTGCAGAACTTTGCTCTCTGGTTCTGATATAACTGATGTAGTACAGTAGTTCCTCACAGAATACTAATTGGTTCATGCAGTTGTGGTTTGATCCCAATCAAATAACTTGAAGCCTGGCTTGGGTCTGGTAAATCCAGCTGCGTCACACATGGTAGGTAAATGTGGAGAGCAAAAGAGTCAGCAATTTCAGAACCCGTCAACTATCTGACAACAATTATCTTTGGATTAGCTTTTTATACATTTATCTTCATTCATTCAGCTCCCAGGAATTAGCCAACTTTAACTCCAACTCCATTCACGCATCTCATGTTGCTAATCAAACTGTAAACAATGACTGGTGACAGAGGAGGAGCGCTGGGTCCTAATATTGTTATCCATATATCTGCAGGCTACACCAGAGGCCCTGAAACACTGGCTGTTGCCCCCAGAGGCTATACTGTTGTCAGACTGCAGCCAGCGGCTCAGAGATTGACAGCTAAGTTAATCTGGAGCAGAACAGAAAACAGGAAGACTTTTAATGAAACCATGATCAAATCTAAAACAGGAGAACTGGATGACATGTTCTTTCTTTACCATGAGCACAGGAGAATGATCACTGCAAACGGTCAATAGTTTGGGGTTTTCACGCTAGCACGCAGTATGAAGTTTGGGAGAAAGGGAGAAGGCAGTTGGAGATTCTTTAACTAGAGCCAATAAAAGTTGTTGGTGTTTTTTGGATACACTAAACTCTTGTGTTTCTGATGGAATGCCTATATGCTGCTAGCCTGATAGTGAACAGATGCAAACAAGAACCTTCTTAGTCTTCTGACGACTCAAATCACTTTACACTAAATGTCAGCATCCACCCATTCACACACTGATGACATCAGACAGGAACGTAAATTATTGATGCAACTTTCAACTCATTTACAACATTTTTGTTCTTTGACTGCACAGTTTTGCTGGTTCAGCACTGTCCATACAACAATGTGATTATGTAGAAAGAGATTCTAGTGATGTGATGGAAATATTTCTAAATCAAAATGTCCTCAAATCTGTCATTGACTTTACCCAACTCTTTTACACTTGACTCTGCAGCACCTCTATCATCTAAACTAACCAAAATGGCAACTTGAGACATGCACCCACTTCCTACCACTTTGCAATTTGCAATTTGTAATTGCAATGGTAGTGGTAGATATTTTAGTCTCAAAACCTATGTCATTCTATTGCCAGAAATACACACTGGAGTACCAAACATGTATTTTCCCATCAAAGAAATGCTCTATTTCCACTATTTTGAGAAATGCTAGCTGTTAATATTACATTAAATACAAAAAAATATGAAACCATGTATTTATGAGGTGTTTTTGAAGACTGAGCAATGAGCTAAGAGCAAGAGAATAAGAACAGACAATCAAAGTTTACCAGGAAATGATAAAGCTGGTGTCATGTGGGGTTTTAATTCCACAATAATGTTTTGTTTTGTTTTGGTTTTGGGTTTTTTTTCTGAGGTGTCACATGCAGATTTTTTTTTACCCCTGTGTATGTGTCTTAGTGTTTTCTGCATGCCTGAATACATGAGAGAATAGGTGTGTTGCAAAAGCTGTTATGTTATTCACCTCTGGTAGCTCTCTGATTGACTTCACCTGTCCTTTAACATGCTACTGCTGACCCCACTGGTCTGGACTCGCATACATTTCATAGCTATGTGTTTGCATGTGTGTATATGTGTGTATATGTGTGTGAACCAGCCCCATTAAATCATCAGACAACAAATGAACACACCTCCTCGTCTTAGGTTACATTATGGAGTCTCGCTGCTGACAACTCCTTCTGATTTATGAGGCAAAGAGGATGGAGTTTATTAGTTTGCATCCTTACAGCTAAGAGTTCAATCTCAAGTCATCCTCCACCAACCTGTAGTTAGCAAAGCCAATGTAGATGCTTTATCTTTATTTATCTGTAGTACATGTTTTTTTCTCTTTATGATTGTCTATATTCTTCTTTGTATCGTCGCTGCCACACATATATTCTGTGCACACCATTAATGTCCATCATCATTGTCATCAGCATCATCATTAAAGCATCAGTGCACAGTGGGAAGTGGGGGAAAACCTCCCGCAACTAATTCTAAACACAATTGGTTCTTTAATTTTTTTTCTTAAGAAAAGCTGCTCTGCTAATTTGTCTATGGTCTGAGTAAGACATAACCATACCTCTGAAGGAGTTTCATCTGACTTATTTGCCCAAAATGAATTATTTTTAGTTATGTAACACTATTTTTTGACAAGTTCTGACATTCTGACCTTACATATATAAGGTCAACACATCATTTTAAAATGTAGTCTTATTCCATTTTTAATTTAATTTTAACTATTAGCATAATTTTGAATAGAATATCTGTAACACCCTGATAACATAAGTCTGCACGTGCATTTAATAATAAGTGCACAGTGCACAATAATTACCATACACCTGCCGTCAATAAATGTGATCCTGATCTAAAACGGATTTAAGTCAGCTGTTGCTGTGGGACATGCTCCTAATGATCTGGGGGTTTGCATTAAAATACCAAAGAAACTGCAAGATCTAACTGCAGAGAGATAGAACAAGACAAGGATATAAAAGAACATCAAAGGCCTTCGATGTACCATAGAGCACTAGCAAAATCATCATGAAAAGCTGAGAGAATGTGGCACCAGAGAGACATTTCAAAGATCTGGCCAACCCTCCAATGTTTGAGGTTGAGGAGAAACAAAGGAGGGATGCTACCGAGAGGCCGACAGCAATACTGAAGGAACTACAAGATTGTCTAGCAGGTACTGGTAAATTCTTTCATGTGACAACCATCTACTATGTTCTGCAAAAGTCTGGGGTATTGGGTGGGATGGCTGAAAGGAATATCCAAGCTGTTCTTCAGTTACTTTAAATTATGTAGGAATACGTGTTTGACACGAAACCAGTTCATCTTATCATCAAAGAATCTCCTTACCTACAACATGACCCACTATTTTGAATGTCTGTTATTTTGGAGGAGGATTTCACTGTGTGGCAGTTTTGAAGAATTTCCAAATCACTTGGTGATTGAATCATTCTAGTATCACTACCTGCCTTGGAAGCTACTTAAAATATGGCAATGGTGCCTTCTATTTTACTGTTTTTACCACCACTGCTACACACAAACACACACACAGACACACAGGGCTTTTGCGGATAGTGCAGTGAATCAGGCGGTAATCAGCAGCCCTAGTGGTTTCCTGTAAAAACCAGGCTCTGATTATATGTCAGCTTTCCCATGAAAAACACGCCCATTAATCGACTTATCAGTTAATGAATGTTGCAGTTAATTGATTTGCCAGAATGCAGATATGGCTGCCGTGGCTTGGGATTAGAGTCAGGAATGAATAAGTGTAACCCCTTTTTAATGTATCAGCCAACAAAGGGATAGTCGGGTATAGAGGGAAAGAAAAGGAAGGAAGTTGTGATCAGCACTAGCTATCAGCGCTAGATTAGTCCTGTGTGAAGAAACAAACCATTGACTCTGTATATGCCATATAAACACACCACACACACACACACACACACACACACACACACACACTTAGCACAAACCCTTATACACAAACAAGCATATGGCCTTACGGCAATAAGGGAAAAGCTGCTGAAACAACTGTTTTCCTGCTCTCTGGGGGGTCTGTTACACAAAGCCATTTTAGAAACTAAATAAACAGGTCTGTCAATGGCCTCTGCTGCCTAACTATATTTCCACAGTCAATGGCCTTGAATGTGTCAGAGGGGAAGGGTCATAGGTTAGCTTCAAATACAATAGGGGGAGGGGGTATGTGTTTGTGTGTTTTCTCTGGTTTAGTTTTGGTTGGCATAGTTATTCAATCATAGCCCAACCATCTAGTTATTATGCTGCTGTACTTTAAAAGTACACATTAGGGTTTTGATTATAATGGAATTCTGTGATGAAAGATTACAGTACAGTATCTCCCAACTGGCATCATAGTGTCACAGGAGGAGATGAAAGAAGTTGCAGGAGAGTTAGTTATCACCAAAACACTCACTCAAACTTCACTCAGACTTGATCAGTGAATATGCTGGATTTTAAAGACAGAAACAGAAATGTATTAATATATTACACTAGTATATTTTAATGGTAAGCCATTTTTTGCCCCAACGTATCCAAGAATATAAAGATTTTAATACCTGGTAAGCAGGTGTTGTGGACTAGGGACATCAAACCCAGAATTGAGTCCCAGAAAAATATCTTTTACTTTACTAGTTTAGAATTTATTCTGTATTAAAAACAACATAAAACTGCTCACAATATGTTCAGATCGTCAGAATGCTGAAAATTATTTATGCATTATGTGGTAATGCTGCCAATTTGAAGCCAGAATCACTACATCAAGAAATGCTGCCTCCTAAATATTTCAGTGAGACCACAATGTTGGCACATTAAGGCTCCTGACAAAGAGGGCATTGAAGTTGAGCTGGTCTCTGCAGGCCACCGTCATCTGGCACTGTGGTGACCAATCAAATTCATGACATGCAAATGTCTGTGGGCAATGTGCACAAATCCAACCAGTGAAATGTTAAATCATATTGCATGTGCCACATCAACACCACTAAGTTAATGTTTGTTTTATTGGTAATGAATCCTGCAAGTCAAGAATACTTTAGGGAATACTTAAATTAATTTAGTTTGTGCATGGGTGTGAAGACCTATCTCTTAATATGCCACAGGCAGGTGTGCATTCCTACATGTCAGTGTTCGCTTTGTGGGTCTTGTTGCACTGAGGTGGAGATAACGGCGTGTTAGTGATGGAACAGTGCGTGCCTGAGAGTCTATCTCAGCTAAAACGATGATTAAGGGGTCTTGCCCTTTAAATAGACAATCCTGTTGACCCAATTTAGAGTCACGATCAATCCAGCACTCGCCACATTCATTGAGACGCCAAGCATTGATTTTCTCTTTTCTGCTGGCCCTGCCTGCACGCAGTGAGGAGGAAGGAGGGGGAGCCCAAGGAAGCCATCCGCTCTGCTATATGTACAGCCATACATACTTTCATTTTTATGAGGAAGTAGATACTGTTGTGATATAGTGACAAGACAGCAAAAAAGTTAAACAAATGCAACTTACCTTGTTAAAACACAAAGAACCTTACATTAAATTTTATATTCAGTGATTAAAATTATACCTTTGATGCTAAATGTTATGACAAGATTTTAAAGCCTTTGTGGACCAAACTTAGGTCATTTAGATTTTCACCTTATTAATAATTTGTTACTTTGTTAATGCAGTTTAGATTACACACACACACACTCACACTCACACACAAACAGATGTGTGTCCTACGTATCTTACAGCCACTAGTCTATCAACTAAATGAGTCATGTGTTGTTAGGTTTTAATAAAATTAGATTTAGATCCATACTGTACTCTGATCCAGGTGACACAAGCCGGCATGAGACATACTCACAGAGTCACACACCATTAGTACAGCTACTGTACCAAACCATTAAATCCTTCCGTGTCTTTCATCCAAGGGACTGATTGTGGCCATTCTGGTGGTTGAATGTCTAGACCTTTACCACGAGAGCACTGCGGTGATGTAAACTGCCAGGAGAATTAAAAACAAATCACAAATAACTTTTAAGTTATGAACCAGTCTATAGTTTGCAAATCTTCTTTCTGGTTCAGCTCAGACATACTCTACCTACCCTGCCCACCTGCTGAGTGGGTTTACTTTGGCTATGTCTAGGATATACATGGTTTAGATGTGGTTGGTTAGATATATGGTTGAGGTGGGGTTTGGTTTACAACCTGTGTGAACGTCTGATAGCTCATACTGTTGCCCTACTGGACCCATTGTCATTTTGCTGCGTCTTCAGATCTCAATTAAAGGCACTCTGTGGAGTGTTCTTGTAAACAACGAAGTTGGGTTTATGTGCTTTGTTACTCACCAGAGGATATGGGCTTATTTTCTGACCTAATAAACATGTTGAATGCATTTCCCTCTTAATGAACTATTTACAAAGTCAATTGGTACTTTTAAACCTGCATCATTTACATCCACATTTACATTGGTTAGCGGTCTTCTCATCCCTGCTTTTTTCGAGTGTGTTGCTATATTTATTGGAGCAGGACTATGCAGTGATTACAATGGAATGAGTGTCACAGACATTCTGCTGGCGTGTTCTTCAGTCAAGCAATTCCATCGGGGTTCATGTCAAGAGAACAAAGCAACAGCGAATTGCAAAGATCGTAATATGACTGTTAATTATTTTAAGTCAGAGACAAGACTGGACACGCATGCCGTACTTCCCCTCTCACCCTGATCTGACCTGGAGATAAGTGTGCCAGATGCGGCACACATTAGTATTCCTGACAGCTAACACTTTTGTATTCTTCTCTCTTCCTTTCTCTGTCTTTCTCTCTGTCCCCTCCAATTGGTTAAGGGCAGACGTTTTTCCATGACACTGTTGCCAAGTGCTTGCACATGGTGGGAATTGTTTGTAACTAATTGAAAGAGCACAGTCCAGACCTGCTCTCTATGTAAATGCCTTGAGATGCCTTTAAATCAGAATTAAGGTAAATAAGGTATCTTATCGATCAGTAACCCAGGAACATTACTTAGAAAATGTTCTCTTGATGTTCTCACCAAGACACATTCCCTCCCAACCATCAACAAGTTAAATTATGCTGCCATCCTCCTAAAAACAGAATATAAACAAAGGATGGTACAGTGAGCTGTAGTGATGAGAGGGGTCATGATTGCCCAATCAGAGGCCAGGCTGCAGTATGCACTGAGTGATATCAACCAGGACATGTTCCAATCCAGCTCTTACAACATCTTTGAGTTTGTGGAGTGACAACCTTAATCAAAACACTGGCCAAACATATAATCCTTAAGGTGACAGTAATTTCATCAGAGTTGTGAGTGAATACAAGATTGCTGAGCAGTCTATTTTTTTTATTATGATTATTATACATCACCTTCAAATTATTGCAGCAGACATTTGGTTAATGCAGGTCAACAGGTCACAGGCATACACGCATGAAGACCTTCAGTACAGCACAAGCATTGTGTCCCTGTGTGTCTCAGGTGCTTCCCTTTGAGAAGCTTAGGAAAGTAACAGCATGCAGCACCTTTTAGGAAGCATGGACATTTTGTGGAATTTGCAATTTCTGCAAGATCAACACAAATGATGATATTATGTAGTTAGAATGAAAGCCAAGTTACCTTAAGTTATGGAGTAATACAACTTAATATCAAACCTCAAAAGCAGAAATGTATCATGTTAAAGTTAGGTTAAAGGTAAATATTTAACCTAAAGTCACTTCGGACGCAACAGCATCTTCTTCCTCAGCCTTACCCAGTGCTGGCTATAAGAGGTTAGTTAGCTCATCTCATTCTTAACCACAAGGGTTTAATTTAGAAACTACAAATAAACTACTTTCATTTCAATGACTCACAAACATTTTTTTCTACAAAACTTTCTTCTTTTTTCCACAAAAATGAAAATTATAATTTTAAATTCATAGCAAATTGTTCTCATGTGGCCTTTTTGATTACTAATGTGCAAATGCATTTATTTTATATGACTATTTGAATGGAAAATGAGTGCTGTTTTTTCAGTAGCTTCCATGTTATGTGACCCACCTGCTGGTATCTCCTCACCTGTGGCATTGAAAAGCTCTTTTCCTTCATTATTCTTGTCTTCACTTTTTCGATCAGGCTCTGTGAACTTTTGTCATTTTCTCCTTGTCTACCCTCGAGTTGGTAAGCAAACTGTGAAATTGTGATTTTTTTTCACATATGGGTTACATTCTACGCAAAATACACTTTTTCGTGGCTTTTCAACAAAAGTAAGTGTCCATCGTGTGTCTTAAGACCCCTTTTAAAAAGACTATCCTCTTCCTTTTTGCTCACTATCTGACATTCCATTCAGCTTAGCACCACCTCCAGCTAGGTGCCATCCTGCCCACTAGATCTTGGTGAATCTACCTCACTGTCTGCCATTGTTATTTACTTCCTAACACCAGTTCTGGTAAAACAAAGACGTGAAAGGTATGATCAAAGCACACAAAATCTGAGCACTATATTTACATATTTTGATGTCTAAATGAGTAATGGGTACAAAAAGTTTCATAACTGGACCAGTAGTTGATGATCTTCAATGGTAGAGGCCATGTTTATAAGACCACACAATGTTTGCATGATGGATTAGATACATTGCCTGCTGCTAAAAAGGTTACTCATGATAATGTTGCCCCAAGGGATCATCTGAATACTCAGGTCTCTCTCCTCACATTGCGCTCTCTCTCTCTCCCACCCACACACTGTTGTCACACTAAATGGCTTTTCATCAGCAGTGATGGTTTCATACATAAAATCAATGACACAGTCCTTTCAGGGGTATTTAAGAAGAGACATTGAGCTGGTTTTTATATCTCCGCACACATGCAGAGACAATACACGCTCTACAGAGACCATGACCATCAGATAACACCTCAACCATGTAAATGGAGCTCACAAAAGCAGAGTGTGAAATGCACATCTATAATATTGAATGGTGAAAGCTTCAACAGCAGTACTTCATGTCTTCCCAGGCTATATGCCTCATTCCATTGCAATATGAGTGTGCATGGGGGAGGGTCATGCCCAATCTATGCAACATAGTGTTTTCCCAGTGAAGACACAGTGAACTCAATCAAATCTCTTTCTCATAGTGTGTGAGATGTCTTTTTCCAGACACAGGGATGGATGGAGGGAGGGGAGGTATCAAAACCTGTTGAATATTTTACAAGTCTACACTCCACTACCCCACAGCAAGAAGTCCCCAATGGTGAGAAAGTGTGTGTATATGAGTGAAAGAAAGAGAGAGATTGAAGTTTGACAGCTACCACAGTGGGTACCTCAGGACTTCACATCTTGGGTCTTCAACTGTGAGTCATGGTCGTTTCATGCCAACTGCACAAACACAGACACACACTGAACTAGAGTCAGAAAGTGAAAAAATATAAGACAGAGAGAGTAGTGTTACTCATCCCTCTTGCAAACACAAACATTGGAACAGAATGTTCAATTGAATTTAGATATGCACCAAAAAAAAAACTGTCTACTGCTGTTTGTACATGTTGGTCAATATCAGGTGACCACTTGCTGTCGCAGAATGACTTGTGTCCATTAGGATTAGCACCACATAGCTGTCATTGTGCCTTTTTGTCCATTTGGTTATTTATGAATGCATTTATTTGCATATCTTCACTTATATTACAAGTTGTATACAATTACAGCTCATTGTCACACAAGGAAAAGTCACCAGAGTCTTTTCAAACATCTGTATATTTTGGTTTACCTTGCCAAGGGCAAACACCCTGTCTGTAGCCAGATATTATTATTCACTTCTTCTGTCCAGCAGGAGATCCTGCAATTTTCATCCAAGCACTGCTGGGGAGTAATTAAACTAGCAATTTAAATACATTTTCAAGTAGTTTGCTTGTAATTCATTGACATTGACCTTTGCATTTGCGTAGTGATTCAAGGAGTTATCATTTTTGTGTAGTTAAATACTGAATCTATTTTGGCCAATAAAATGAGGAGAAAACTTAAATACTCTTCTCGTCAATTGGTCACAAGTGCTGGATATTGCTATATGTTCCTGGCTATTTGACCGTTTCTGAATGGTGCAATACTCAAACCTGGACTCATAACTCTGAACTCTTTTGCATCTCAATTCAGCATAATGTTTTTTTGGTATGTGTTTTTTTTTTTGTGTCACTGGGCACCCAAATTACTCCCGATGCCTATCCCATTGGTTTTCTTTTTTCAGATGTCTTTCTCAAAGATTTGTTTCTCAATTTAAGTTTACGCACAATTTCACGTTTTGTTAACATGCCACTAAATACCTCAATAACAAACTGAGGAGCTGTTCTATTTTATACATTTGCTTAAGAACACATGCAAAAGGTTTTATAGAACATGTTGTTTGAAGTATTTAATATGAGCCATGGCAATTGCTCAAGCCAAGTAAAGAATTTAGTAAAGACAGATTTTATTTGGGTTTGACCCACTTACCGGATGCATTACGAGATCCTGACGCCGGGTGACCAACTGTTTACGCGAAGGCCACCTGGAAGCTGTTGCAGACAGAAGCAGCAAATGGACTATTTCTATAGTGCCTTTGTAGTCTTCCAACCAGTCAAAGTGCTTTACATTACATGTCAGCATTCACCCATTCACAACCACTGATACACAGATGCCCACTGCACATCAAAAAGGAAACTAAAAAACACATTCAAACACATTCACATGCTGATGGCACAGCCGTTTGGAGCACTTTTTTGAAAAGTCAGCCAAAGCATTTTGTCTCCGCCTGACACTTCACCAGGTGGGCAAAACGCAATCTGCTGTCTTGATAAGAGTTGATGTTGAATAAAATAACACTCGGTTAGAAATGTTGATTGCCGTAACTGTAGCATTTCAAGCATGAATTGAAGTAGTTATATTGCTACAGTAAACTATAAAGTCATTCTGTATTTGTTGTTGTTAGTTTCAGTGTTTTAACCTCTTTTTATATTTGCATCTTTGTTTAAAACGAGCATGAGTAATTTGACTTTGGAAATACTGCCCCGAGTGATCTGAGCATTATCTGCTTTTAGCCACATGCTCCTTCATTTCTTACTGTCACTTGCTCCCTGTTGTTTTGTCTCTAGTTCAAGCTTTCTACATCCTTTTAACAGGGTCTCTCTCCCTGATTGATAGTCACGACAGAAAGTCTTGCCGTGGGTTGAAATCCACAGTCTCTGCTCCTTTAAATCATCCATGACCTCCCTGCCTTACCACCTCCTCATACAACAAATGCAGGAACACCCACACACCCTAAAAAATAGTCATCGATATAACCTGTGCTTTCGCTTAAAGCATTAGTGAATGTGTTGCATGGCTGCTGCTGCTGTTTGACAGCTCCGTGAAAGGTCATTATCACAGATTTCATCTTTTTAAAGCTCTCCATCATTCATCAAGCCGTATTCATCAATCACCTGTACAGATCTGGAAGCAACATGCAAACAAATATGCGTCTATTAGACACATGAGGACAGACGATGAAACAGCTCCACACACACAAACGCACACACACTTACAAAGAGTCATCACTCACACCGTGATAGAGACAACACCCTTCTCTTTTATCAATCCATCCCCATCATCCCTCGCTTAGTATCTCTGGCCCCGTCTGTGGGCGTCATGTATCACTTGTCGTCCAGCTGACAGGCCATCCCTCCGTCCACTGTGATGGAGTAGGCTTTGGTGAACAGCTGGAACCCTGAGCAAACACAAGAGGGTCTGATTTGCTCAGCTGCATGCCCGAGATTGTGGCCTCATTGATCAGTGTTGTGGTTTGGCTGTCGAAACCACCCGGAAAAATGCACTTTCTATTGACATAGATGCCAGCCATTGGACCTCAAATAGAAACACTTGAAGATCACGGAGTATGTATCCATCTTTTGCACTCTAAAGCATTGTCCATGTGTTGATTTTTAATGGGATAACAGCACTAATTTTTGTAATTTTGTGTTGCCCGAATATTTGAATGTACATTGTCATAATTTTCAGAAACTTTACATTTCATTCCAAATCCTGTGGTGTGCGTGTTACATAAAATGGAAGTTTCAAGAATAGGCACTTAAAGGCACAACCAAAAATTTCTGTGGCATTAATATCTTAATATGTAGGCACATATGTTTATTCTTACATTCATAAAGGCCTTTCTTGCTATGTTGCTATTATGTGACCACTTTCACCATCATGTCTGTGAATCTGCCTGTGAGTGTCTGTGCACCCTCACCATGGCCCTCAAACCTCTGCAGAGAGCAAAGCCTTAGTCAGTCCCAAGCTGCATGTGGTGGATCAACACTGGCTATGACTCAAGATCAGTTTCAGCAGTGGGAAAAACCTCCTGTGTTGAAGACAGAAGTTGGTATGCCAGATCAGCAAACACGCTAATTGTTTTCTCCAGCATTCGCAGTTTTCTGCAGCATAACTTTGTGACCTGGGATCAGATTGTCAGCAGTGAACTCAATGGCACTTTACTGAGGCGTCTGAGAGAGGAAATTTGACACAATGATCTGTACTGTGGCTGATGTCTTTGGTCGTCCATCATGGCACACCAACATGTTGACTGCAAATATACAGTAATTGCTGCCCACCTGCCATACTTACTGACTTTGGTAACAGCGAGTTCTTCCTCTTCTTCAGAATGAAATTCAGTGTGAATGGTCTTCATTCTGACACAGTGGAGGAGGCCCAGAGCACGCGTGCTGTGCTTTACCAGGTTACACAACAGGGCTTCATGTGAAAGATCGATGCATGGCAGGAGTGCTGGAAACAATGCAACGCATCATAAGGGACCTCATTTATGGAGATGTCATCAAAATTTAAATTTGGTACAGTTTTTGCTTTTCACATTTAGATTATTGAAAAAAGCAGTTTTATAATGTCTGGATGTCTAATTTGAGAACATTAGTCATTAACACTACCTCTTGTGCAGACACATGAAATCAAGCAGTGTGAGATTGTAGCTCAGAGGCAGAGCGGGTTAACTACCCATCCGAAGACTGGTGGTCTGATCCCTTGCTTCTCTGGGCTGCATGCCGAAGTGTCCGTAAGCAACACGCTGAACCCCAAATTGACGTTCCTTGGGTGTGTGAAAGTGTTAGTCTCCTTTGTTCTTTCTTCAGTTTTGTTTTGCGTGAATGCTCACTTGTAGTGTAAAAGCACTTTGAGTGGTTGGAAGACTAGCAAGGCACTGTACAGTACAGTCCATTTACCATTCAAAAAATATCCCGCAGGATAAAATGAAGTTCCCAGAGTGCCATTGTCTCTTAAGGCCTAAAGGTAGGTCACCAGTGGCAGTTGTTGTATAAACAGGACAGGGAAAGCACAGAGAGGCTATACTCTAGTGGAATTTCTCCCTGTCAGCGCAGTGCAGCAGTGCCTTGTGATCCATTACAGGCCCATTGACACACAGGATGAGCTATGAGATGTGGATCTCTGTGAAGACTGATTGCTCCAGAATCCCTGCTCAATATCAGAAATGGAAAGGTGATTTTTAAACCCTGCCAAGACACCGCAGGGGATAATTTCTTGTGATTTCATCAAAACAGGACAAAGCAATGTTTATGTAATTAGATATGGTGAGGACTAATAATGTGTAGTATGCACGGTGAGGAGATTTGAAGGTGACTGGCCGTTGGGGTGTTTTGATCGAGGTGTGATGCATAGCCTGCAGATATTTACCAATTACACAACCACTACTTCATGAAACTGATTGTTGTGCAATTAGGTCGAAAGCCCTAGGTTAAGTTAGTGTAGAACACTTTAAATGCTTCTTACTTTGAAACTGATGATGGCAGTATGTCCATAGGTTTATATTTAGATCAGTCCTAATTTTTTTTTGTCAAACCTCAATTTTGATCATAAGAATTGTAAGATTTTTTTTCAACCACAGCCATTCAGTTAATTACCATTCTGTTAGTCTCTGCAAAAAGCTCTTGGGTCAGGGCTTCTCTGTGTAAAGTTTGTATGGTCTCTCAATTTCTGGGTAGGTTTCATCCCACAGTTCAAAAACGTGGATTAACTGGAGAATCAAAATTTCCCCAGATGGAAATTTGCAACCATTTCACCAGAAAAGAACATGTATATGAAAAAAAATAAAATAAAATACATATCTTTCCGGAATAAATGTTAGTTTCAACCACTTTGGTAAACATATAAAAAAAGGTGACCATTAGGTCAAAAGACCAGCAGATCTGTGACGGTACAAAACTTAAGTCTCCTACATGAAAGCCAGACATGCTACGCGCAGAGCACTTGTATTTCTGCTAGGTTTGTGGTAGACTGACAACCTCTCCAAGGTGTAGCCTTCCTCTCACCCAGTGCACTCAATTGCCTCTCAGCACACACTTTGTTTGGCAGCTGTAAAGAGATACATCAGTTTTTCTCCTGTTGTATATCTGAAAGAGCACGTTCTCAAGGTCTGTTTGCTTCCACCAGTTGTCAATACATATGAACACTGGGACCTTTCTTAGTAAATAGTACCTGTAAATAAAGGGCTGAAGTCTTGTAACTGTATCCCTTTTGTCAGAAGCAGGGGAGGGACTCTTAAATCATCATTCCCATAGCTGTGATAGTGATGTAACTTGCAAAAGACATTATCAGAAAGCTTCTGGCTGTCTCAACAGAACCAAAGGTGAAGAGGAGAGTGCCGAGTGAATAGAGGAGCATTATAAACAGCTCAGAAATCTGCTGTTGTATACTTCTGCCTTCTTCTCCCGTTCCCCTCTCTCTGTAATGCTTTTATTTTTTTGCTCTTTGATTTCTTTTCCCCTCTCACCACTTTTTTTTGTTACTTCTTCAAATCCCTCCATCTCCATTCATCCGTCTCCCCTCTCATTCTCTTTCTGTCCTGCAGCTACAATAGCAATGAGATATTTTGCATTAAGGCCCTGACTGGCTGGGCTAAATGGGGCAGTGTGCAATTAGTTTTGCGAGTACTTATCTCATTAAAGTAAATGAATTATTGATTTAACGACACTCATGCTTTTAGAGGCAGGCAAGCTACTTTTATGACTCTCTCTGTTGTTTGAAAGGACACTGTCCATCTCAGCATAGAAAATCCCATTCTCCACGTCACCTGTCTGTCCTTACTCCTTTTATATTCCAGTTTTCCATCTTTAGTTTCTAATCATCTGTCACATCACACGTCATCTTCTCTTCCTGCACAGTATAAATACTGTTGGTGCTAGTGAATCATCATCGGCACCACAAGTTGCCCGGTATTTGTGATGGAAACATGTAATATTGTCGGTTGAATGAAGAATTTACATTTAATATTCAGTGAATCCATAATCTGTAATCTCAGTATGAGTGCTCACTGAGGTTGTGGAGTGTACCCTTTATCCTTGACGGAGCATAACCTCTTATTTATGTTTCATTTCAAACAGTTTATGATTGTGTTGATTTGTGTGTACTATTACTTGTTAATTTTAAGTTATTGCCCAGTGAAGAGGAAATAGTAAATATTTTAAAACCTTGCTAATATATGTGTGCATCTAAACAGCAATATAAATAATAAGTGCCCTGATTTAGCCTAATTGTCTGCAATGAAAACAAAAAGGCAGTTTAGTCATTGTTCAGTCTGGCATGGTGTCAAAGTTAGCTTTTCTCTATGGAAAGCAGTGGTAGCAGTCACTGGGATCGCCATTATGTTGTTCAAAGAACTATAAGGTGTTGGTTAGAACAATAGAGGAAGAAACAACTCTGTAAAACCATTTGCGATTTAGAAGTTGTTTGAACCATATTTTGGCTGAGATGCACTGAACTTTAATTGGTTTGGTTGTCTCTCCGGCTGCTGGAAACAGCCATCAATCAGTACAACACCAGCCTGAGTCACTGGTAAAGCTGGAATTGTGGGTGACATTTCACAGGAACCTGTCCCACCCTGATTAACAGTAAAGCGAGAAAAACTTGTTTGGACAAACACTGCAGTTACAGTACGTGCGGGCTATCCATTAAATCAGCAATGAGTGCGCTGTTTTCCAGTACGTACTCACTTAGTGCAGCAGTATGTCTGGGTTTAGTGCAACCACCAAACTAAGCTTAGTTTGTGTTATTAATATAGGGCCTGGATCCTGTACTAAGTACTCAAAACATGAGTGGAACAAAACATTCTTCATACCATAATATTAAATGAAATGATAATTGTTACATGACCTTCAGATGAGGTAATCATCAGGCAGAATGAAACATGGGCAGCTCCAAACTGAGCTGAATCTGCAGCTAAAGGAGGTGGAAAAAGTACAGTAGGCACTGTCTGACCTTCTCTTTTACCGATTTGGGTCATTACCATGTCAGCCTCTCTCCCTAACTGCAGGCTTTCAGTATGGTCATTTAGAACAGCTATAAACACTTTACACACGGTCAGTTATTTTGCAGAAACTTCTTTGTTTCAACAATACCTTTTATGAATTCATTCATAACGCAATTTAGATTTATGCTCTCCATTGGTAAAAATTAAAAACGTATAGCCCAATATGACTGTATTGGTATAATGTGCTTTTGGGGGTTCAGTTGAGACTTGTTTTCAGTGAAACTTAAAAGGATTTGCGGTCTAAAATCTCCAGTATTAGTTTGGCCTTGAAAAGCATCACCAACCATTGTCTTATTTAATCCCAAATGAAAAGTACCTTTCTTACTCTCTGCCCCCTATATACCTTCTGTCATTGGTACTTTTTGAGGAGATGGAGGGGTAGTGGGAGGTTGATCCACTTTGTGCCAGAGGGCAGATGGAGATTGTTGGTGCTGGTCGTTTAGCTCTGTAGCCCCCATGATCCTCCTCAGAGGGTCCCTGACAAACCTGGCTCCTGGGCTGCTCTGCACCTACACTAATCACCCTCGCTGGAAATGATAACCTGTAATCAGCACTTTCTCTGTCAGCCAGTCAGTCATGCTGCAAGAGACTGCAGGGAAAAGGGAGGGGAGGCGAGGGCTCAAATGGCTTAGAAGGCAAATTCGGAGCACAGTTTTTAGTCATTTTGAGATGGAAGGTAGGTCACCTGCAAAAGGACCAATTATCAACTAATTTAACTCAGCAACGAGCCTCAAAATGTACTTTTACTTACTAATTATTGTAATCTTGTGTCATTTTGCATGCTAGAGATGTTGAGAGTGGCTCATTTGCTGCCGTGTAGCCATTCGTTCCCTTTGCTTTGATTAATATCCTGTCTTGCTTAAAATGTAAATAAAGGCTTCCTAAATCAGAAGTGATTGGCACAAGAAATGACTATCTTCCTGCCATTTTTGTCTTTAACATTTAAAATAAAGAGAGTTTAAACTTTATGCTGGCTATCTCAGGGTTCGCAGGAGTCTGGATGCTTCCTTTGGACCTGTAATATGTATTACATACATAAACATGTACATAGAATATACCCTAAGATATCAACCTAATTTTGTTATTTAACTTGATATTCATATACATGTATACAAGATATTGTAATAATGTTAATGTTTGTCATTTATGATAGACACATCTCACTTAAAGATAGAAGATAAAAGTTAATAAGTGAAAAAAAGTGAATACTTTTAAATTTGTGTTTTGACACGCTGTGCTCCACAACAGTTATAGTGTCGGTGGCACTGACTGGGAAACCGAACAAACAAATGACGCCACTGAGCTGCACTATAGCCAGGAGAATATCAGAGCTGCATAGGGCAGCAAGACGGCTTTCAAAATGGACAGACAACCAAACAGCTGGCTCAGATTTTTCATAGTACTTACAGTACTTGTGGTACAGTAGTGCAAGAGGTTCATTCTTGTTGTGTGTGTATTTCTGTGTGTTTCATTCAGGTATAAACTGCTTGACTCTTTGCAGACTCGGAATGTGCTTTTGATTCTCAGGGGCACATATCATAATATAATCAGCCTTCTGCAGCAGTGTCGTACTTTGTTTACTCAAAGATTGAAACAGACAGGTGTTAGTGTTTTGTCTCTGTGACTCACCCACTGGGGCCACAGTATATATTCAGTTCTGTTTTACAGTGTGATTTGACATGACATGCTGTTTTCCTTTCTGGTAAAATGGCATTAGTGGTTTTACCCCCCAGTGGATTAATACATGGTCCTCTGACCAAGAAAGGGAAAAGAAGAGTGGATAAGTGAGACAAGGAAATAGATAGTGAGTCACTGTACCTTGGAATGGTGTAAATATAGTAGAAAACACTCACCTTTGGGGACCAGAGGGCGTACCAGATGACACACGGAGCGAGGAAAGGACCACAAGACAAATTCACATAGCACAGAGCAGGAGACTCTTGTTTTACACAAACATGGGCTCATCAATCTGTATTAAAGAAGCAAAATAATAATCCATCATCCGAACCACCTCAGGAGATTGTCTGTCTACTGTCATCAGTACACACTGCAATTCATTAACTGACACAAATACTGAACTTTTATGGTACCATGCATTGTACTTTTGAATATCTGCAAAGTGCTCACTTTTAGGCTGATTTCATACTGCACTACACTGTGTGCAAAAATTCATTATATTGGTTCATATTATGGGCATTTGATAAATATTCCTGGATGAATTCTTTCATTAGAAGTGTTGTGCTTGGTTATACGGGCTGCAATCAGAGATGGAGAGGCAGGATACATTTAAACATGTTTACCTCAAACACATTTTAATATTGGTTATAAACGCAATGTAATTGATTTGGACTGAGTTTCAAACTGATGTGTCTGTGGTTAACCACAAGCCTAAAAGAAGGTCAAGAATGCAGAAAGGGCTTATAAAGAAAGCAAAAGACAGAGAGTGTAAGGACATAGCGTGCCTCATGGAGAAAAAGGGTAAACAAAACAGGTCAAGTGGAAAAACTTAAGACGTGGATTTTAGTTTCTTGTCTAGCTAAACCACTTTATGTCCCGCACTGGTTCAGCTGCACACCCTCTACAGCTCCTCTCAGCTGCTTTTATTGCACAAAAGAGTACATTCATAATAAATATGTGAGATGCTGGAAAAAGCACAGGCCCTTATAATTCAGTTTACAAGGAAATCCATCAAGAAGCAGTTTCACAAATCAATCATGTGTAAAACACAATGATTAATTATCATAGTTAAAGTGAGAAGGTAGCTTCATTATGAACTCCACAGCAGGACTTCAGCAGGTTGCAGTGTAGCCATCTTTCCACAATGCATTCCATTGTATCAGTGCAGCAATTTGGTGTTTCTATAGGCAGAAGTTGTGAATGGTATAGGTGGAACCAGTTCATTCTGTCCCATTTCTTGATATCACTCAGGTAAGGTTTAAGGCATCTGAGCCATTACCAAAAACTGTCTTTGCAGACCACTGATTGGACAGTGAGTGAAGCAGAAGAAGAGCTTAGCAGTACGCTGTCCATTTGTCAGTTAATGTACAGAATAAATTACAGTGGGTAAGTTAATAAATGCTTTTCAGTGAGCTTCTTAAGACCAAGAAAATTGTTATTTCCCAACTGCTGGAAAAGTTAAAGATGTAGTCCAAAAGCCACAGTATCAACCATATTTATATCAGCCATACCTATATTTAGAAGAGCTGGAGCTGGAAAACAGATCTATGGTTTAGGTTCATGTAGGTACATGGTTTTAAAGGGTGGCAGAAATAGTTAGTGAAAACACAGCTTATGTTCACTGTGTTTATTGTGTCTCTTACTTACAAGGGCATTTGCAGTAACAAAGAAATAAACCCCAGGACACTCATGCAAACAGCCTCAGCTACAGCAAGGACCAAATAGTATTTGTGTCAACTCTAGCTCGGTCAACTGGTCTGGATAAACGATATATGGAAGATCAATGTGTTTTGAAAAATACACCAACGTGCATATAATGCTGGATGCACTGTTGTAAATGTCTCGGAATTTTTGCATATGCGACTTTTAAGTGGGGTTATCCTGTATTCGTCAGCTAAACTGAGAGGTGTCTTCGTTGACCCAGTTTTCATCTGTTGGTCACAAAAAACCCTTGCAGCTTAAATCCACTGGGTCTAGCTGCATTGTGCTCCAAATCAATGTAGCCGCCAGGATCTGATGGCAGACGCTTGTGATTCCACAAGACATGTTGCCTTAGAAGCAGCTCTCCACACAGGAATGACATTGATTACATATTTGCTCATATTTATTTTAACTGTGTGGTATCCCTTACTATGGTAGAATCACAAGCATCAGAGAAAGATGACCATATCAACAATCTCTTAGTCTTAGCTAGTCAACAAGGCAAAATACACTTCTGAATCACTCCTGGAGGGGTATGCAAACACAAAAAGAATGGGTAAAAAATACAGCTGGAGTGCAAAGCAGACATGCCAAGTGGGGTCAGGTTTAGGGAACTGAGCCCTGTTATTCAGGCCAGGAACCTTTGGGGTACCTTTACTATACTGAGCTTTTTCTCTTGTTACGCAGAAGTCTGTCACTAATTAAGCTGCTGTTAGCCGTGAAGCGAACGGTCCTATTAGCTGAGTTTGCCCTTACCTGGAAGCTCCAAGCACCAAGGAAGTGTGTCAATTACTCTGGATAATCCACAGAGAGTGTTTTTGGTAATTTTTATGTTGTCGGATGTAGCTGCGATTAAATCTGATGTGGGTATTTCAAATGGTATTGTAAGACTATTAATAATCTCTGAATTTTAATCAAACGCTACAGGTAATTTTGTATCTTAATATGAGATTATGAGCTCTTACATACCATACTTTTTGAGTATGTGTGTATATGAGTGTGTGTGTGTGTGTGTCTGTGAATAAAAGCCCTCATCCAACCATCCTCAAAATGAGTTGCAGTAGAAATTCCTTCTCTAACCTTTGACCCCTGTCTACCTCATCCTTTCACCTCCCCTCCACTCACTGGGACCCCTGCTGGAATCCAAGGCCTTCATACTCGCAATTAACCTCACCCACAGGGCAGGCTCATACACACACCTGTGGTGATTAGCCAGCGCTAATGGTTCTCTAGTACCCACTAAATACTCTCATAACTCATGAAAAGACTTTGTGACCCTGCACTGACGCACAGCCTGTGGATCATGAATCAAACAGAAGTGTGAAAATAAGCAGCTCCACCTTGATTGTTAATCAGGGTGAAGCTATTATGCTTACTCCAACTGCAACAGCTAACAAACAAGAAGACCAGAGCAGCTGTACAGACACTGGAGGTACATGTTTGATTGAGAAACTGTAGCTATGTATTATGTATTGTTTGTGTGCGCATGCATGATGCGATTATGAAACATAATAATGTGATTCTGGTCATTGCCCTCTTTTTCCCTGACCCTTCCACAAGAAGGTCAAAGATCAGCTGTAGCTGACTGCTAGAGAGCAGAGCCCTGTGTCTGGGAGGGATCTATCCTTTGCCCAGGAAAAATTCAGCAGACAGAATGTGGGGTGAACCCTTTCGTTTGAGTTAAAAGAGAGCCTGTTTGGTGACTAAAGTTAGTGAATCTACTTCACCATTTTTATTTCCTGATGCAGACACAAAGATTTAAAAGGTGCAAGCAAAGCATGCCAATTCCACAGCTGTTTGCTGAAAGAACTCACACAAATCTGCTCCGACCATCAGAGTTTTTGAAGACCCGGTGGTTTAACTTAAATTTTGGAAATGGGACAGAAGTACCCCCTCAAGCACTGGAAAATGATTGAATTGTATGTGTGGGGGCTGCCTTAACAACTGCAAGCGGTAAATGTTTATGTTGTTCTACAGTTAATTTTGGCCGTTTTCATGTTGCTGTTGATATGTTTTCTTGAGTTGAGAATGTTTTTGATTTTTAGAATCTGGACCTTTTGATCAGCGTGTCCTCATATTATTTATGTTTGACACATGTCAACATCTGAACCAGTTTCGACTCCGTTGTTGATGAAAAACTAAGAGGATCTGAACGCTTTCTGCCCTCTTTAAACTTCTACCACAATTTTGTTGTACATAAATGATAAAAAGAATGGACAAAAGTACTTAATTAGACCCAAGTTGTTATTAACCAATTAACCTGAATTATCCTTGAATACTGCAGGGAGATGAGAGAATTGAGTTATGACCAGATTCTTTGTCCATGTGATGTGTGTGTATGGTATGGTTGGGGGGCTTGGGGTGAGGGGGATTTGTGCTCCCCACTCAGCATGTGCTGAACAAGCTTACATTCAATTAATTCCTAGGCGGTTGCTAATGTTTTGGCTGAGTGCGGTTAAATAGCTGGGGTTTTAATATGAGGGCAGCGCAGCAGAACACACTCCCTCCTATGGAGAGGTAAAGACTGTCCATAAACAGCTGCTACGGCCAGAGTTATGTCTGCTCCTGTGTCTTTTTCATGCCTTCTATTCTCTGTTTACTGTTTATTTTCTGACATAAAACACACAGCTCTACATTCTGCAAATCTACACAACACACATCTGTGGAATCCAGATTCATTTTGCTGTTTTTACATGTGTGTTCTGTGGAAACTGATATTTCTGAACTGATACTGTAGGCCTTTATCTGACTGCCAGGCCTATACCATTTTTTACATATCTTGACTCTACAGCAAAAAAACCACAAAAATGCAATGGGATATTTGTAATTCAGATCCAAGCCATGTTTGGAAGTGTTATAGAGATCATATTCAAACCGCATTTGGAAAAGTTTGCGATGTTATTCCAAATGGATTTCTGCAGATATCTGGTCAGTCTGGCAACTCGAATCAGAATACAAAGTGCCTTTTGTGTCAGTCAACACACAATTGTTTGCAGGGGCTAGATGATGGATCTCCATTTCTAATGCTTTCTTGCCAGAATAACTACATCATGTAGTAGACATAGCTATTGATGTCTACATCATCACTTCCGCAACCCATGCAAATAGGTTTTGTGGACACACAAATCTAATTTCATCACTTCGTCAGAGTTGAATATTGAAAATTGAATGATTCTCATTCTAGGCAGGAGGCCTTTATTTAGCTAGATAAAGCAGAGGTGTGTTTTTTGTATTTGCCTAACTGATAGCTGGAACAAGAACATTTGTGGTGGTGTACATTCATTGGCCGAGTATCGGCATTGCAGTCTCACCCAGGGCCATAGTTTTGTGAACGCTGAAACACAATTATAGGTGCTCAGTGATAATGCGGGTCATCAACCGATTGGAAAATTGATGGTTTAGCTCCAGCTCCCTCCAGTCCAGTGAGACACTGAATCCCAGTTTGCCCCCAGAGCCTGTGCAATCAGTGTTAGACTGTGTATGAATGTGTTAGCTCCTTTCTAGCTCCTTCTAGTGTGTTGGCATCCTGCATAATAGCCTCTGTGTGTGAAGTGTATCAGTTTGTGGATGGATGAATGCTGACATCCATTGTAAAGTGCTCTGAATGGTCTGAAGACGAGGAAAGTTCTATATAAACGCAATTCATTTACAATTTAATGCATTAAAACTAAATACCACTTTAATATCATTATGTGGTATAGTTAGGATTGTTGTACCTCAGCATTGTTGCTGCTTCACTGAGGTGTGCACAACCTGTTACGGAGCCTGTTCTGGTGTGTATACAGAATATTTGTTGCATCTATTTACAGGACAAAAACAAACTAAAAGAAGTTATTCATTAATCTGGTTTGTGTGTGGTACAAAGAAAGCACGTCTTCTGTTTCTTCAATATATTCCAAATGCAGTGTTGTAGTTTAACTGTGAATCTTACACAGGACACAGTGAGAGGGGATCTCATCTTGTGCAGCTTTTCATTTCCATGTTTGTTTCTGTAGTGTGAGAAATCCCAAACTTCTCCCCAACTTTAAGAACACCCCCTCTCCCCCCAGCCTTTACATTTTATAATTTAAACCCTCCACACTTTTTGAAACCACCCAAGGAATGAAAAAAAAATCCCAAACTTCTTTTTTCTTTCTGCTATTTGTTACCTGCATAGTAGAGTATTCTCCATTTGCATTTTGCTAGCTGAACAATTCTGGTATGATCTCTCTCTCTCTTTCTTTACCCACCCCCACCACCACCACCACCACCGTGCCCTATCGTTTCCATCCTATTTGGGGAAGCTCCATTCCCCTATTCCATTCTTCCCTCCTCCTTCCTCTCCTCCTATGCTTGTGATGGCATGCTAAATGACTGTTTTCACTGTATTTTTTGCTGACTCTGTGCTTTGCATCCTATAGCTGTGCTAATAATTGGCCATAAGCTGGGGATCGAAACAGAGTAAATGGCTGGGATGTTAAGCATGGAGGCCTGGGGACACAGTACAGACAACAGCGTAGGTGAGGATGAAATCCTCAGCAAGTGTTTAGAGCAGCACATAAAACAGTTTGGTACAGTGTTTTTCTCCTCTGCCTGCATTACTCTGTTGGACTGGTGTGATGGCATTAGTTGGGTCAACAAGGATGTGCTGCTTTCTGTGTCAGGGTGTAGAAAGTGATGGGTGATGGTATTGACTTCTTGTTTGCTATCTAAGTGGCTCGATGCTCCCTTGAGCTGCACACACTCTTGGAAACAGCTGCTCTGCTCTGTGTGTAAGATATGATGAGAAATATTATGGGAAGGAATGTCCCGGACCCAGCTCACCTAAAAGCACAATTATATTGATATCAGTATATATTTTACAAAAATGCACTTCTATAAATGTGCATATTTAGAATGAAACTACTTGAATGTAGCAATATCTAACACACACCTGGATACGGGTATTTTTTCAAATAGTTCATAGACTGAGGGTTACTCACGGTTAATTCCATGAACAGTGACATTTCTGAAGTAAATCAGACAAATAACTAGATGTTTCTTTTCTCCTCCACTCTTTAATGCACCCAGAGATTCACCATATTCCAATGTAAAAGACCCAATACTTGTTTTTGCTACCATGAAAATTGTCATGTATGGGATCCTATAATAAAATCAGCATTATAAAGTCAGCAGCCTAGCTGTTTATTAGAAAGCAGATCACAAGAAGTTGGTTGAAACCCACTGAATCACATACAGCACAAATAATGTGAAATACAATAAATTATAGAAGTGGTAAATTAGCTTATTTATTATGAGAACAAAGGCGATTTTAGAACATGTTTTATGCAATACAAAATGGAAACCTGAAGATACTTCCTAAGCCAAATCACCCACTTATTTACTTTTATTTTTTGGACTTTTCAGAATGAATGTATTACTGTTTTTCCTCTAATTTCTAACTTTCCATTTTTCTTTTCTTTTTTATAGGGGCTGAAATATATATTTACTCTTTGACTTTGTGAGATGTAACTGTATGAAAAAGGGCTTATAATTTTCAAATAAGAAGCATGTAGTACGGTTTTTCTGTTTTCACTAACAAATGGGAGACAATGTTTTGTGCTGCAATGACTCATATGAGTCAAATCCAACTGTCGTGTTTATCAATTAATATTTGTTTTTTGATATAAATTGAGTTTTTCTGTTTAAACACACAGTGCTGCATTAATTACAAAGCTGCTGTTAAATGACCATGGCATAGCTGTATGTAATTCAACACAGCATTACTGTACAGCTACAGTAAGGCCACAGTTCTGCTCAGTCATCACTACTAGGTTATACAGAGGCCAAAGAAGCAGCAGGAGGAAGCCTTCATTAATTTATCTCTGTTCTGTATTTAACAAGCGCTACATGTGCTGAGGAGGCACGCGCCCAACACAAAGGTTCGGCACAATCATTAAAGGCGTGCAGGCATACCAAGGCTAATCATTTGACCTTTGCTTTTCTTGTTCTGGGCGTTGGAAGGAGCTGCACTATCTGCAGAGGATAAGTCCATTTGTTATATTGCATGATTTATGATGGGCTTGTTAATGTGGAGAATGCTAAAACAGTCCAACTAAGACACTATGGAACAAATAGCTCCTGAGTCCAAAATTATCTGGGAGGCGATACTTTGTTGAACCCTGGCAACAGCAAGTCTTTGAATTTGAATAAGCTTCATCCTATGTTTCTGTCTCCAAAAATACCAAGCAGCACTTTTAGGGCAGGTTTGGTTGGAAGCTCCTCGTCAGCAGACTTAAAGTTGCACATCACACACTCTACAGCAAATGTTATTTTTTGTTTATTTATTCACTGTAAAGCCAAAAGTCCATGGAGTGGCTGGTGAAGAGATTTTCTGATGAAACTATACTAAGACAGAGGAAGATCAATTAAACTTGTGACAATACTTGAACTTACATGATCATGAGGTGGAGGCAGCTGAAAGAGTTTCACTGTAGCCAGCCAGAACCCCAGCATTTTACTGTTTCTATAGTGAACAAACATCTCTGTATGGAGAGAAAGTTAATCACTCAAATGGGAGATTTGAATCAAACCCAGCTATGGTGGGTGAGCTCATCTCCATCATCTGGCTCCTCCAGGGCAAACCTGCGAGCTTGTTTGAAGGTCCACTAAATAAACAATGCAGAGCTAAACACCTCTGCAGCTGAAATCTGGCACCATTGATTCTGGCTTTGGGCAGGAGCTGCTGCAGTCGATGTCATGTTGAATGGCTTTGAGGAGGAGGAGGTTGGAGGCCTGGTTGGTGCTGGAGCCTCCCCAGGTCTTTGCCTCAGGCAGCACCACCTCAGCAGTCAGATTGCCTCCAGTGCAAACACCTCTCACTCAGTGGACTCGAGTCTTTCTTTTCCAAAAATCTTTATGCTTTTGTGTTTTCCTATATTTCTTTTGTCTCATTCTTTAAATTTATCTCTCTCAATGATGTTACAGTATGCTGATCTCCAGAACTCTTACTTCTCCCACCTCTCCTCCTGCGCATTCATGCAGAATCTACCTATTTGTCAGCAATGCGCCTCTGGGAGTAGCGCTACGCATTTCCTAAATCAATTTCCCGTGCCATCCCACAAAGGATGTTGTCTTGATGTCACGAGGACAAATTTACCAGCAATCTCTGATCCCTGAGCGTGAGTGCCAGCAGGGGAATATGGGATCATCAGTCCCTGCCCCTGCCTAATGAATGGCTCTCTCTCAAATCCAAGACCTCTTTAAACAACACCTTCTTATTGTGGCATTAGGATTATGGCTATTGAATGGAACTGCGCCTGAAAGCGGCGAACAGCAAGAAAAAGAACATGATTTACTTTGCAGAAAAAGATGGGGGGTGGGGGTCAGGCAGAAAGGAGAGAGGAAACAGCCCTGAACTATGAGGAGAAGATAGAGAGTAGAATATACTGCAGCAAGGTCAGTGTTTGCTGAGGAGGAAGAGATACTGACAGAGCATGGAGAAAGCAGTCAACATGAGTTGATACGTGGCGTCAGTGAGAGGTAAGAAAGAGTTAAGGCAGAAGGATGGTGAGAAATATGAGATGGGAGTCTGGACTTTCAGAAGGAGATGTGGATTGGTTTCTCCTGGTCCTCCAGGACAAAGTTGGACTAGCTGCTACGTCCTCATACTCACTTGAGGAATAGAGACATTTTCCGGTCTAGAGTGTGTACAACTACAATATCCTTCTGAATGAAAGCGGAGTGTTGCAGTGTGTGTGAGGATTGAGGCTCTGGTGGATCTACCTCACAGCGGAGTGGAAAATCCCTTATTATCCAGCTGAACGCATGCAGCTCTGCAGCTGTCTGACCTCCAAACCCAAACTGTTAGCTAGACCACCTCTGGTATGGAGGAATCCACTCTCTCGTTCCATCACACATACTTGTGTAGTCTTCTTATGCTTAATTACATTATTCACTTTTCCATGGGTAAAGTCATCTGTTACAATACTCAACTATTACCATATTATGTTTCTTTTGTGCCCTTGCCTTCCTTTCAGAGCCAGGACCAGACAGTTTTCCGTCCTAAGTAGGATGAGGAATATCAGCGCTAACATGTGACTGTTAGCTCACCATGTTACCACTTTAAACTAAAATACTAACAATACTTTTATTTTTACTATTATTACTGAAAAGGTATAAAATTCATTTTTCATATTTAATGTCTATTCCAAACTTCCAAAATTGTGACACATCCTTAGTCTATTTTATCATATACTTGCATAGGAGCCTTTCATTTATTATTTTTATTTTATGCAAAATGTTTGTGATGAAAGAGAGTTTACATAAGCCCCTCCCCTATCCCTTCTATATGCAAAATAATCTGTGCTCTCACTATTGGTCAATGAGTCAGCTGTGCTCTGTTGCACACTCCTGCTGTACTTTTTCCTCCTTTTAGCTGCTAAAAGCTGAGTGCTGTGTTTGCTCTGTAAGCACTCAGCAAGTTGCCCCAGCTTTCAACTCATAATGCTCCTCCACTCCCAGATAAAATACAAGCTCTTGCAGTCATCACATTTAACAAGACAGAGAAGAGAAGAAAGAGGAGGGGTCAACGCCTGTGATGCATTTCCTCTTCCTCTCTCACTTTCCCTGTCAGGTGTGGAAGACACTGCATCTTTTTGTGTTTTGGTGCGTGCTTGTGTGCACGCATGCACGTGTGACTCTCCTGCGTGCATGTAAGCCTGTACAAACTGTGAGTCTTTGAGACGCTTGTCACAGCAGGGAATGCTCGATAATTGATTTCAAAGACTACTTCTAGCTGAGGAGCTTCTCTTTGCCTTTTTTTCCCTTTTTTCCTTTGCACCCCCCCCCCCACACACACACACACAGACACACACACATACACCTCCCCTCCATCCTTTTTTCTCTGCTGACGACAATAACAACAATGCCTACTTATGCCATAATAAATGGCTGAGTCGTACAGCCTTTGTTTACTCATTTGTGACTGTCAGCCAGCTGTTGTCTTCTGTACTGTAATCCCCCACCCCCACCCTCCCACTTCCTGTTTCCCCAAGCTATGGCAGCCATCTTGGATGTCACTACTACGCCATGTAAGACTTTTTTTTGCCGCAAGACATTTAACACTGACAAGCACAGTTCATTGTGCCACATATTGTCCTTGAGATGAATGCTGAACTGTTTGCACACAATACTTGCACACTATAAAGCAGTTCATCAGGAGGGGAATTCAAGTTCGAATTGGTACTATTACTACTCTGCCAGAGGGAGAGAGAAAGACAGCAAGAAAAGTAACTCATTCACTCATTACTACACTGTCCAATACATCGCGCTGGCAGGGTTGGCTTAACTATTTGTCCTGATGTTTTCATGCCAACAAGACATATTTATGTTTGTTTTATATAAAAGTTGTTTTGAATTTTTTGTCTAATGCTTTTCAGATTCGCTGTTGTAGAATTAGACTGAACTAAAAAGAGATAAAGACAAGAATGCAGAAGCAAAAAACAGCAGAAGTATGACAAAAGACTTCCATCACACACACACAGGCACACACACTTACTTACTAAGACATCTCCATAGCCGACAGATGCATGGTGTCTGTCTCTTAATTGATGAAGTCAATTACATCCCATAACAGCTCCCCTATTAGCTTGCAGGAGCTCAGCAGGATATGGATCTAAGATCTGAGAGCATGGTGGACAAGTGGGAGCCTTCCAGCTGGTGGCATAATGGGAAAACAGCAGTCGGCCTATGGGGGATTCCATCCATGTCCTGGGTCTTGTGCCCAAAATCCTACCAATGTCTCACTAAAACAGAGAGAGGAACTTCCTGCATGCATCCAGATTAATGGATATATCCAATAAAATCATTAAAAGTACATTAAAAAATATGTGACTATCAGCTAAGCACTATCATCTTACATCAGAAAGGTCATGGGCCCGGGGCTTTCTGAGTGCAGTTTGGACATCCTCCTGGGTTTCCTCTGAGTGGTGTGGTTCCTCTTACAAACCAAAAACAGCTAGGTTAATTGGTGAGTCTAAAGAGCCTGTAGGTTTTAATGGGAATGTGAATGGCTGTTTGTCTACATGTGTCAGCCAGGAGCTGCACCGGCAGCCTATCCAGGGTTTACCCTGCCTCTCACCCAATGTCAGCTGGGATTAGTTTCAGCCCACTGTGGCTCTCCAAAGCATAAGATGTTAGAAATGATGCGTCATTGCTATTTAGTGGTAAAATCCTTCCTAAACTTTAACGTGGCAGACCTGTATTCATAACTCATGTTTGTACCTACTGGCAGTATTATTCTTTCACTGTACAAACAATTACACGCTAAGCTTCACCAAATTGCCAGATATTCAAGAATATGGGCAAATGGTTCCTCAAGCTTAACAAAGAAAATATGTTGAGAGATAATATTAATATGTAAGATGATATTTCCCAGACTCTAGCTAGTTTTTACGTAAACTAACCAAATTACAATAATTGTGGCAGAGGATCACGAATGGTCATTTGAATTTGTTTAGTAGAGGTAGGTTGATGAACAGTTTTGATGAACTATGTTACAGTGTCACATCAGATGCCGCTATTATTGGTCATTTTGTATCATTCACTTATTCATTCATTTTGTTTTGGTTTATTATGTCTTTAGTTTGTTTACACAATATGTACAACTATGTTTCCAAGGCAGAAAACCTTTCAGCCTTTGGTGCCTACTTTGCCGCAAATGCCGTTGAAATCTGCATTTGCAGAAAGGGGGGCAGAACATTTTTGAGAAACTTCAACCAAGTTAAAGTGAACTTCTGTGAATCTGTGAATGTGAAGACATTTCTTGTTCCAGTTAAATACAAACCAAAAAGCAAGAAAGCAGGCACTGGAGCTAATGGTACTAATGGTCAATTTAAAAACATGACCAGTATGTGTAATTCAGTTAATGCGTGTTGCACTGCTTTTGCTGCCATCCTCATCCTCTTTTTATGAAGCATCCTAATACCTGTGGAGTTAAACTGTAGCTACTTTTATTTCTAACCTTTCCAATCCTTAATTATCTGTTAATTAACTGACTGTATTTCAGAACACAACAATCTAAAAGGGTCTTGTAGAGACATTTTCTTCTTAACCACTCATCCACTTGTTTGGATGGAAAACATAGTCTGTTACCACCCCCATATAGTAAATGTCAACTTCCTTGTGGCCTTTCTTTTATCAATTTCAATAATTTCATTTCAGCATTAGTAACACTGAAAGAAGACTAGTGAACAGGCTTTAAAAAGCTTTTGGAGTTAGAAGAGCTTGGTGAGGGATTAGCCAGCGTTCCTCGGTGTTCCAGCTGGGGCTGCCATTGTGATAGATTGGAACAGGGATGAGGTAGGATAAGGAAGACAATAGGGGGCAAGGGGGCAGCAAGAGGCCAAGAACTCATCCACAAATCTCTGCAACAGGGAAGGTACGAGTTGGCAGGCGATCCCTCCTCCTCCCTCCTTTTTCTTTATTTAGTTATTGTTATAATTTATTTTCTTTTATTTATACATTTACATTATTTCATAATGGAACGAACGTGTAATGTTCCACCGTGATCAGTGTCCTTTTTATGTTTTAGGGTTGGTTTTTTTTTGTTTTTTAATTGATGTCATTGAGAGGATTGACAAAGTGATCATGGGCAACACACAGATTAAAGAGTACAAGAGCTGATCTAGTCTCGCTGTGATAATAACATTATAAACTGCATAATCTGGATGAACCTGGCACTGAAGGAAGTTTCAGTATGACCAGCTGGTCATGTTCCACTCACTCCAGGAGTCATGTGGTAAAATGTTATAATTTCTCATCTTGACATTCCATAAGTTTTGTTGAGGTGGTTGAAGTATGATGTAATGTTGTCCATGTTTTGGCAGTTATCTATGGGAGAAGGATTTCTTTGCAAAAACAGGCCTCTGGTCATTTTCAAGTCTTATATATTTTGTCTCACCCTGCTTCCCTCTAGCATTCCTCTGCCTATTTTTTCTCTGATGAAGGAGTGGTGATAACATGTGCTAGGAGATGGAGACAGAGTTCCTAACCAGGCCAGTTATGAGGCAGTAAGTCCACTATTGATTACCTGTCCACATCGCTGCCCGGCCTCCTTTGTTTTCTCAAGCACACACCAGCACATATACAACAGTGGAGAGCCCATATGGGAGTGACCTTTCATCACCTTTCCCTCTGGTTTTTATCACTACATTTAGACACACACTCACAAATATTTTCTCTTGAAAAGCAGGGATGGAGTGTAAAACCCTTAGAGAAGAACTTAGTGGTAAGATGTCATGGAACTTGTGTTTAAATACAAAAATATTTTTACAATATTAATAAGAAATACATCTGCAAAGTGTGTTGTCGTTTTCAAGTATCTGCTCATCGGAACTAAAGAGCAAAGTTTAAGATACTCAAGTAAATACATCAGTCGAATTCTGATGAATGCATTTTGAGTTGATTGTCCATATTTGGCCTCAGCCTTGGCTTTCCAGTATAAAACCAAAACTACAGTGCTGTTACTAACCCCAACCAAGTGCTTTAAACATAAAAATGTTTGGGTTTTAGGAAATCAAGCAATCAAGGGACCTTCTCACTTCGAATCATGGATGTGTTAGGAGAACTTAGAAAACAACCCCCCCTTCATAGCAATGAAGTTACTGCATTATATGCCCAATTAAACTTTTTTAGGGAACAAAAAAAACAATTATTGATATTATTAAAACTTTTTATTTTTTAATTTGATCCCTACATTATGTTACTGATAGTAATTTAGTGTTTGTGACGTGCAGCAAAAAAGATATTTCATTTTAAAGTCACTTACTTTGTAACGATTGGAAAAAGCCTTTTTGAATATGTATGTTTCATGTAAATTGCCATTCTCACCATAGCCACTACACCAACATTGCTCTGCACTGTTCTATTCTTTCTTGTGCATGTACAATTTCCATTAAAGAAAATTTGTATGTAAATGTGTTTTTTAGTATGATACCATGCACTGGGTGCCCTTATTTTAATAGACAAAGACCATCTCATAAAAGCACATGTAGTGAAACATAGGTAAAACATTGATGGTGGACAAGTAGCATTAATGAAGTAGGAATTTCTTTCCTTTTCATTCAGAGCAGCATAATAACAATTATCAATGCTATACATTTTTCTGCATGCTAGCCAACACCTAATTACAGCTAATTACCAGCGGCTGCCATGTGCGATATGATGTGTCTTCTTCCTGTGAGCCATTCCCAGTAATTACACATATATCATGTCAACCAGTGAATCATTATGGCATAAAGGATCCCCCAGTGGCTCTTTTTCAATTGGACAGAGGAGAGAAATGGCCAACATCCACCTGGGCCAGTATTGTCCCGGCCAAGCCAATCGTCCCCACCCAGGCCGGATTGGTCCAGAGCAGATCAGGCCTGGCTGTAGTCTGGCATATGGGGCTAGCCATGCCTGCCAGACCTCTGCTAAGACTCACGGGGGAGGGTGATCATAGGGCAGTGAACCCTCACGGCCCTGGACTGAAACCACTTTAACCTCACCAGCATGACGAATGATGGGAGATGAGAATAGAAAGAAAAACAAATGTGAACAAAGTCAGCGATCAGAATGATAAATAAAAAGATTTAGAAAGAAAGGCTTTCTAACTTTCTGCGCTGGCGTTAAATGATGGTTGTAAAGAAAACATAAATTCACTGCAGATGCATCCAATTGGAATGTAATTCCTAGGGCTCACAAAGCAGGAGAGTTAGAGGAGACGGAACACCTTGTAGACTTTTACGGCCCATATTTTTGACTTTGTTGCCTTTTCTTTTCTGATTTGGTAAATTGGAATAAATAGCAACATGATTAAAGAAAAGAGTTGTTTGGCAAAAGTAAAGGATGCTTTTTCCATATACCTTCACAGTACGTTAGTGATGCGGTGTGGACTGGCAGCCACATTCTGGCAGGTGGCACATTATACCAGGACCAGGAGAGACAAAAGAGACGGAGAGAGAGAGAGATGGAGAGAGAGAGGGGAAGAGTATTTATGGAGGAGCAAAAGGGGCAGAAGGAAATAAAACCAGTTTTGTGTGACAGAAAGAGAATGAAGTGGCATAGAGCCTGTTGCAGTGTGTAGTTGTGCTCCTTTGCGGACAGCGCCTCAATGTGTGCGTGTGTGATTGAAAAAAGTTGTGAAGAAAATAGCAATAGCAGCACCAAAAATAGCTGGTACGGTACAAAAAATGCTGAAGACAAAGAGTGAAGCAATGCTGCTGACACAGAGGAGAAAGAGAGGCGAAAGGACAGGAGCAATAGGTAAAAGTGCTACAAGATGGGGGAAACAAAGTGAAAGAAATGGATAACTGGGTGAAATGAAGGTAAAAAGAGGTCAAGTGAGGTGAAGGGGGGGCAGGTAAAAGAGAGACGATGCTTGGAAAGTAATAAAAAAGAATGATGGCTGTATGAAATTGGTTATTCTGATCATTGGCTTTACCTCCATAACTGCAGAGTAGCTTTCACAGAGTTCCATCTTGGTAAAGATTTGCATATTGATACATATTGATAGGGTTGATCTTTGTGTGAGTCCAATAGTGGGAGCTATCATATTAGGTATGTCATGCTATATTACTTCATGTAATGCATCTTTGCTGGAGTGGTTAACTGTGGCACAAAAGCAACATGGCTCCCAGTCAGGGAGACTGGATTTGATAGTTTCTTAAATAATCTGTTAACTAATTTAATGTTAGCCAGGCAACCTTGGTGTGGTCATCTTACTAGCTATGATAACTTGTCAGCTTTGCAATAGTCACTATATTATCATCTTCCAACCACACACATTCTGCAACTATCTAAAGTTTTATGATTAATGTGGGTTTTATTTGATTGACTGTTTAGTCCAGTCATTTTTAAACAGTGAACTATGTTGCAAATCCAGTGGCCAGATGTATATGCAATGATAATACACCTGTTCCCACAACTAAGCTGGTATTTGAGGTAAAAGTGTGCAGTGGCAATGAGTGTGCCTCATGTATAATTTGATAAACAGTGGCTGATATTCATCATTTACACACACCAAAAAAAAACCTGACACAATGAGTACAGCCCCCACCGTAGTTTCAAAGAACCTGAGAACCACAAAAAGCCATAGTCATAGCCAAAGTCTATGTGTCAAAGACACAATATACTGTAATGCAAAGAGATCCACAGAGCCCACCTCACATATTTAAAATTGGCAAATATGGACCCTAACCTCCTGGCTGTTTTCTTTGGTCTCTCCCCACCTCAGAACATGCACATTACAATGCAACGTTCCATTGCCTTTACCACCCTGTTGCCTTTACACTCCCTCTTGACTGGAAAACATGTAAACAAACCCCACACACATAACAGTAAGACACAGAAGTTTGGTGTAAAAATCTACCAGTCCTCTGTATACCTCATCCTGTTGTTGACTGATGCACCCCACAGTGGCAGAGTGATCAGAGAGATTCCACAGGTGGCATGACTCTGGGCTGTGGCGCTAGTCAGAGAGTAAACAGCAAACAGGAAGTGAGGCAGGACAGTCCCTTGTTGGGGGCCCCGTGATCCTGATCATCCTTGACACGCATTTTCTCACTTTACAATGTTTATCTGCAATGTTACAATGTTTATCCCTGAGCTTGTGCTTCAGCGGTGGAGGTTGTATGATGTCAAAGTCATTGAAAAAAGTACATAAATTCTCACTGTGTCAGCGTTGTCCAGGTGGGAAATGGCCTGGTGTAACAGGAAGATGTTAATGTTGTCCACTCTGACTCTGCTGATAAGCACACTGCAGCTAGTACTGTCTCACTCAGGAGGGACTCCAGGGCCACAGATCTGTAGTCATTTAAGACCTTGTGAAGAACGCTAACACACGTGCCGTAGGCTGCAGAATTTGACTTAATTACATAAGCTCTTCTTCAGTTGCTAATACATAGTAAAACCAATTCTGCCAAAACACAGAGGCATCCACACACACAAACACACATGCACAAACATGTTATCAGTCATGGAGCAAGCCAGCTGGCAGCCAGGGCAGCCCCACATCACCATTACCATAGGAATCCTCAATCAGGAGGAACTGCTGGTAATGGAGCAGTATCATAGGGAAAGTGTGTGTGTGTGTGTGTGTGGGTGTGTGCGTTTTAACATGAATGAGTGAGTGCAGAAATGTGGAGAGACAGAGAAAGGGAGAATGAGCGTGGGAATAGCAGGGGGAAAATAGCTGTGTTTGTGCAGTCAGTGTTTATTTGCCGCAGTCTGGTTTTAAAGCTGAAAAGATTTACAACTGGCTCTTTCTTTACTCCCAACTTTAAAATTAAGCCCATGTATAATACATAATTCTCCTCTTGTCAATCCCTCCCTTCTCCTCTAGGCCCCTGTGCTCTAGCCCTCCATCTTTGCATTCCTTCATCCGTGCATCCTTCCAAGGTTGATTTTCTCTTCCTTTAAGACCAATGGGGGATGAGCATTTCATGCATGAAATGACTAGTCTGGGTCCCCTGGTACCTCTACACTACATATACACACACACCCACTCATAGAATCCAGTGATGTACATACAACCCGTGTGTATGGATTTAATGATTTCCCTGGAGCAAGCATTAGACAGACGACATGTATGTATCACCAACTACATCAACTGCGGCTCCCTTGACCTTGCAGATTATTGCTCTCCTCGGCAGCATGGAATTGTGGATGTGTGTGTCTTTTCTTTAAGTGGATGTATACAGGATCTTCTATTAGAGCAGATGTGTTCACTATTGATCTGTTTCATAGAAGACACGAGGTCTGAAACATGCTCAATCTCTCACACTCACAGTGCAGAACTACACCTTCAGTTGAAAAAAGGTCCTTGACCTGCCGTTAATCACACCTTTTCTTCTTGGTGTCTGTTCACACAGAATCATATGCATATCAATGCAGTCAGAGAGTGAGGTGGTTGTTGCTGCTGTTCCTAAACACAGCACATGCAGCAGCTGCTGCTTATAACTGTTTTAAGTAAAATACCAATGTGTGATCACCGGTGGGACCAAAGTTACATGCCATTATGTGACCACTTGCAGATGCACATCTGTGATACTGCATCCACTGGACTCTGTATGTATACGCATTGTCATATTTGCGCACTGTGAATTCATCCCCCTAGGGTCAGACTGTCACCGGCAACTGTCAAGGCATCTGAGGGAAGTAATTCAGCACAGACAGCCTGAACTGTGTGAAACGGCACTTTGGTTCTCCATCATTGCACCGTGCGGGTGCACAACGCATTAAAAACACACTGGGTTGCTGGATTTGGCAACAGTGGCTTCTTAGTCTTTCATTTGTTATAGAAGTATTAGCAAACATTACTATTACTATTACCACTACAACATACATGCTACCTACTACAGGAACCAGAGCAGCTTTTTCCAGTAATGGCAATCTCTTATATTTCTTAATTATAAAAAAAATAGTGCAGGAGATTGTCAAAGACATTTAGTAATACAAAACCACAAAATAGTAATGAGACAATGATAATAACAACCAGTAATAACCGACATAAATAATGCAACTTGTGTACTGTGACTATACAGTTAGGCTCCAAAAAACACAAAGGTAAAGGACAAAGACTGAGAATGTCCTGAGCTGCGTACCTGCCTTTGTTTGCTCCAAGCTCAGAGGAAGTACCATTTCCAACAGTAACGCTGACATGCTGACTGGCAGCATCTTTCTTTTCATGTCAAAATAACATAAAGCTGTGAATGCCCTGACTATCCTCCCTTTAACAGCCAGGTTTTCACTTTTAAGGTATTACACATTTTTTCATTTCTTGCTATAAACATTTCCTTTATCCATGTGTCAAACAGTGAGTAAACAGCATAAAACGTCTTACCGACGTGGACGGAGGCATATGGTGTGCTCCCAGGCTAGTGTGGAGTAATGAAGTTGTATTTGCTTCATGTTGTTTCGATCTGATTTAACCAATATTTGTACATTCTGAATAATTCAGTGGATTTTCCTCCCTGTTGCAAAATGTCAGGCCTTAAATCTGCATGTATAATTGAACATATTTATGCTAATCTAATTGTTTTACAGTTAGCTGGCTTTGTAGTGCTTAGTCTCTGGAATAAACAGGCAATACAAGGAGAAGCTGGCACAAAGCTTAGCGACACCTCCCCATCCTCCTGAGTGTCCCTTGGGAATCCTCTGAAAGCAGCTGCAAAGACGTGCAATGCGAGGTGATTCCAAACTGTAGAGTGTGGCTCATTTCCAATCTCACATAAGAACAGGCTTTGAAGCAAACCATGCACCATACTGTGTTCACATTATACTATTTGTGTTTCATGGCAATTCGAGTTAAGGCCCTAATGCCAGCAGCTGAACACCAAGTTGTTGCGATTACACTGAGGCACTAGTCGGATTGTGAATGATAGCTCAAAAGCCTCTCACTACAAGGGACAGCTTTTCACTAGAATGAATTGAATGTCTGTTGATTCTTGGACAATGTGTGCATGTTTGCATGGGCACAGTAAGAATAGTGGGATATTATATAGCCAATATTATCTGGATTACAGCTATCAGGATGTGAGACCTCTTCCATACATTGACTTTTCACACTCTTTATACTATGTCACTGGACATTTTGGACTGGTATTTGGATGCTTTTGCTCTCCATAGGAGTTGTGGGAAGGAAATTCATCATTCACATGTTGCTCCTGTGATTCCATACATTTTCATTAGTTGCCTGTTTCTCAGAACTCTGGTCTAGCTTCTACTCCTTCACATGCAGGCACATATGTAGTTACATTAATGTCTGAACTTGCATTTCTTCACATTTCAGTTCAAAGTTTGGCATTTTCTATCACAAGTTTTTCTATGTGCTTATTTGCTGGATCATTAGAAGAGAATGATGATCCAGGGTTGTGTTTCCCCTAACCAGCTCTCTCTAACCCTACTTTACATCTCCATTATGTTAGCTTCCCCTTACCTCTCCCTCAGATGACCTTTGTGAAGGCTGCCATGTTCCTAGTTCCTGGAGGGTATTGGCCACCTGATGCTGCCCACAGTCAGGGTACCGTGGTGGTGGGAGGTTTAGTGCTCAGCAGCCACTGGTCTGGCAAGGTTGCATACCTGCCAGGGCTTGAGGCTGTTGGTAGAATATCAAAGCCCTGCTTGCCAGCCATCCAAGCCAGTTAAACTGACAGACCCACCTAACCAACTGTCCCAGATTGAGAGCCAAAGGAAAGGTGACGATTTAGGGAGGAAGCGAGAGAGGCAAGGAAGGAGAGGGAAACTGTAGCAAAGATGATGATAAAACAAAACATTAAGGATGTGAAATGATACCGAGGTTAGGTATGGCTTTAAAGCTTCTTTACACACGCACACACAGGATCTCATGTGGTCTTGTCTGAATCAGGTAGCTGGTGATGCGCCCTAATATGTGGCCTGGAGCCAGAGGGGCAGAGTTCTTTATCAACAGGCAGAGCATGAGCCTGAACAGGAGCATGCTTTCACATTACCCATACTGCACTGTGGATTTTATTACTACTTGAACAGATACAACTCGAACTAGGGAATATTTACCATATGGTTCTAGTTACGTGTTATTTGGCTTTAGTCTAAAAGAAAATGATGGCATAATTTTTAACCTTTTGAGCAGTATTACTCTTGGCACAGCATGAAGGTGAATGAAGGTGCAAATGAGCGAATGCTGGCGTATAGCGTAAAGCGCTCTGAGTGGTGGGAAGATCAGAAAGGATCTATAAATGAGATATAAGTACAGTCAATTTGCAGGATAATAGAATAGCCATTACATATCAAAGCTGTGTATGACTTATGTTGTTATTCTCCAAATAAGTGAGGTTATTGAAAAATGCATTTGATCTTCTGTTTTTTTTTTCATTTTATTAAATAGAGAGTTTTGCACTATTTGAAATGTTTTGTATTACACTGTACCTGTACGTCCACAGGTTTTCCATACACTGTAAATATCTGTATGTGAACAGATAGAGGGGAGTGTCAGTGTTTATGGATGTAAGCAAAAATTGAGCCTCAGTGGTCAAGTCAAAGTTTATGAAAGCCTGGTATTACAAACAGCACGGAGCAATGGAAGCCATGGGGATGAAGGATGGCTTTTCAGTAGTTAATGCCAATGACCCAATGCTGTGCCAGAGCTTACTTAGCTTTTTCACTGCATGCAAAGTGTACCAGAGGTGAAGATCAGTCAGCATGGGTGAGGTATGATGTGTGCTGTCCAGTGAAATCTGCTTTTTTGCCACCAGAGACACAGGAGGTTATGGTAAAGGGAAGGTCCACAAATCTGAATCCCGTTTAACTAGGCTTGTTAAATTACCAGTACTGCTGTACACATAGAGTTTGGGTTGGAGCTGGTGGTCTTTGTGCTCGCTGAGACCACTGGAGCCTGATTATTCTAGTCAGGCTAACCAAGAGAGCTCTGTTTGTCATTAAAAAAAGATCCTTGATGAGAGGCTTAATGGGTTGCAACTCAATTTTTATGGGTGACTGCTGATGTTATAGCCATTTCTGTTCTGGCTTAGTTCTAGGTTGTCATTTTAGCAACTTTAATAATTAGCTGCCTATGTAACTAATACATAGTCAATGCCAAGAGAGAACTGTTGTTTACTGTAGTTAAACAGTCAGGTTAATATGATGATCTGGAGGCTAAAAGCAAAGAAACAAAGAAAAACTTTGCAGCATTGTGTATCATGTGGTTTATTAGTAGTAGCTGTAACAGTCAGGCTAAATTCTAAATCCCATACTGCCGTCTACATAATGAAAATATGAAATAGTCTGGCACACACCTGATGCTGTGAAAAGCTGGAGATTTGGGTTTTAACTGTTTAATTATGTTTAAGTTTGACAGTTCTATTCAACCTGTAGCATGTAGCAACATGTGCACTGGTGTTTGTTGTTTTCATTATCATTAATGTAGTGGGGAATTTTTAAAAATCCTATGCTTATTTACCTCAAAGGAGCTCAAGTTAATGATCTTGATTTTATTTAAAACTGTGAAGTCACTTGAGGCTAGTCAAATTGTTTTCTCTGGCTTAATTGTTCCTGCATTTTTCTTTGTTTATTGTGCATTATATGCATAATATCATATATGCGATACATATACATGTAGGTGAACTGTCTCCCACTGTCCATCAATAATGTATTAGTGCCTTCGCTTTTTTTATCAGTGTAGCACTATGTTAAATAAACCCACAGTCAGCTCTGTTGGTGTGTGTGCTAAGTCAGAGCTGTTTTATTAGGCTGCTGTTCACAGCACCGTGTGGGTGGGTGTGCATGTGTGTTTATACCAGAGGGAAGGTTAGTGAACGTAATTGAATCATATTACTTCCTCCACATGGCTTGTCAAGGCCCTTTTTATGGTTTGGAGCTAATCCATAAGGATGCTTAACATTGATTTAACCATGCATTGATAAGTTATGCCAGGATGCAGATTGGGAAAAAAAAGCCTCTTTGAATTAATACCGCAAAACAAATATTTGGCCACAAAAATGAGGGGGGTGGATTTTTTTTTTTTTTTTAATCATCCAATGCAAAGTTGTCGTCTAAAAAGGAATAAAAATGAAAGACAGCCAAAACAATAACCTAAAAGCTCCTGTCCAAAGCGCCTGTCCACATCATGCACAGTAGATATTATATAAGTTTGTGCACTAGATTTGAAGCACATAGTCTCATTGTCAGTCCTACCTAAACATCCTTGAATATGTAATAATGCCAGCTTATCTATTGTATAGGTTTGTGTTATGTTATGTTATGTATTAGCAGGTGATTCAAAGTAGCACCCATTGGTTGAGCATTTCAGAATCCCTTTACTGCATCAGAAAGCCCCTTTACAAGGCCATGGATGCTGCAGAAGTGCTGTGTAAATCTCTGCTGTAGGTAGCTAAGATGCTGTCCTAGACAGATTTGTCTTCAGATGACTGACTGGTAATAGAAAACCACAGCAGCTCATCCATGGGCTTTTATTGGTCTTTAAGATTTTCATCAGCAGTTATTAGTAACAGTGCTGACCAATCCACTGCTTAGCTTGATGGGCTGTGAAGTCTTTATTGGCTCCTTCAGATTCTGTGATGAGGAGGTCTCTGTTTCTACTCAGTGTTTTTCCAAAGAGCCGCAGTAGAAATGGCTCTGGCTGGGTGTTCTTTTAATATTTTATGCATTTGGCTGAGAGTGTTGTCCAGTGGTGTTGCTTAACAGTAGAATGAGCCTCAGTTTAAAGCAGAGCTTCATGATGATATGATAGTAATTCACGAAAAATACATGCTCTTTCCTGTGCACGTGTAGGGCTTTAACTCTGTTCAAGGCAAATGATTGCTGTCTTCGTCAATCAGATTGGATTTCCATTGACCATTTTACAGTTAAATGTTTTAAATATCAAGCTGCAACAGCAGGAAATGATCAGTTTGCATAGGAGTGACTTAATACACCATTGTTTCCAGGAAGTCAGCAATTTGGACGTTAAATTGGAGTAAACTGGAGTTAGGTTAAAGTTGGACGAAGTCATGAGGTTTAGATAAAACACTGATGAATGAGGAATACTTAAAATTCGAATGCCCAATTTACTATAAAATGTATTTATTATACTAACATTGTAGATTATATAAAAGAATGTAGCTCACATTAAAAGTCCCTTAACTTATTCAATATGTTTTAAGAACTTAGAGATATTATAGGGAGCCTACACCAGACCTAAAACAAATAAACAGCATCTTAGAGAATGGGACATTTTAGCATCTAAATGTATATATGTGATGTATATATGATATATGAGATTTGTCTTTACATTATCCCAAAACAATTTCCATACCCAGAGCTTGTCCGTAATTCTAATTAAGTTATCGGTTTTATCTGGTCACTTGTGTCACCTTTGCGCATGTTTATTGTGTATGTGTACTGTTGTGGTTGTTTATCAGAAATTGGCTTTTTATCCAGCAGCTCTGATTTTTGCAATAAACTTTTTAAATCTTAACAAGATGAAGGATTCTAGTTGTCGGTTGTTAGGATCTTAAGCTATCAGAGAATCAAGCTTAGCAAATGCTGAGCAGCTCGGCTCGCAGCCCCTCAGGAAAGTCATGTGTCTGCCAAACAGTGTCAGAGAAACACTGATTTTGAATAAGAAACTGCTTTATTCAGTATTTTTATCAGTTTTAATCACGGGTGGAGAGACAAGGAGTTCTGTGGACAGTTTGGCTCACGGTAAAAACCTTCTGAACAATGAACGCTACAGGAGACGCTCTGTGCTGGCTCCACTTATCCAACTCAACTTCACACCATTATCAAACTGCATATTTAGTTATTGTGTTGATTGAGAGACCCTCAGAGGCAGAAAGACATGTTTTACATTTAAGTAAACTCTACTTTTAAAAATGTATATGTCTTTCTGTGTCAATACTTATTAATAGTTTTTCTAACCTATGTTTTTGATGTAGTCCTTTGGTACAGGCCTTTAGAAATATAATGATCTTCAGTTTTGATTGACACTGTCAGGAAGGTCTTAATTTAACATCTTACATCTTTATTATTGAGGTTCATTATTGGTCTTTTTGCCACCACAGACATATATTCCATAAAACGTAAGGCCTCCATGTCCCTTCGGCTTTCTTGCACAGTCTCTCTCCTTTTCTCGCTCTTGCTTACACATTAGCACACACACACACTCCTGGTGGACTACAATTTGGTACTCAGAGCCCCCAGGGGAAAAGAGTTATAAATACTGGAAAGCGAGCTACTGTTTAGACAGAGAATGGCTCTGAATTCAGGAGAAGAGTAGGGGGTAAATTGATCTGGATTGGGAGCCTACAGGGCACATCCAACTCTCTAAAGATGACAGACAATGTCATGTCTCGGATACGTGTGTGTGTGCGAGAGAGAGAGAGAGAGGGAAGAGAAAGATACTCTAAAGACTCTAGGCTTCCAAACACCTCCATGTAGCCAACTCATTTTTTTCTGTCCTAATTTTGCCATCAGCATCAGGTGAGCCAAGTGGGGTAGCACACTGAGCAGTAATCTCTCTCTCTCTGTCTCTCGCACACACACTCCCGACACATGGGTAGCTGTGATGCAAGCCTAGCAGGTATGCATTTGCCAAAAAGAAACCAGCAGTCCAAAACTGTGTGTGCGTGTATGTGTGTGTCCATGCCCAACTACTTGGAGTGATGGAATGTAAGATATGCCCATTCTAAGTTGAGCCAGGAGAAACCAGCCAGATCATGGCACAGAGGGAGAGCTGGTGCAGTGAGACCGAGTGTGATCTGGCCAAAGTGTTTTTCAGAAGCCTTGGAGGAGAGCTTCATTTACCTGCCTTTATTTGGGTTAAATCACTGCTGTTCACTGCAATCACATTTTGTACCTTGGCTTTTACTGTAATTACATCTGCAGACTCTTTAGACACTTTCAGACACTTTACATTAATTCAGTGGCCTGTAGCTCATGGATATTGTGTGTTTCTCATGGTTGTTGATATGTGGTTAAACTAAAGTTGTAACCCTGCTGACTAAGGAATGTAGTCCTTAAGAGTTATGACCATGTAAACATGTACCATGACAGATGAGACGAGGGAGGGTCAGTTGTGGTACATATATGGGCTTGTTACACATGTGAGAGTGAAACAGACACCAGGCAGGGAAATGACCTGGATGCTTTGAAAACTGCCCAACATGTTTGTGATCTTTGTCACTGTGCATTGCTGTATGATGTGCACCAAAGCTTTGAATAAAGTTTATACGAAGTCCAATTTGTTTATTTGAACTCAGTGAAACATTTACTCCTGCAGGTAATTTACTCTTTTAGTTCAATGAGAAAACATTTCCATTCAAACCCAGGAGGCACCAATAAATGTTCTCAGAGACAACATGTAGACATCAGTTACATTCCAGAGTTACTGCATTCTCTATGGTGTTGCTCAGTCAACTCTGTGGCTAGGCAGTCGGCTTGATAAGGTCCAGTCAAATCTTGTTGTTGTGATATCAACCACGCTTTGAGCTTGGCCTTGGTTTCAATTCATACTGGTAGATAAATAAACAGAGACTAACAAATATATTTTAGGCATTAATTATATTAACATTCCATGCCATAAACAGAGAGCTGCTCAGAGCATTCATTTGCAGCAGGCCATTCACATGCATCCATATCTCCACTAGCTCTCCCTCTAAAGTACTTGTGAAGTAATAAAAACATTTAGGAGGTATCAGTATCATTTGAAACCAAAGGAATCCATGATTTTGTGTTGCTGATATGAGATCTCCAGTCTGGTGCTGTCTGGGGTGTAGCTGGTGACCTAACATGTATTTAGTACATTAGTACACTTGTGTTTAAAAAAGTGTCATAACCATGAAGATTGAACAGATGCTGATTTCACCATGATGTCCATAGGCATTGTGTGAATGTTGGTCTCTGAATATAAAATCAAAGACTCTTAATCTGTGTGATGGCAACTAAATCAATTTACATGTTATGTAACAAGACTTTTATGCTATGATTCACCTAAACCTTTGCTAAAACAAAGAGTCAAACTCTGATTCAATTATCATTCAGTGTCACATGACATTACCTAGTATTGTTGTCTTTGTGTTTACAACTGACTGTCAAGTTCAGTAAAGAAGGTACAGTTCAATATGATTTCACAATATAATTCATATAATTCTATATAATATGAACTTAATAATAAATAAATGTTATTATCTCACTTTTGGTTAAGCAAACCAAATATTGTTACTAGACTCATCACTGAAAAAGAGAAATTAGGGGAGTGGTATACAAGACGAAACCAAAAAAGAGGTGTTATGGTTGTTCAACTGTAAAGATATGTTTAGATTGTTTATTATAAAATTGGTTGAAACTACAAAACTAAAGTGGGGTTGACAAAAGATAAGGGGAAACTCTGGCTACAGCTTATAAAATATGGGATTTTATTTTTATGATGTCCAAAAATTTTCCTAAGTTGGAATTTCCTATATTGTAAGGAGAAATCAAGCTGTGTGTGTCTGCCTCTGTTCCACAGAGGAAATACAAGTTGCAATCAAAAAGTTCAGTGACTGTGACTTAAACAAGTAAAGAGGACAGGTGTGGAGAGAGGAGTCTGTTGGTTTAGCCAATATTATTGTAATTTTTTTGATTCCACGCAGCTTTTGATCAATAAATTGTCAGCTTGAATTCAAACACACCTGCATTGTCTTACAAACACTGTGTCACAGGCGAATGAGGCGACAAGACAAAAACTGTGAGCAGGTAAAAACTGATGGCTCCAGGTAGAAAATATCAGTAGGAAACAGAGTAAAGAAGGAAACCACAGAGAGGAAGAGTAAAAAACAGGGGCCATGAAATCTGATGAAATCCAGGTGAATTAGACAGTAGAAGAAGAATGGAAGTAAGGTGAGTGAATGACATTGTGTTCTGCAGTTAGACTCAGGAGTGCAGTTTCAGAGACAGCAATGCATCCATAAAGTCTGGCAGGATGTAATGTACTCACGGCCCATACAGGCCTGGCATGGCATGGTTTGGCCGTCTATCTTTGTGACTCTTTGCTGTTTTGAATCAGCCCAAAAGCACAAGTGATGCTTTAATAGTCCATGGTTTTTATTCTGCATCTTAAATCAAAAAGGACAGGAGGCAGGGCGGCAGTGCCTTTTCTGTTCTTTGTTGTGTTGATCTTGTATTCTTGCCTTTTTTGCGTTGTTTGTGTATGTCTTACAAATTTGTGTATGTGTAAGCCAGTCTGGGGTGGTCTGTTGTGAGTCTATTCATCCTCGTGACCTGTCAGCAGTCCTTAGAAGTGGTAAACACATCAGTTATTTGGATATGGACAGATACGAACAGCATCCACATTTTTGCCTCATGATTTTTTCACATTTTTGGGCTGTCTGGGATAAATGAGGAAGAGGAGACATGAGGAAAATAAATGTATGCATAAATATGTAGAATCTATACATAGTGTGTGTGTGTGTGTGTGTGTGTATATATATATATATATATATATATATATATATATATAATATAAAATATATAATTTAGAGCCTGTCACTGTTGGAAATGTATATACTGTTTAATGTATTCTAATATTTTAGTTATTGTGTTATTTTGCAGAAACTAAGCCAGGAAGTGGTCTGTGCAAACCAGGAACCATTGCTCTGTTTGGTAACGTGGTGTACAGTGGGCTGCTCAACGAACACTTCTGGCACTTCGGGGTTCCCCTTGTCACCAGACTGGTCAGTTCGTGGTTTTTATTAATTGCTATTATTGCTATTAATTGCTATTTTTTCTTCAGCTGTCATCTTTACCCCTCTCTCCACACACACACACACACACACACACACACACACACACTATCAAACATTTATCTTTGGGTATTTGTTTTGCAGCATTCCATATTCAAAGTAATATCTCAATACATATGTTATTATCACGTTGTTGTGGTGCTTTTTAACAACGTGTTGTGACTTTGTAAGTTGTGGAAGGTTTATTTTAATTTATTTTATATTTTGCCTTTTATTTGTATATTAGCCACCACTGTATAGTCAAAGATAGTCAAAGACTGCCATCTTTAATGGACAGGAAAAAAGCAGATGATAGAAAAAATGAAGCATGTCACTAAATACCAAAGCCTCCTTGTCCACTGCCAGTCTGACTTTTTATCTTTTAAAACTAAAAACTCAATGAAAAAAAAATGTTCACACTGTCTTATTTTGTTTCTGAAATACTGCTTTAGTAGCCAACTATTCAGTAGCCTCACTAGCTTTTCTACTAGTAGTGTTTAAAGGTAGAGTGGCCAACACATCTGTCTGGAAAGGAAAGGAAGCAGGGAACACACAGCAAAGCGAATAAACATGCCACATTTCTTTATTATTTCCCCTAAATTTTTTCTTGACGTAGCAGTACATTATGCTATCAGATTACCCTGAGAGCTGTAGTGCTTGCTCAGCCATTCCCATCAGTTATGTGGTCCCTCAAGATGTTTCTGTATTGCTGTTGTTGTTTCCACTTTGGGACCAGCCCTATAAATAATTGATTAGCTTAGCACAAACTAATGCGATATTAGTGGTATTTCAATTAACTTTGAATTAGGCTGTAACATCTTTCATGTCGTTTGATCACTGATTGCGCGGCTCTGTTTTATTCAACTGCTGATATAGTTATATATGATAGATATCGATATCTCCCCATCAGAATACAGCAAAGGATATTTGCTGGCTCAGTCTGATCACTTGCCCATCAGCCTATGAGAAATGTGTTCGCTTGCATATTGGATTTAATAAAGGACAGCCAAGTTTGGTTTATGGAAAAATAATGGTTGTCTTTGCTTTTTTGGAGATCGCAAATTTAGATGATTAAATCGCTGTTTGGACATTTTAAACCGGTTATTCTGTCACATCCTGAAAGTAGGCCTTTCAGATGACATACTGGGAACCTTACAACATTTATTTTCCACGTTGTGAATATTTGAACAGGGCACACTGATACAGCAGCTGATATCATCAAATATTATTATTAGCTGCATCGGTCATGTTTTATTAATAGCGATGCTGTGTGACACACATACACAGCTATTTTAAATGATTCAGAGCTTTGCAGATGTTGAGTAGCATAGAGTTGGAGCTTCATAACAAGGATACTTGAGTTAACAGCTGGTCTCTCTCAATTCCTCATTCCGTTTTCACATCTTTATGTATTGTACATTGAGATTCACCATTCATTGTCAGAAAACAAACATTCATAGCAATAATCTGCTGGCATACTTTGACAAATTTGTTTGTTTTTAGTCTGTTGAGGTATTTGCTGTTTAGTAATTTATACTAGCTACTGCTACTGCTACCATAAAAAGCAGGTAAGTTAGTATTACTATTTACTTTTTAAGTTTTCTAGTTAGTACAAAGGCAAATATTGCACTTCTTACAGCCTTTGATTTATTTGACTTTACTTACTGATTACGATTTGCAGATTCAAATGATTAATGTACAATAGTTAAACATTTTAATTATGATTTATATTATAAATTAAGATACCCAGCAGGGCATAAAGGGATAAAGATAAAGATAGCATTATCTTTGCCGCCTTCAACACTGAAGTGATATGAACGTCAATAATTATTATTCAGTTATTTAATATGCATCCATCTGAAATGGGAATTTATGCACAAAACTTTTACAGTCTGGCACTGTAAGGATGTATACATTTTGAAAGCTGTTTTCCCCTCTAGGGAAATCTTTTGTATCTGAGAAAATAACCATAATGATATCATCTATGGCTTAAAAGTTACATTCACATCTGAAAGTTTGCAACACACACTGAGGACACACAGGGAAAGTGTGAGACAGAGACTGTCTCAAGCAGTATTCTGGGAGAATGTAGGATGCAGCTTTCAATTTGACAATTGTTTTTATATGTTTTTTTTTATTTACTTATTATTGTCTTTATTGCAGAATGAGTTATGAGATTTTTTTACTTTCTTTACTGCTTTAAAGCCACTAATTTTTCCATTTATCTAAGGGTCAAATAATTCATGTGTTTAACTGTGCTAATTGGAAATGAATATGGTCTAGGACACACAGAGAGAGACTACAGCTTTACAGCACTTGCTGCTTTCTATGAGTTTATTGTGAATCAAGAACTGCGCTGTGTGAATATGTGAGTGTATGTTCATAAATGTATCTGAACCTGACCTATAATTTATGTGTGGCAGTTCCTTGTGTGTTGAGAAAAGAACACATTTCTTCTTATCTGTGGTAAAAACCACATATGTGGTGTTGCGACATTGCACCTTAAGGTAGTTTGAGAATAATGCTCAACTTAATGGTTGAATGAATGAGTCTGGTGATAAAGAACTTTGATTTTATTGCCATTTAAAGGGACAGACAGTTGACATCTTTCATTTCTTCATGTTCATCTCTAATCAGGATGCAATCGCTAACACCATTATCACAGTGTACAGTATAGACTGTACTTACTTCGATACTGCCCCAAATTAAATATCAGCAAAAGAACTGCACAAATTTGGTAATGACATTTACCACTGTCCAGATTTACCAAATAACTGTCATACCCTAAATCCAACAGGAAGGCAGCCAATTTGAATTTCCTGTACCATATCCGGGGGCAGGGGTGTCGGCATATACTAAAATTCCAAGCCAAGACTGGCCATTGTAACAGGGTCAAGGGTTGCAGCACACCCCACAGTGGGGGTACAACGGTCAGATCCACACTGAATCACTTAATGGGTTAAATTGAAATGCATTCCTGTGGAGGTTTGTATTCCATGATATATTTTTTCAGTGTGTTTTACAGGATCCAGTGTTAATAATTTAGTTTTTTGCGCAGTAGTAATATTTGTGGCTATGTTGCATGGCCACAGTCACCAGTTGTGCCTTTGACTAGGGTAAGCGAGTTTTGAGGCTTTAGTTGGCTGGTGTTTGCTATCTCTTCACCTCGGAGCACTAGTTACACCTCCAGGACTAACTTTTGAGACTTGAACAACTGTCACAATCGTCACTTTACTGGTGCTTCACTTTTTTTGGCATGAACTCCTTCCTCTTGACCTTGTGAGCCATAAGCAAAGATTTTTCTGCTTACTTCTTTTCTCTTTTATTCTATCAATGGTCATAGAGCACCTGACTGTCACCTGGTATTGTCCCCAGATATTCCCAGCTAGAGGAGAAAAAAGATGAGGGGAAGTCCAATATCTGCCCACAAACACAGCAAAAGGACATCTGTTATTAAGATGCAACACATTACAGCACAAATGCACAATAAACCAAGCCTATTTTTTCTCCTGGAAAGGGAAGAGTAAACAGTGGTGGAGCCAAAGCAGCCTGCTGAGTTTTTCCAGGTGAGAGATTGCTTGGTGTGCCTGGCAGCAGACAGTGAGTCAATGACAGGAACTCCAGCAGGAGGATTGAGATCAGGTGGACCTGGCAACACTGCTCTCTGAAGGCATGATAGAGGGTTCCTGGCAGCAATGAAACCCAGACTGTAAGCATCCTGGCTGTGGGGTCTCATCCAGGAGAGTTTAAATGTGTGTGTGCGTGTGTGTGTGCATGTGCATGTTTGTGTTTTGTAGCATTCCAAAAATCACAGCGAGCTATTTCTAGCCTGCAAAGCTTTTAACCTCTCCACATTAGACCAGTTTGCCATTGTTGGCTCGGGTAAGAATAATCAGTGTGAAATAGATTATGGGGAATTAAGATGTTATGCAGTGGGTAATCACACTTGTTTATCATATTTTTTAGTGTGGTCCTAATATCTGGAGAAATCCATTGACCCATTTACGTTTTGTTTTTGTTTGGGTCAGTATAATATTGTATATATTTTGTAGTATAATATTGGCATATAAAAGAACATTGCTTGATTCACCCACAGCATGCTGTGCAAAGGAAAGTAACCCAAGATAATGCATACAGTCTGGAAGGCTATAGCAAACAACTCGGATGTGTCACTGGTCTCATACGGCTCAAAAGGCTGCCACAGACCATGATCTTCGGTGACAAAAACAGTGGTTTCTGCCAGCTGCTGAACATTCTTGCCATCAAAAGAGAACCTGTCACAATCAGCAAAAATCTGAGTGAATTTTGATCTCAGGACATAGGACACAGACCCAGGACCGACCTCAGTTTAAACTGTTAATTGAAAACCCAAAGAAAGATGAGACAAAAGCCCCAACGTAGGCAGGCAAGCCAGCAATGGGTCCAGAGGCTTGGCAGACAGGGATAAAGTGCTGACTACATGGCTGAGAGTGGACAGGCAGGCAGGAGATTGCTGAACCGAAGCTGGCAAACTGGCGGGCAGGAATGACTCTGGAAACAAAGACACGAGAAGTTCAGAATGAGGCAGGAACATAAATACCAATGGATCATACAGAACCATCTGACCAAGAGTGGAGGAAAGATACTGCAGACTGTTGATCAGTTGATCACAGCAGGAAGGCCACGGCCAAAACACATATATACAGGCACAACACAGGGAGATGCAGGACACGTGCAGGGGACGACAACAGATGCTGCTTTTTCTTTTTAGTAGCCAGTGCTTTTCTACAAGCTAAACTCTGCTGTAAAACACTCACCAACTGCAGGCTTTTCCACTGAAACTCCACTGCGCAAATGTGCACAGACAGAATCAGAGACATGTGATGCAATTGATCATATGGTGGCATGTCTCTCCTGTCGTCCATGTGGTTGAGCAGCATAATTTGGAATATAAACTCACAAAAGTTGTTGCTAGCAGTTGCTGCTTGCTAGTTAATGGACCTGGCTCGGTTTGGGAACAGAAGAAACACATGATTTTACAATCACAACTTCAACACTGTTAATTCTTGGTTTTAATTTCTTTATATCACCATTGCAGTCCAGTGTGGTGCTGCAATAAACCCAAAACCAGCCACTAGGTCTTGCTGCTATTTGCTATCAAGGTTTGAAGACTAGGAAGCTATGAGTAGTAGTAGTGGATATACATAATAATATAGTTATGTGTAAATCTATACCCAGATTTGTGGTTCCAAAGGCATGCTAGCTAGCCTAACATAAGACCACCCATACCATAAATGGCTGACAATAATTCCAATTCTGAATGAGATGTCAGTTTGCCCTGAGAGAAAGGTGCAGTGATGGGGTAAAGAGAGAGGCCACTGCTCAGGAGGTGAGGTTTAGTAGGGTGTCGTTGCACAAATACAGTAAACGTATGCCCAAGAATACAAAACAAATGTGCCTGCAATAGCAGCTAAAAATGACATATATCCTAATGTAAGTTGGATGAAAGTCTCCATTGTAAACAGACCCAGTGCGACATTGCAGACAACACAGGAAATAAGGCATCTGTAAGACAGTGCCTTATTTTCAGAAAAAGGGGCAATGTTCATATTTTAATGTCTAAGATGTGCTTCATCGTGACCTGACCTGCACCAGACAAATTCAGGCTCTTTTATATTTATAGGTGTCCATTTTTCTTTAAATTTAAGATTGGCTATAAAGAAAGAAATGAAGACAAAAAACAGTTTTAACAAGTACAAGCAAAAGTACTTCTAAAAGCACTTTACCTGATACTGAATATGTTTGACCATATTCTCAATGAAATTGCTGTGTGAATAATTTTTCAAGAGAACATTTTTTTATGCTGAGAGGGAAACTTTTCTTGCTAAAGTTTAGAAATCATTTGGTAATTAATTAACAGATATTTCATAGTATATGAAATGTTATAATGCCGGCAACTACAAACAGTTAATAAATAGTTTACTAATGTAATCAGAATGTTATTGTTATGTCGCTTATCAATTATGATATGATATATGATTTATATATTTATTTACATTACACAACCTAATGATTGAATAACAATATAGAATTACTATTAAAAATATGATTATTATTTACTACCAATACTACTACTACTGCTGCTACTACTACTACTACTACTACTACTACTAATATTATTATTATTATTATTATTATTATTATTATTATTATTAACAATTATTAAATGTTAAATAACAATAAACCATAACCACTTATGGTTATGTACACAGAGCAACACTTTATGATATATATTGATTATATGTTAGGTGCATCTGTTTTAGTGTTGGCCAGTTCAAAATGACCTCCAACTGTGTGTTTAGTAACAAATATAGTGGTTCTAAATGACATGTTAAATCAACAAAATAAGTCTTGTGCTCAATAATCAGTTTTTAAAGAAACAATCAAACAATGACACATGTCAGCGCATGACCACAATATTTGGTCATTATCCACACCCGTATATGCAGTTCCAGCTTGTTTTGGTGACTTCCTCAGGAGGCACACAGAATCAGTCAACATCACCAATGAAAGCAGTATTTTGTAAAAGACTGTGCAATAGTTTATGGTATGATAATAATGTAAACTTACATTCCATAGAGGACGGAAAACGCAGAGCAGCTACACATGTTAGGAATAACACATTGTTGTTTGGTTTTTCAGTAGCAGATGTAATACATTTGGCCCATAACACTATTTATCAAACAGTTGATGTATGATGGTGTCACAATTTGCACGTCATGTTTTTGGTTCATTCTCCTACCTGATTGATGTACCGAAATTTCCCATGGTAAGTTGTGCAAAAAGGAATCGAAACTATTCCACAGATAGGATCTACACAAGCAACAAAGAAGGCTGTTTTGTGTGAAATATTGGCTAGTGTATGACAAAAGGTGTTTATTAGACACGAACAAAGCTCGAAAGGTTGGATTAAAGAACACTATCTGGTCGCTGAAACAGAAACATTGGATCTTTTTTCTTGAACTGAGTGAAATCCCAAAGAGATATTTGGAAATGAAGATCATAGAAACTCCATGAGTTTTCAGTGTGCACTCCAGTAACTGATTGGGTATTGAGCTGCTCTCTGAACATTTTTTATTACATCTGGTTTATTTTGGGGTGGTTTTATGAGGACTCCAGCTGTTCCAACATAAAGTTGTGTTGACAATGACAACTTCATCATGTTAAGTACAGAAGTATAGCTTCAGTAAATGGATCATTGTCTTTTGAGGATGCAATTTACATTAAGATTGGCTTAATGACTATCTACCTTTAAACCTGTGTCAGTGATGGGATGCACACACTGTGGACACACCTAAAAGAGCAAGACAGCATTCATTCTGTCCATCTCATTCATATGCATACATCACTGTTGACTGACCTGATGTTGCTCCTTTCGTCCTAGACCGCAACAACTCCCACCCACCACAAGTCTGTCATCTTTTTGCATTAGCTCACTCACATGCAGAGTCTGTACTAACTTATTCATGACCCAGACCTGAAATAGAATGACGCCTAGATTTGATAGGAAAATCTTCTCTTTTGAATGGTAGTTGCTAGGGAAAAAGAAGTGAGAAGAGCCCGTCTGTGAGCTCTTGGTCGTCTCAGAGGGAGGAGTGAAGCAGAGTGAGAGCTGCGGCTGCACACCAGGCATGCATACATGTATGTAAATGGCCTCATTTCAAGCAATTCTTAAAAACCAATTTAAGCACAAATGGGTTCAGATGAATTGGTATTCATAATGTATTTTAACTATGAATTAGCTCATTATTTTTTTTTTACATTGGTAAATGTCGATATGTCAAACTACTGCTGTACATACCACTTACAAAGGGAGGTGGGGGTTGTATTGTCCATATGGTTTGTGTTTCTTTCTTGCCTTGTTCAATGCAATGTGGAAATACATGCACAATTGTGGCAGTGGTCTTGCTTGCATGGAATACTTACACAAATGTTAATGAATCTGGTTATGCTTTATTGATAGTAAAAGGACACATTAGAATGCTCCAAAGACTGCATTGAAAGAGGCCTCGCCATACTGAAAGTGTTTGTGTAACTTTTATCATACATCTGGAAATAAGTTCATCTACATCTGAAGCGGAAGGTAGAATTATATCTCTGAATCAGTTCTATAGAATTCAGAATCAGCCCCAGAGCATGTATTAATATATAATACAATATATTCAGGCTCTCCATTCCACTCTTTCATTTGCTGTAATGAGACAAGGATTGGGATTGCCAGCCACAGCCTCCTTTGTCTCATATTTACTTTTTCTTATTTTTAAGGTCTGTAAGTTATATGCAGTGTATTGTTTGTAGTTTGGCAGCAAATACTTCTGTGGTGAGTATTTTTAGGCAAGCATGTGGCGTATGTGGGATGGAGCCAAAATACACTACAGTGTGTGTTCTTGGTAATGAATGAACATGTCACCCAGTGCAACGATGTGGCTCATTGATGTGTTTTTACATCAATGAGCATTTCAGGTTGGGGAGGGTTCTATGTAAGGGTAGGTTAGTCAGTGACTGTGAGCTCTGATAGGTGATTGGTATCACATCCAATGCCCCTATAATCCCTGCCTAAGTGCCCTTTAGCAAGGCACTCACTGCTTCACAGGTGCTGCACTGGACTAGTCTTTACTATGGCATGACAGCAAATCTAAGAGTTTAAATCAACTGATGATTCTAATTTCATTTCAGTTGTAAGTTAATGGTTTCTCTTTCTAATGCAGCCAGTGAAAATTAAATTAGTTTTAGCTCTTGAAGAGATACAGTATTTATGATTTGCATCCACCCCACTTATCCTTTGGAGGGTCACAGGGAGCTGGAGTCGATCCCAGCTGACTTTGGACGAGAGGCAGGGCACACCCTGAACAGAGTTGCCAATTTATCATAATGCTGACACGCAGACACAAATGAGCATTCACGCTCACATTCACACCTTTGGGCAATTTAGAATTACCAATTAACCTAACCTGCATGCTAGGACTGTGGGAAGCTAGAGCACCTGGAAGAAACTTCATGCAGAAAGGCACAAGCAGGCAGGTTTTAATGTTGCTGTAAGGCGACAGTGCTAATCACTGCACCACCATGCTGCCAGCAGTAAAAGGGTTAACATGGCAGCTTGCCTTTGTAATGTATTGACTAGGGGTGGGGTGGGGGGGTGAATGTGCTGAGGCAGGCTACAACACCAACACTCAACCTCCAACCCTCACCCACCTCTGTCTCTCTCTCTGCCTGTCTTTTGCTCAGCCACATTGCAAAACACACCAATTAAGTGGATGCAGACAATATAAACATAATATATCTGTATATATTAATTAGTTGTGTGTGTGTGTGTGTGTGTGTGTGTGTGTGTGTGTGTATGGATGGGGGTGGTGGGGGCAAATAAGTCATTTGCCATATAAATTTACAGAGTGAAGCATACAGAACACACTTGCACACTCACATACACATACATTACAATGGAAGCACACCATAATCCCTATTTACTACTGTGGGCCAGACCAGCTTGGCCAACTTAGCCAATGCACATTACCATACAAACATAACCATCCATAAACACTTACACATTAACACATGCACACGCCACCCCTCCCTCCATCTGCAGAGAAAGAAAAACAGAGGGAACAAAACACCAACAAGCGGACAGGAATCATTGGCTCTTTAGCATAAGCTACAATAAGCCAAGCTGCTCCCTCTTTCTGTCTTTACTCCTTGCTTTCTTTTTTCTCCCTCTGTCATTTGATGTTGCGTCGCCTCTGTTCTGACTCCTCCGTCGGCTTTCCCACAACTTCTACGTAGCATGTCGCCATCCTCCACTTCCCAGCGTGTATCTGCAACACCGGCATCCCTCCACCAGCTCATCTCTCTCTACCTCCTCCCTCGCTCTCTGCTCTCTCTCTTTTTACCCCTCTCCCTTTTCTCTGCCCCCCTCTCCTCTGCACTTGTCTCTCCCCAGTTGAAAACTGATGTACTACTGTACCTTGTTGTGATCTCCAGCTTTTCCCACCCCCCAGCCTCTCCAGCTCTCTTCACCCAGGAACACTGTAGAAGAGAGTACGTCTCAGACTTGCCTCCACTCAAAACAGAGGTGCAGGACTGCAGCTATCTGGAACAAGAGACAAAGAAGGCAAAGGGAGAGAGTGCGCTAAGACTAAGAGGAGGCAGGCTTCAGTGTATCTCAGTGAAATAGAGAGCAGGATAGTTTACAGCGAGCAAAGAAAGCGAAAAAAGAGGAGGCAGGAAGAGCTGAGCGGGCAGGAAAGGGTGCTGCATTGGAGAAGAGGAGGAAGAAGAACAGGAGAAGGAGAAGTGAAGTAAAGAACAAAGAGCAAGGGGAGGTACAGTAACAACGCCTTGTAGCACTTTCTCTCCTTGTTGCCTCTCTCTTTACTCTTTCTCTCTCATTCTTTCCCCCTTCGGCGAAGAAGCAGAGGAAGAGTTTTTGGAAAGGTTCAGGGGGAGGAGAAGCAGCGTGAGAGCCTCAGTGGCGACTCTTAGAGACGAAGTCACGCTTCAGAAGAGTCAGCGGGAGAGGAAGACTGACTGTCTTCAGGGGCAAAAGGACACATAAAAGGGACTTTATAACTCTAGCTACAGCTACAAAACCACAAACACTGGGGCAATTAGCTGGTCGTTAGATAACAGTGAGCAGACAGCACATCACTGTCAAAAAAAAACTTCCCTCAGTGAAAAAAAGTCAAGTGACTGAAGAGGAAGATCAGTGCAGAACAGGAGAGAAGTACTGAAAAACACACCAACAAAGAGAAAAAGAGGAAGAGCGCTGGCCTCTTTGGTGTCCTTGCATACCCCCGTCTTCCATCCCCTGGTCTCCCATCCCCTCCCAGCCGAGATGATGATGTATTTCTGGGTGAGTACTGAGGCCCTTCATGGCTCCAGAGCACTACTGTGGGAGCAGGGACACACATCACAGCAAAGGCATACCACACTCCACTGGTATACAGTGTATATGTGTGTGTGACTGAGTTTCTGTGTTTGTACTCGAACTGTAACTCTTTATTTTGAGTTGATGAAAAAGATGTGTGCTCATTGATTTTCGTATCATCTTGTGTCAGAAAGTGTATGGCAAATGATTTCTTGAAATTGCTGCTTGTTTGAGCAAAGTGACAAGAGTGGGTTAAGTGACAAGGCATAAAGGTTTATGTGATTTCCTACTCGTGCAACCCTTACTAATGATCTTGGTTTATACTGGCGTTAACTAAGTACACGTACACCCCTGTTAGAGTGATGCGTTTCTCCTCTGCTGCTGTAGTAAGCAGAGGCATGAAGTCTTGTTTTATATGTCTGACCTAAGAATTTTACTGTAGGTTATACAGCAGAAACTCCATTTATCCTTAGTAACAGAGGCCATGTGTTTAGAATTGTTAGATGCATTTAAACATAGGCATGTGCTCCAGCTGGAGGGAATCTTATGTCTTTAAAATATTAGGATTACTCAAGAATTATTTAAAGTGTTTTCTTTTTATTTATTATAGCTACCCAGAAGTTTATATTGGCATAGAGATATGAAGGTTCAGAAAACATCCCTGTCTTGGTATTTCACAAGCTGGCTGTCAAAGCAGGCACAGGTTTAATGCAGTACACTGTATGTGATGTGATGTGATGCTGCTGTGGCTTTGCAGCAGTCACACTCCCGGGAACTTTGTGTGTGTGTGTGTCATTTAAGGGGTAAATGTGGAACAGTCAACAACAACTGCCATTCTTGAGAAATGAATGATTATTTTTTTGTGTTCTGGCAGAAAGGTTATCAATCATACATGTAATTTACATACAATAATAATACTACATAAACTGTACATGGAATCTTCCAGCAGTTGACCTATGAACTTATGTTCCAAAGAAGGACAAATCATTGCTGCACACCATACACTGTGCTTGTTCATGTAGGAACGCACAATAAAGATGTTACAAAACCAGAATAGATACTAACAATATAAAAGCGACCTATACAACAACTTAGTGTCTCTGTTTTGTCTGGATTATATGATAATGCAAACCACTCCATGTCACAGTCTTTGTGCATTATTCTTGATAAATCATTTACTTGGTTTTGATTACACTTTACTACTTGTCATGTCACATAAAAGGTTATGGATCTGTTTCTTTTATTTTGCTTGCATAACTGACAGTCTGTCTTATTCATTTGTCAGCACATATATGAAATGACACATTTTAAAAACATTAAAAAAGGAAAAAATGTAAAATACAATATAAAAAAAATTCTCTGCCATCAGCCGAGATTAAAATTTCAGGGAATGAAGTCTGAAAAATCCTCCAGTGATTTGCACCTCATATCTCTCAAGTCCTGTAATGTGAGGTAACATAGGTCTGGTCTGATTTATTAAACAAAAAATTCATTTAGAAAACAGGCTAAAATAATTATAACTGTCACTTACAGCAAATAAAGTGACTGGCTGCAGCTTTCCAATTTGTGAATCTCCTGCACAAAATCAAAAACAAGCACATTAGAGAGAGAGATATATGACGTGATGATAACAGTGATTAATTGCTTTTTAAGGCATGACAACATCACATGACAGTTTGTCAAGCCAAACTGGTAATAACATGTCAGAAAGTGAGGCCTGTATTATTCTGAGGTCAGTTTACATTTTAGGTGAGACTTTATTGTCCTGTCATTCCATCTAAGTTAATCATGTAGTCTTTTCAAGCCTACACATCACGATAAATGAATATACTGGCTTCAACTACCTGGCAGAATGGATTTTTACAATATGTTGTTATTATTATAATTATTGTTATTGTTATTATTATTATACAGTGATGACAACACCTTGGTGGAATCACAATGGCCCAGACTTCTGCTTACACACAGCATGTAGTTTCTGTGTAAGTGAACAGACTGATTTTCTTCCTGTTCCTCAGTAAATCCCACAGTCAACATCAGTTTGAAGAATATGTCCAGTATTTTCTCTGGTTCCAGGCATGCCCGAGCTATATCCCATTATTAGGGTTAAACGTCGCGGAAATGAGCAGCTCCCTTACACTGTATGAGCATTCTGTATGTGTGAGTGTGTGTTTCCGCAGTGCCTGTCATGGGAGTTGGGCCTAGACACGAGGTTCGGGAGATTCAGCTGAAAGTGTGTAAAGAGGCTTTTTATTGATGTGCAGAGTGGAGCTAAAATCGCAGCAATATAGCGTGTACTGACCTTCGCCTTCAGTAGTCCACTGTGCTGTAAACCTACAGAAGGCCTCTGTGGGTTCTGTGTTCTCCCTGTCTGTCTTGAGTGCAGCGACGCCCATCAGATCAAGTGTGTTTTCAAGCTATCAGTGTTCTGCTTTAGCTGCTTAAGGGGACTGGTGTGTGTTGTTAACAGCAAACCTGAAGGCTTCAGCTCATCGATTTGGTACTCGCTTTGCATTGTGATTCAGTACACCCCCATCGTTTTGGCTGATTTCAAGCTTTTCAGAGATTCAGAACACAAAATTTTCCATAGTCTCGAAACACTCTGCATTATGGGAAGTAACTCTGGATGGAAATTCTTTCCCCCCAGGTTTAGTTTACTCTATTTAGTGTGAGACTCCTGGGTTCAGTATGCAGTAATTGCTTTAAGAGTTCTAATTGTGAGAAGGCAGCCATCAGAGGGTGAAGCTGCCGAGCATTGTTCAGATTACATTGCTTGAAAGATGCAAAAACTTGTTATTCGAGCATCAAGTCTCTTCCCTCCTGATCCACCCACACCACGCTGCCTTTAACTAGCTGTTGGCAAAAGAGCATCTGCTTTACCACAAACGGTGTTAATTTGCTTGAGTTTGTTATCACTTTTTTTCCCTGATGTTGATGTTGGTGGGGTTTTCCTTGAAGTAGGGAGGTTTTATTTTGCAACGTGGAAAGTAAATAAGTGGGAAATGGAAGAAAGGACAGTGGTGATGTAACGATGCCGTGGTGACCTTAGTCAATGTCTGCCTTCTCTGTCAAGCTGCTCGTCACTGCCCTCCTTCTCCTCTGTCTCCCCTCTTTAAGGGGTTTTTCTTTACTTTACCATCTTTGCCTCCTGTCGTGTCAGTGTCTCCTCCTCTCTCCCTCTCAGTCCAGTGTGGTCTGTAGTAGTTAATGATGGGGAGTCTGTTGCTGGTGGCTGTCTGCAGATATGGAGCAAGCAGGGGGCTTTGATACAGAGGCAGCAGCCAGTGCAGTTGACATTAGCTATTCTTCTTCATCACCGCTGCTTAGCAATTCTCTCTGCGTCTTTCTCTTTCTCTCAGACGTAAATATACTGTAAATAAACACACACACACACACACACACACACAGAATTTACATGCACATATACAACATCATCAATGATGCATTGGTGTTCTATGCTTATACACACAGACTCAAACACACATACACAGTGCTGAGGTTGCAGTGATCTCCTTGATGCTGTTCTGACAAGAGTAGCAGAGTTAAAGTACTTCCATCTGTCCCCTCAGAGACTCTTAGCGAGAACAAAGACCTCCGGTGCGAGGGATGTAAGAGCGATAAGAAGAGCAGAAACAAAGCAAGTAGCCGGAACTAATGAACAGGTACATCGAAGGTGGAGGTGGAGAGAAGTAGAAAGAGAAAGACAAAAGGATTGTGAGAGAAAGAGAGCTGCTGCAGTCTGAATCAGGATTCAGGTGCTTACAAAGGAAGAAGCAAACAGGTGATGAGCAGTATGTTTCCCTTCCTCTCATGTCGCATCATTAGAGTTGATTAATGATTGCATGTGGAAAGATGGAGATGGAGGGTTGGTCACTTTTGAAGAGAAGGAGAGGAAAAGAAAGGAGCAACAATGAAGAGCAGAGAAGAGGTCTGCGGCTGCCTCCTCCCTCCTCTATGCTCTCCTCAGTGCGTCTGTAAGCTGATAAATAATTGAGAGTGCCGAGCAGGGGACTGCATGGGTTAGAGGAAGAGAGAGAGGGAGACCTGCCGGAGCACTAGACAGTGAAATGAGGACCTGCTCTGGAATAGAGATCGCATCCTTTAAACTTCGCTTCTTCTTCTGCTTGTCTCAGTTTTGATCCTGCTCACTTGCTCTTCCTCCACCTCAGACGCCCTAATCTAAGGGTGTTTCAAATGAAGCTCTGCTCAATCCTGCAGTTGTATGCTTGACTTGAGCTGGGCTTAGATAAATTCAGATCGAAACAGAGCCACTGGATATATAACAGAGGCTTTCTGAGGCCTGATTTATATCTGTGGTGTGTCATGACAGTTTCATATAGTGTGTGTTTACTACTGAAGAGCGGCGGTGGTATGTGCATACCTGGCAGTAAGAGACTGGGAAAAGTGGATTCAGTTAAAAATATAATGCTGTATGGGTAGCGTTGATATTACAAACTTCTTCTCAGTCAAACAGATCTTTATTTTATATCTCTAACATTTCAGAGAGAGATCCATCAACCTCGGGAAAAATTCATATCTATGGTCTACTACCACATGGACCATCAGCTGCTGACAGAGATGGGGGAACCAACACTAACACTACAGTTTTCACTCTTATGAACCTTAGAAACAAAATAACCATCCTAAAGAACAATGCTAATCATATCGTTTTTCTCTGGAGCATTCGAACAAAATAATGAGACAAGATGAAAAATTAATATGGCACCAAAGCATTTAATTGACCCTTAAATATAATTTTTGATTATTGTAAATTAACAACCATATTCACTTGCTGTCCGATTAAATATTTTTCTGTTTGACAAATAATAATAAATAAACAAATACAAGAGTGGACATAAATGAAATACTGAACTTGAGAACCTTCTTATGTCAGATTAGAATCAATGCAGTTTAAGCCCTTCTCACAGTCAGTATATTATTCAGAAAACACTGTCACAGGTTGACCATGCTGCAGGACCAGATTTGGCCTACATCACAAGGCACATAAAGGGCTTTTTCATTGGTAAACTCATACATCAGTGTGTGTAGAGAGGAGGTAGGACTGTGGCAGCAGGCTGTCAGCTCAGAGCTGAGGCTGCACAGGCACAGTGAGCCACATTTTCCATAAGCTTTTTTGATAAACTTCCCTATTCCAGCGCCTGACAATAGTCTGTAGCTGCCTGCACACTTCATTTAGCCCAGTGACAAGTTTGCAGGCAGGAAGTATGGTTGTCCCTACCACTACTGTTAGAAGAGCTGCAATGTCTGTGTGAATCTCTGCTCCTCTCCATATTCATTTCAGAGGCCACAGGCACTGGCAATCAGCCGTGTAATCCATGTAATTCTCCACTGCAAGAATGGTGTCAAACTGTTAAATGGACAAAGTGCTGCCACTGTCCACTTTGTAATGCTCTAATTGATCCATGGTTCTGGCCTCTCAACATAGTTACGGCCAAAAGCAGCAACTGAGCGGTGGCGAGTGAAGTGAGCAGCTGCCGTTTTAAAATGTGTGAAGTAAAAGGAAAAACTTTTGGTTTTTATCAGAGGCTACAGACCAGATGTATTAAAACATGTATGGACAAAGACTATGTATATGTATTGATACTAAACGGAACATATAGTGCATCTCAGTTCAGAGTGGTTTTCTGAAATCAGAGTGATTCAAAGGTGCACTGTCTACAGTGAAGTAGAGTCTGTTCATACATGTCTACTTTATCACAGTGTGTGATCATATTGTTGCACACCAATATCTATGTCTGGCACTGATACTTTTTCCAATGGCTTTTCTAATCAAATTGTATTAGTATTCTTCTGCACCATAATCACAGATGTACACAGTTAGATCCTGAGTTCCTCCACTAACATGCCACTTGAAGTGCAACCTGGCATCTTTTAATGTGTATTTGTTTTGTCCAATAGAGGCAGCTGCCATCATTTGTTAGCGTGTCAAAACAATATTTCTAACAATATTGCCAAAGTTGAGTAAAACCAGTAATACAGATAACATAAAACATAAACATAAATGTGCAAACTGCAACATGAATGTGCTTTGGTAAAATCATAATAATGTGATCAAAAAGAATTTTCCAAGTCAAGTTTGCTAGTTTGGATCAATGCTTTGAATATCTGATGGAGTCGGCGGATGAGGTGCCATTCACAGTCTAGTCATGTCCGGGAGTATTTTACCTGAAAATGTAATGTAATTTCAAAATTTCTAAAACTTTGTAGTGTTGCTGCAGTTTTTCCCGTGAACAGTATGCCTGCTCAGAAAACTGACTGATTTATTGGACTGACAGTTGGGATTGAATTGGTGGGTCATTGACTGATGACTGTTGTTGAGGGAGTAACCTTAGTTTGTGGTATGTGTTGGGGACAGATGTGAAGCGGAACCAAAGCCAGAGATATGCTTTTACTTTTACTACTGTGTAATTCTCTGTAAATACAAAAGATTAATTGTGAATATATACAATATTTACACTTACAAAATTCTACATGAAATTGTAACAATAGTTCAATCTCAGGTCTGGTTCCTGTTGACAGTGACAAACTTGCTTCTAGATTTAACAACTAATTAACAAAGATTCCTTTAGTGAACACTTTCATGCTGAAGGAACTCCTAAGCCACCTAAAAGAATGTCATGAGTCTACAGTTTGGAGGGAAATGTGGGTGTACGCTGTGATGAAAGAAGAAAGAAACTGGAAAAAAGCAATATTTCTTTATATTTTGGGAAATTTTGCTGACGCTATCATAAAACTGATTTTGGTCAAGCCCTCAAGGGACCTCTGTAGCAGTTTTTGCTTGAGATCCTTGTAATCTGTCCAGTCTTGCCATATCGCAGTACAGCGGTTTTCACTTGGTATTTGGCTCTTTGCTGCTCATTCTTCTATTCAATGTGTGCTGTAATCTCCACGCCGATAAGGAGATTACACAGATGAGCAGGAGAGAGGATTTCTAGGATTTCTCCTGTGAGTACAAAAGGATATCAGTTTGAGGGGGGTGGGTGGGGGTATTACCCTAGGATTTCACACCACAGAGCGAAGACGTGAAGCGGGAGGGTGGCTGCAGAGAGGTGTAGCCAGAAGGAGTGTGTGAGGGAAAGAAAGAAAGAAGCAAAGACAGAAAAAAGGAAAGAAAGAACAACAAATGACAGGAAGAGAGAAAGAGGGAACAGGAGAGCTAAGTGTTATCACCTGCAGCCATCATTAGCAGTGTTTACAGAAGGACCACCAGGGAAAGGTCATTGCGCCGTCACTCTCTTATCTCCTTGAAGACAGTATGCTATCACCACAGCGGCAGAGCTGAATGCTGCCTGCCCTGTATCGCTGAACTTGGATCAGTGTTAACAGCAGATATACATGCACTTTATGAAGTGTGGGCAAGGAGCCAGACAGATGACTGAGGGTTAGTACTTATTGTTTGAAAATGGGACCATAGTATAAATGCTTTTGATGTGTTTAAATCAACAGAGTTTGGTCTGTGTACAGAAGCCTAGCTTCTTAAGGAACTGTGCTCATACTGGACATTGTGCACTGCCAGTATTATAGTTTGTGTCTTGTTGTAGACCAAAAGTTATTCTTCGCTTCTCTCTCTAATCTTATCCCATTTCATTTGGATATATGACACGACAAGGAAGCAACATATTCCCGAAATTTTAGTTTTAAAAATACAATAGCTTCCTTACAAATACACTATAGGAAGTGTAAAATATGATGCAAAGCAAAACAATAAGAGGAACGGATTTGGGTAGAGACCTTTGCTTAAACTGAATCCAAATGTTATTACTTGGATCAAAGCTGAAGTCATTATTACACAGTGCACCATCATCATGACGGGAGAATATTTTGAACAAACTGCTCTCAGGATACATATTTCTGCTGTTTTCTGCTTCTGCTTGTGAATTGGTGGAGAGTTCTTCCCTATTTGTGTCTGTTTGGATGGACTCCATCTTGGATCAGGTTTGTCTCTGACCATTTCTGGTCATACATACTAGAATGTGTCCCTTTTTCTCACCTTAAGTTATCTGAATGCAGGTCTGGTCAACATTTTGGACCTGTGAGGACCTCCAGATAAAAGCAGTAAAAATACAGTTGTTTTGAGATCTCAGATTCAATTTAGAATCTTGATTTCTTGTCTCAAATCAGGGATTATAGGTATGTTCAGAGGCTGACAGTCTGGCAGACTCTTAGAAAAACGAGATTCAAGCAAAAACGTGTCATTCTTGAGTGTGAAGTGAGAATACTGGTTTTAATCTTTTGTGTTTTTATTATGTTTTTACTCCATTCTCAGAGTTAAAGGGTGTAATTGAATTTTAAAAAATGAATTTACTTATTTATTGGGTTTTGTGTATCTCCGATCCTCTCCAGTAACGCTGACACAGCAATTCTTCTCCTTGGCAGCTCCCACAAACCAAGCAACAACCAACAGCAGAAGACTGTGGGTGTTCTGGGCAGCTCTCCAATGAGAAATTTGTGGAAATGTATAAATGTGAAGCATGTTGCTGCAGATGTCTGTGCAACTGTCACTGGATAAAGGTTAGAAATAACAAACATAATGAACATTGGAGAGTGATTAAAATGTATGTTATGGAAAACATGCTGGAAAAAACACTGCTATTTCTTGATCTCAATGGGCACTGTTAAAAAAAATGTATGTTAAATCTCATCTGTGATTGGCAACAGTCTGTAATTAGATCAGATTTGATCTGACTCAAAATAGACTTCCAAATAAATGAGGCTACCATTGATCTAGTCATGAATTTAATGAACAAAATGATTTTATGTATAAGTTGAAGTGATCCTGTGCCTTCAGGTCGACTAGTCATGTCAATAGTCATTGTATCTCTCTCTCTCTCTCTCTCTCTGCCTTTCTGTATCACTCTCTTTTTTTCCACCCACACGCACACACAGGTTGTAGCAGACTAGAGCTCAGGGCTTAAGGCAATAAAGTTAGCTATCGATCAATACTCTGCCACCACCTCTTACCCCCCTCCACTGTCTCTCCAACAGGCAGCACAAGGTCAGCCCTGGGGTCCACACCTGTGTTTGAGCTTGATGTGGATGAGGCTGCTGGGAGGGGTAGCCGAATGAGTGGCTATAGGGAAGCTGTGCATGAAATGACCAATTAAAAGTGTGATGACTCAAAGTATAGGAAGCCAAGACACACAAAACGCAAACAATCAGCAACATAAAGGAAAAATTATGAAGCTTTACAAGATATGTTACTGTTGGTACTGGACCTATTGAGTGTCCCAGGAGAACCTCTCGCTAAAACCAGCAACACTGTTCTTTGTTACTATTCTACCCTGATAAGACACAGCAAATATGAGTTCTGTCCAAAGTGCTGTTCAACCTTATTTAAACTGAATCCAGACATCCAGACTTTGTCACACTTGCAGAAATGCTGAATTGAGTGTATTTCTGTGGGGGCTATTGAAAGCACAAGTTATTTAAGAATGGAAAATCTGGGTGCAGAGTCAAGCAAACAATTTCACATACTCTCATTTATATATGTAGCGCAAATGTACCAACAATCTATGTTTATGTAATGGGATATGACACATTTGCAGATGTGTCTTCAGTGACATCTAGAGTGATGCTGAAAAATGAATTACAGTTGTGATTTTGAGTTTTAAGATGGACACCTCAGACACATCAAGTACATAAAGCCAATGTCCCCAATTTCATCAACTCACAGTGATCTACAAAATTTAAAGAGGAAGAGATAGAATTACTTGTTGCTAAAACAACTGTTAACTGCTGCTAACTGTAGAAGCCATTAGTTGTACAGCTAACAATCCTGCTGATCTGCATGGAGTAATAACATGGAGCACCAGAGAAGCATTGGTGCTTAGATCTTTGGACCGCTGTTGTAAAAGTGTCCTCTGTCAGCCTTGATAGCTGTGTTCCTGCTGAGTCAGCTCATAAGAAAGCTAGCCTACTGAGGTAACAAGCTGTAAGTTACAAAGTTGTGTTTTTGTACATTCATTTTGTACATTTTGTACATTACTTAATTGAAGTTCGGCCTCAAGATACAATTCAACATCATAACTTTCCACTGTTAAAAACGCCATAATCATTTTCTGTCTTTGTCAAGAATGAATTAACATTAAGGATATTAATAAATATAGATGCAATAAATGTGTCAACACTAAAAAGACATCATGCCATTATAACTGTGTGTCTTGAGTTTACTAGCACAGTGCTGACAAATCAAAAGTCTCTACGGCTGTTAAAGCTGATCGACAGCTGATCCAGCTGTGATCATCTGTCGCTGGCATCAAAAACAAATCGCCACACATGATGCTTCAAAGGAAAAATCGTCTCATGATATTTTCTTTGTTTCTTCTCATGGTTTTATTGCATGTCCTAGTGCATCTTCAGTGGTAGGGACTACGATGCAGTTGAGGGAAACGAGGATAAAATTTAAGTGATGCCAAAACAACAGAAACGTAGGAGAGCTGTGGCAGGACCATGAAAGTCATTGTCGACTTGTTTCAATGTATTTATCATAATTGTATTACATCTCATACCTAATGTAATTTAAAATACGTATTTTAACCCCAACCAGCTTGGTTGCCTAAAATCTAACAAAGTGGTTTTGTTTCCTACACCAAACCAAACTGCAATTGTTAATAATTTGTTTATTATGCTGACACGATGGCAAAAGTCACTTGGCTTTGGATGCTTTCCATGTCATCTGACAAAATATGTGCTGTCCACAAAAGTTCAACTTCGGCATGTACACTGCACACTGTTGTTTGGACACAGATTAAAAAAAACAGGGTTGAAATGAAGTCACATCATAAGTCTTTATTAAGAGTTGATTGAAACAGGGCATTTCAGTACATTTTGTAAATGTAGTGTGGGTGTGTACGTGTGTGTAAGTGTAGAGTCTTTAATCTGCTTTGAGTGTTTTTGAAGATGGTTTTATTTCACAGTCAGGATATTTCTTATGCTTTGAATTAAATCATGTTGTGTGTTGTAAGAAAGAAAACAAAACTCAAATACTTGCGATGGTGAAAGGCAAAGCAAGCAAATGTGGTCATGTGATCAGCATGCTGCTAATCAACAGATTTTTATCATTATTATTCCCCATGTTCACAGCTCAGCACTGCTATTCAAGATAACCTCATCGAAGATAAACAAATTAATCATTTCACTGATTTTAAAGAACTATGTTAGCTGAAAGAGAATTAACAGTATCAGCCATTCCACTAGCCAAAATTAGTCAGTCAAACATATTTGAATAAATGGGCTCAGCAGAATGAGTACAACCACAAAGAACAGAAAAGAGTACCTTCAAGTGAAAAAGAATGTCTTTCTATTCAGACCATATTCAGAAAATTGAAACAACATGTTTCTTAATGTGAAATGAAAGTAATGACATAATGATAAAATATTTAAATACGTGAACTTTTCGGCTGACTTTTCCCTCCCTTTAGTCTTCCACCAGGACTGATCTCACCACAGATGGCAATGACCCATTTGAGACACATTGTGGTCTGTGGGATAAATTTTCTATTTCCACACACTGACACACATACACCAAATGACAGCTCATTAAGAGCTTGTTTTGCAGTAGCACACGCACACACACACACATTCACGCAGGGATAGTACAGTAAATGGAACAGCAGCACAGTGACATTAATGTTATAGGTTATTAAATGATTTTAAAGAATTTATAGGGCAGGGCAAGAGTGTGGCAGTGAGAGCACAAGACAGAAATAGGACTGTTCCTAAACACACACTTGTACACACACAGGCATGTGCAGTACACAATAGGTGCACCGTTGCACCTATAAATTACCAGAGTTTTCTACCTCTAAACATGGCCTGTTTTCCTCTCTTTCTCCCCCTTCCTCCTGACCTCCATCATTCCTACCTTTACCTCCCTGTGTACCAGGTCAGTCCAGGAAATAGCTGTTGTTTGAAGTCATCTGCAGCTTTCACAAATACTCCCTTTGTTCTCTGATCACCAGCAGCGTGTACTGTGTGTGTGTCTGTGTTTGTGTATGTCTGTATATATAACGTGTACTACTCTTTTAACCATGGTACCATGATTTCATTTAATTTACAGAGTAACCGTTGACAATATTTTAAAAATTGATTAGCCCTCAGTTTAAACGGACTCCCTTGCCGACTGTTTCTAATTAACAGATCATCCGTTAAAGATTTAGAGATGAAGCTGTAAGAGATTTTAAGAAAGTGATTTAATTAATTTCTATGAAGTATGAGCAAAGAACTGAACAAATAGAATCTAGTTTTAGTGTGATTGAAAATTAAAAAATCTTGGGATAGACTGGTTTTTCAAAGAATTCTCCAAATGTATATTTTTTTCAACAATGGTATCTCATCATTACTCATTTTTTATGGCAAAAATCTGTAAACAAGCTTTCTTCTAAGGCCTATAAGATGTTGTTACTACCTACATTAAATCAGAAAAATTATTTCTTTTTTACACAAAGTGAAACTTTTGTGTCTTTACATTTAATAACAGCAGAGTGTTTCACAGATTTTGTTGGACATTTGCTTTCTGATATACTGGGGCCCTCTGGGAATGTCTGGATTGGACTGCCTATTAGAGTATCTCACACTATTGAATGGTGTGTGTGTGTTCGTGTGTGTGTACGCATTCATGGGTTGGTTTGAGTAACATTCTCTAAAAGCCTCTTTAGTGGGCTTCCGTTCAACTTCCGCATAACAGCTTTCTGGGAAATGGCGAGGAGTGAAGGGAGCTGTAGGATGGGAAGAGGAGAGAAGAAAAGACCCACTTTTCTTTTTTACATCACCTGATGCGCCATCCAACAGCACCTTTCCCTTCCATATGCCCTCTGCATTCAAGGAGCCCCTCCTCTTTTTCTTCTTCTTTATTTATTTATTTCCATTACCCATTTATAGTATATATGTATATATAGCAAGAGGCATCACTACAGTTAAGTGTGACCTGGATTTATGGATTTATTTTTATGGTTGGTTCTGTTTGGCTAATAGGAAATAAGAGCGCTTCCACGACGAACATTTTACATTTACATTTATTTAGTCTTGTGTTAGGAGCATCTATCTAACAAATTTAGTTAAATTTAAAACTATGACCTGTGTTTAGTGTGTCTGTCTGCAGAAGCAGTATTCTGTCAGCAGCAACAACTGCTGAGTTGAGAGGATGGTGTCTGGCCAGGCTGCCCGACTGAAACTGAAACAGATATGCTAAAACAATATGTTTAAAAAATGTTTCAGATTTAAGGATCATTTTCTGGATAATGGAATTGCAGAGCTACAAAGGGACTGGGTGTTTCTGCACGGAGTCCATTTTTGCAGTCATTTTCACCCAAAATGGACAATCAAAACACTGGATTTAGACACAGCTTTTACCTCAGCTATCTTTGTGGATTGGGTTTCATCTTCTGAGCACATCTTTGTGAGTGCAAGCCTTTTGTTTAGTATGTTGAGACAAACCCATAATAACCTGTGGTTCATCGATACCACCAGTCTCTATGGACTTCATGTAAATATACATTGTAGTGGGTAGAAACATGGAAATCCCCCAGTATTCTCACTAACATGGAGTAAGAGTGTCTTTACCAATGCATCACTTTGTCTGCTTAGCTGATAGCACTTGGTTATTCCGTACACACATTCTCAATTTACATGCAGCACGAGGAGAGGAGGTTTATGCTGGTTTAGCATTGGAATTCCCAAAAGTGTGTGTGTGTGTGTATGTGTACGTGTGTGCTTAAAACATGTACTTCAACTAGTGGTGTCAGTGTGTGCATGCACCTACAGAACGTGTCAGGGTGCAGTAGGGTGTTCCCACTGTTTGTTAAATAGTAGCTGTTCTTTAATGAGAACATATATCACACACGAGTAACATTCCTGCACACTGGAGAATTCCAATGCCTTCAGCTCCACCAATGAGCTGTCTCAAAGTTTTGAGGTCACAGGTCAAAGTCTGTATTGATTGGATGATTGTTCCTCTGGAGGAAAATCAGTGTGTGATCTTCATTGCATTATCATTTCAGCCTGTTTCTCTGCATTTATTCATAGCAAACATGCTGCTCATTATGTTAACAAAGGTGACTCCCCAGAGGACGGTGGGGCTTCTTGCTCCCTGCATGGCTTTTACAGAGGCCTGTGCCTGCTGTGCAGTTGGGCACAAAATGGCGGTCATAGGGGTTAATCGTGGTTGAAGTTAGGGCATTGAGAATGTATCCCAGGCTGTCATCCGGCTTGGTTGTTCTGGGTTTAGAGTCTGTTGTGACGGATGGTGCTGACACTGTGGGCTGTGACAATAATGCTGTGTAGCACCAGATCTTTGACATAAACCATGTCTAAAACCATAATGCAGTCCATCACTATCCATTATTTAAAGCTAGCGCACGATTGCTGGTCAGATACTGTGACCAATGTTTATACCATCGTAAGTGACCTTTTGATTAGTACCTCTTCAGTTTTCTGAGGTAATGCATGAAAAGGCTTTTTCTACATTCTGCACAGATACCAGATACTTCCTGGTGGAGACTTTTACTCTTCTATAGGTGTCTTCTCTGGCACATGAACCTGTTGCTGTCTAAATTAGGACACTGGTTTGAGTTTGTGACACATCTGGACTTTTCAAGAACATGGAGAAAGCTCTAAATGAATTATATAGTCATGTCAGTTATGTATGATATTAAAGGCTTTTTCTCTATTATACACAGGTAAGTCCTAGAAATCAAGACGTTTTAGTATCTCTCTCTCTCTCTCACTGAAGATGACATCTTTGGCAAAAGCTTGTTAGAGGACCTTGAATTAAGATTTTTACTAAAGTTAGCATATCATAAAGGAAAGTTCACCCTCCAGTTATAATATTGTAATCATAATAACTTCAAACCGACTCATGTGCCATAGTTAAGTCACTGTTTAAGGAATGTCAGCCGATTATCATTTAAAGCATAACACAAGTTTCATGACCAGCTAAGAGTTTGTTGGTAGCAGCCTCAAACTTTATACAAGACAAGAGCACTTACAGTCAGCTTGTCCCATACAGAATTAATTAGATGGCTTTAAACTTAATACCATAACCTAATATTCCCTTAGAAATGGCCGGAGCAGTATTGATTGTGCTGTCAAGCCTATGTAAATGCTACTCTGTGCTATCACTTTTTGACCAGACGATGTGAGGCATCTGACAGCTTAATTTGACAGCCAAAGTGTCTGTGCTGTTTATCTGATCAACCCGAGCACACTGCAGCGCTGTGGTATGTATGTAGTCATTGCATTTTACCACAGGGAACTTTTCTCAGCCATTGATTTGTGACTTCAATTTCTTGTTTAGATATTTAAAGACCCTATGACCCTTGAATTTTTAAGCAGGTCATTTTGGGGAAATATAACTTCACTGAAATATCACTGTCACTGCAGCATTTCAGAGCATTAATATACTCGCTTTCTGTGAATGTCTTTTGAATAACAATAGAAAACAGGGTGATGGCACATAATGCTTTCTTTTTAGTTATCTGCTTTATTACCAAAGAGTTGCCTAATGCAATAAGGAATGTAGCTCCCTGCTGTTCCACTCTGTTGAAAATAATGCCTGCGACATTTGTTCAATAATGGGGTTTTAGTCAAAATTATGACCCAATTAGACGTAGTTTCACATTCATTTGATTTCACAGATGAGTCGGTTACTTTTCACCTCATATGTAATTACAGCAGAATTAATATCAGCCACAGTAATTGGGTTTCATGGTAAAGTTAAGTAAGTAATTGCATGGAGGAGAGGCTAAAGGGGGCGTATGATATTTAAAATGGAGGAATTGTCGTTCACCATGCAGAAAAGGAATGATTGTCTTTTTTTTCTGCACCAATACTCCAAGCCAGGCACTGTAGGGTCATGTACCTTTAAGAGGAACACACTGTTTGCTATGAGGCATTTAAGAGGGACTTGAGGCTCTAATGAACCAATCAGAGTATCTGTCTTCAACAGAGGAATGACTATTTCTGTAAATTAGGGCAAAATAACACCGAACACACTGTGTGGGCACTTTGATCATTTATCAACAGGCTTTTTAGGCTGTATCACTGGCTGTGCATTGCAGTCATAGCAGTTTGCTGTACAGTATGTGTGTGTGTGTGTGTGTGTGTGTGTGTGTGTGTGTGTGTGTTTACCAGCCACCGCTCCAGCCCCTGCCCCTCATGGAATTTCTTTTTCATTCTTCTCCGTTCCCAAATTGAAATTACATGCCTGTAAATTTCTTTTCTCCATCCCTTCATCCTTTCATCCCATCATTAATATTTAAAACAACACCTTGAGCAAACTCACTCGCCAAAACGGTTGAGAGAGAGAGGCAGAGAAGGGGGGGGAGTGGGTGAGGGGATTGTGTTCACAGGAATCCTTTAATCCCAGGGAATTAGCCATTTAATAGCGAATCGCCATTTGTAGATTACAGGGACTTAGACTCTGGGGAGCCAGCACTCTCTGACACCTGCTTAAACACAACGTGGAAGCTTTCACACACACACACACACACACACACCCAACCCCCCACACACACCTACTATCAAACACGTACTGTATATATTGAGAATTTCTCCTTGTCTCTTACCATAAAAAGAGGTACTGTGCCTGGATGCAGTCAGTGCTTATGAGTGAGTCAGACAGAGTTGCAATGCAAATTTATTGTTCATCACACCTTTGTGGAATTTAACAAAAACAGAAGATTAGAAAAGACAGCATGTAATACAATATATGATCATAATAAAATGATTTTGCGGTCAGTTTAAGTTTTATGTTCAGACAGATCACACAGCTGGTTTGCGAATGATTTTACCCGGAGTGTTTTTATATGAACAACCAAACCCAAGAGTATCACATTTTGCATCAATGCCTTATAAACATCACAATTCAGTTGACCCTCTGGCATGGAAAAGACACTGCATGTGATTTGTGATTATTTTTGGTCTACATTACATTGTAAATGAATGTAAATCTGACAAGTTACAATTCAATATTTACAAAAGGTTTAATGGTCAAATTCAACTTGTTCAATAGTTTAAAAAAATGCTTGAGGCAAGACATGTTTACATTATTTACATGCAACAGAAAGCACAATCTTTACTTAACATCAAGCAAGTGCCACATAAACAGATCACTGTGAACGGAATGTGAACCGTGATCTCCATGACAAATGACTGGAAAAACAAATTTGTTACTAGCCATAAACAGCTCATTTCTCTTCAAGAAATAAAATGTGTTGTTGGCCCATGTCCACCAAAACAACACACATAAGCATTTTCTGAGCTGACACCCAACTTTAAATGTAAGAGTCAGTCATTTTATGATTAGACACCACTACGTTAAGGTTTGGTGAGGTTTACACACAAAAACAAGTTTGTTAGAGTTAAGGAGAGTTGATTGTTAGAATTAGAATTAATACTTAGTTAAGGTCAAGTTACCTTTGTGATCATCATCAAATACGTGATGATTAGAATGACCAAAGCTATGTTAAAAATACAAAATCACCTCAATAACCACATTTGTCGACAATCCATCAACATCCAGTTTTGTGGTTCTATAATAAACTCACCCGATTTCGCACAAGAGGTTAAGTAGTCATAATTCCTACAACCACTAGAGGGCTTTGTTTACTGACTGTGAAGATGTTTTCATCTTTCCAAATTCTGGGATGCTGTGAAATAGGTGTCTTAAAGAAGTGAGGTGGGATAAAAAGAATTAACTGTTTAAACCTAAGCAAATTCTTCCATTATTATTGCCCCAAAGTGGGAAGTTTGGCCAGGTTCAGAACATAGATCTAGTTTAATTGGCCTCACAGATTACTGTTTCCTATGACTTCTTGGTGCCACCAAAAAAGTGATTTCTCCTGGAACCACAGGAGGTTTATCACAGGAGTGTTGGGTGTGTAGGTGGCAAGGTTACTTTGACAGGGAGTGTCTTAGTCATGACAGTCTCCTGTCTGATTGTCACCCTGATCTATCTAGTGAGGACATATCTTTATGACCTCAGGAATCACCAGAGACCATCAGTTTTGGGGTATTTTTGCATTTGGTGAAAAAAGCTGAAAGATTATGATCGTTCATCATTAAAAGGCATCATTACAAGTGTCTCAGTGAGTAGTGACTGTCTCCTCTTTGTCACTGTCCACCATCATGGGGGAGGATGCAGGACACAGAGTGAGATGGGCAGCCTCACTCCCCGTGGCATGATTGATGAAATTTTACCACCACAGGGTGGCGGCCACCAGCTCCATTGGTCAGTGACACTGCACCCACTCCATAAAACCGTCCACCGTCCTCCAGGGAGATGCGACTGACTGGGAGTCATCCACCATTTTGGGAGTCCTGTATTTCATGGAGGGTAATGCCAGATCGAGGAGACAGTGAAACAACGCCCATCAGACATGGGACAGCAGACATTCCAGCAGCTGGGTCTAACTCTTTGTGCAGGACCTTAAAGTGCTGTGTAGTATTTGTGTGTATAGTATTTGTGCTAATGCTATTACCAGATTATGCTGGTGCAGCTCTGTAATGTTTGTGCCATTTGTGCCAAGGTACTTTGGACTCCAGTGCACCAAGTTTCGCTCCTACTGTGGGTTGCCCTGCGCAAATCACAGGCACAATATTCTGCCCACAGGTAATGTTCATCATTTCAACACTGCTCATGCACTCTTCACATGAAAATTATCTACAATGACTCTCAACAACATCTTGGACTGACTGACAAGCCTGTCTTTTAATCGTGCATTAGCCAACATGTAACAACTGCGCCAATTAACTCACCTGGCACTGGGCTCTTGAGTCATCTCCGCACTTCCCTCTCCTGCAGCCGACTGTTGTCCATGCCTACCCCCGCAAGGCAATAATGATAAAGAATGAATACAATCAATAAGTGTTATTACTTTTTTCATTATTCTCGGTACATTATTTCATTTTAGTCATACATTTTCTCCTATATTTATTAATGTGGAGCAGAAATTACACACACACTAGCTGTAGCATTTGCATGCGAGGGGATCAAACAGCTCCTATCTGCTCTCATTCACATGATCATTTTGCAAAAGATGACAGCTATGTGTTTTCCCAGGCAGAGATAAGGACCATACAGGAAACAGCACTGTGTGTTTTTAATATTTGGCGCACAGTAAGTCATTTATTCCTTGCTGTATAACGAGATGCTATCGCCTTTGGTCTCTTCACCCACCCCTGATGAGTGAAAGGGAGGAAAGACAGGGGAGTTCAGTTTATTTGCCTGTTCCATTCATAAATAAGAAAGGCACATTTATTATTGTTTGTTCAATAATTTAATTCTATATATTTTCATTAACGTCTGCAGTCTCTCAGCATCATGAGTGTGGTCCAAACTATGTTCTTTAAATTATTGATTTCAGTGATTGGAAACTGTAGTTGTGCTGCTATCATCTGTGCCTTTTGACTGATTCTGTTCCTTCTCTTAGAGGACAGTCTTAGTAAAGAGTTTTGCCTCAGAATGAAACATTACGTGTGTGTGTGTGTGTGTGTGTATGTGTATGTGTGTGTTTGCTAAAAGAAGGGAATATTTGTTGCATTGGTTGCAACAAAAATTGCTAGAAATACTGTGTAAATCGCATCAATACTAATGCACGCTGCCTCCCTTCCCTCACTGGCTGTATATGTATTGTACAGTATATACAGTGTATTTGTTTAAGTGTATGTATTTGTTTGTTCAGGATATACTCAGACCAAATGAGGTTGTTACGACTCTTTACCTCCGTTGTGGCAAGATGACTGCTAGCCTCTTTAAATCACTCATTAACACCCTCACCTCTCTCTCTCACACACACTGAGCTCACACTCTGTCCCTCTCCAAGCAGTGCCAGCTGTTCCCCTTCTCCTCAACAACTGCAACGGGTTGCTGTGCTGATGCCAGTGGGCATCAGGGCTCAGCACAGTGCCAGGCTGACACACACATAAACACACACTTTTGTACAGCACATGCACTGCTACAAAGATGTACAAACACGCAAAATAAATCTCACACACACATACTCGTCCCTGATGTATGCAGACTGCCAGTGTGTTGTGCCTGTGAGTTGGTGCCAAACAGTGATGGTCTGCCTATTCTGAGGTGAATAACAGAGAATACCAAATTCATGGTTTGCTTCAGCGTGTTTCTGTACTGTTCACCTACGATCATCTGTCCTTCTGGCATTTACTGTAACCAGTGACCCATCTTTACTCTCGTCCTAAAGAAGATAACACTTTCATAAAATAGTCTAACATTCAAGGAACAAACTATTTTGTAAAAGTAGACAAATTTTGTTTTCCATCACATAAACATAAAACTTGAGAGGGTATATCAATTTAAAAAACGCAAATAAAGGAGTAATCAGTGGGTAAATAATTAATAAATGTCTTATTAACACTTATCTCTACTGCACTCTGTTCATTCAAAATGATTTTTTCTTTGGTATATGTTTGTAATTTGATTACCTAATGAATATACAGACATTGGAAAACTAAATGAAGTCATGTTTATAATTCTTCTTTTATTTTTTGCCATAAAAGGTTTGTTTTACAGCAGTCATTTAAGTGTAAATTGCTGCTGCAACACTGAAATTTCCAAAATTGGGATGAATAAAGTCTATCTATCTATCTATCTATCTATCTATCTATCATTATTGCCTTATTATTATTATAGTTAACTTTCTCTATATATTCAGAGACACGATTGAAAATACCAACTAAACAAAACATGGTCTTCTTAGTTTAAGCCATTTGCTTGTACATTGCCTCTGGCTAAATCCAGAGGTAATGGGCTGTACAAATATAGTGCTTCTCTAGTCTTTTACACTACATGTCAGCAATCACCCATTCACAATTATCAATACGTGGCAGTCGAGGGAAGGAAGGAAACTAAGTCATTCATTCAGTCATTCACAGGACAGCCATCAGGAGCAATTTGGGGTTCAGTGTCTTGACCAAGGACACTTTGGCATGCAGCCAGTGATGATCAGTCAACGATGAGTGGATGACCCACTGTACATCTGAGCGACAGCCATCTTTGGTATTATTTGTTCGTAATATTGCGGTATCTTTGTGCTATATAGCCCAGTAGAACAGCTTTATTCAAAACAGTGTGATCAGGATAACCATCAGTTGTGAAAGCCAGAAATATCAGTAATCAGTTAGAAACAGCTCAATACAAGCATTTGAAGCAATGTAATCCATTACTATATTCAAGTTAAGGTTTCTTTTAATAAATTCTAAACACACTAGTTAAGTTTTTAATGTTATTATTTAAAATGTAGCCCTAAGATGTCTGAACGTATCAGGGTTTATAAGGGCCATGCAATCATCACTTCATCTCTCTCCAAAATCCCTCTTTTTATCCTCCTTTCACCCTCATGGTTTTTCCAGTTTTTACATGTTGTATGGTTTTTATATTCTGAACCTATCGTGCCCCCCATCAGAACCAGATGGAAACAGAATGTGCCGTAGTACAAACCAAATGAAAGGTGTTCTATAGTTATATGGAAGCTTTTTTGTTGAAAGTGTAGCGCCCAGGTTGTACTGTGTCTTGTAAAATATATGATCTTTCTTATGGACCTCAGTGTTCACTGCACCGCTAGCTACTGCACACTGAGGAAGCATTACCACAGGCTATGGAGAGAGAGACATGGAGAAACAGATGGGAAGAGAGGGGGAGAGAGATAGATGGAGAGGTTTATTGACAGGGGTCAGAATCAGGTTACTCAGGTGAGTTGACGCCAACGAGGGATGGCTCCTCTTCGGCTCTGCGTGTGAGCTGATTCGTAGATGAGGACCTCAACCAAACGCAGTTGCCGTGGGGCCTGACAGGCCGCCATGTTTCTTTCATGAGGTGTAGCTGTAGAGTTTGACTTTGTTTGGGCTGTGTGGTCCTGCAGACAGTAAGACTGACCAATCTGACATCAACGTGATTAAATGTTAAAGGTTTTGGAGATTGCTCAACAGCCGTCACACCTGCCCTCATCTTGACAGACATTGATCTTGCCCAAAGACATATGCTGAAAATTGATAAAAGACAAAGTGAAGTGGACACAGCATTTACACATACTATATCAGTTACACAGTAGCCGTGGTGCTTTTTATGCACATTGTGAGCCTGTAACCATAAATGTAATTACTCAATGAAATGCTTTGGATGGACAAAAATCATATTATTACTGACAGGTTTAATTTAACTAACTTAGTAAATGTTCAGGTTATAATTAATTGAGTCCCCTTGATTTAAAGTAAATGTTTTCCATTGTGCTTCATATAGCTCATTTTTGATTGTTTTTGTTATTCAGTATACAATTTTGAATGTGTACGGCTAAAGAATTTAAGTCCTTAAGCTAGTTTGATTCTATATCGTTCAGATAAATCAGATAAATTCATCGTCTTGATTAATCAGATATTTAACCATGACTTGATTCAGTGATAATCTGGCATATTAAATGAAAGTTAATGAGTGAGATCATTCCTCTTCTCTAACATACTGTTGACAGTAAACAATCAGATGTTGTCTCACACTGGGACATGTTGACTGTGACTGTCCACCATCCAGCATTGTTAACTTTTGTGGACTTATGCTGTGAATGAAAGATGAAGTGTGGTCACAACAGAGTTGTCACATGAGCAGCAAACTAACCAGGAAAAAATGGACATCACACGCCAAAAATCCACACAAGTTGATTTGCTGCCTTTATTCAAGCCAATCGACAATGCTATTTTGTTTTGATCAAAGTCAAACAACAACGACAAAGACAGGCGCCAAACACACCTGTAGTCATCCAGAAACATCTTTTCAATTGTCATCGAATAACTGGATGAAGAGGATTTGAAATCTGTTGGATAAAGGATCCAGGGGTTGGAGTTGCCATTGCTGTCACACCCAATGCAATAAAATCATATCAGAAACAAAAGAACACAGATATATCTTAAAGTTAGAAAGATGGAATGAAATACAAAAAAAACCCAACACTGTGCTGACATTATGAAGTCAATATGCCTCTGCAGAGCGCCATTTGCCAGTGACACCATTTTTCAGAGAGGACGATTTTTTTTTCTGTTCACCTCTGTAGAGCAATCAAATATAAAAATAACCAATCAGTCAAAATTACTGATCATATCAGAGAAATAACTGAATGGTCCTTCTACCAGTTGCTACAAGGTGTGGTAGTGACCACAACCGAACTCACTATATATTTTATATGCACTTGCCATATTTCTTAGTCTGTGCTTATACTCATGTACAAAAATGTAATTCTTTCATGCATGTTGCCTAGAAAAAGCATTTACAACATATAAGTTGAACCTTTTTTTTCTAATTTCTTTGAACAGAAAAAAAAAATCAAACCTGCAGTGCTCAGCACAGAAAAGGCACTCAGCTCTTACTGGGTGATATGCAGCCTCAGGAAAAAAGGCTTTGTTGGATACAGCCTTCTAATTCTTCTGCTTTGATGAGATAGGTCTTCCTTATGAGGGGTTTGCAGATCTTCTGCGGGACATCATTGCTGGTGAAAGCAAATGACGCACAAAACAAGTGGGTTTGGATTTTACAGCGTGTCAGTTGAAATCCTTAGATGAGGCAGCCTTAGCTGTGGGATGCAGAGTGTTGCAGAAAGTGCGGTGGGAGGGTTGGTGGGGTTTTCAGTCCCCAGGGAGGCAGAATTACCCGTCTGAGTGTGGATAAATCAGCTCGCAGCGCACACAGGAAATTTACGAGTCACACTTGATAGATAATACAGAGAGCAACTCGACAGGGATTCTCGCCCTCCTTCTTGTCACTCCTCCTCCTCTCATCCCTCTATCCGCTTATGTCCCCTAATTTGGCTGTCTGCCTTCAGTATTTTCACTTTTCTTTCTCATCCCGTGTTCCAACTCAGTCTTCAAACTCTCACACTCATCTATTCTGTAATTTTTTTATCTGCAGAAACAATTTGTTTTCCCCTCTCTTATTTACTGAGCAACAACGGCAAAGGAAGAACGGTAACGACAACATGACAAAAAAGGTTTGCTGTTTCTGTGTCAGCACACCTTCTCCTTCTGGTTTTCTCCTGGGCATCACTTCTCATTATTTCCCACTCTTCCCAGTTTTATTCCATTTCACTACGGCTTTAGCCTGTTCCTCCTTTCAGCCCCCTCTTTACTTCTACTCTCTTCCTTTTAGATTCATCACAAAACAACTTAATTTGTTTGTTTTGGAAGTGAGCTTTGATGCTCAAAAGAGCAAATAATTTTGCTTAAGGAAACCAGCCCCAACTTCTCTGCTCTCAAACTTTGCTTTCACAAAAAAATTGTCTCCTCTTGAAAATTCATGCTTACACAAAAAAAGTTGTTTTGCTGCTTATTCATTTCTCCTTTTTCCTCCTTCCCTCTTTCTCTCTCAGTCTTGTTTTGAAAATTTACCAGCACTGCAAAACAACATCTCTGAAATGCCTACTGCTGACATGGCCAAAACATCCTGCCTCTGGGAAACGTAGTTTCCATCCGCCTCATTTCCCAAGATGCTTCAGGCCTCTGCTTCTATAAATCAGATGCACTCATTCCACAGAAATGCAAATGTTGGTAGTGGTGCACTTAAATTCTCCCAGAGATATATTACTGCCTTTTGCTGTGTGTGTGTGTGTGTGTGTGTGCATATGGGTAAGAGATATATTGCAGTCGACCATTGGGAGTACTAAAGCAGAACAGGGCAGATTGAGAATTGCATTTCTGTGACGTCAAAATATAAAAAGCCACTGGACTGCGTCCCGAGGACCATGGACTTATTTTGTTTCTGAATGCATAAACATTTAACCAAACTTCTTCTATTTCACTTTTTTCTCTTGTCTTCTGCTGCAATTCATCCTGTTTCACTGAAAAGCTGGCTTGTGTGTGAGTGCGCGTTAGAGTTTGGTTGGAAGCTCACTACAGTTAGCGTGAGTGTGTGTGGATGTGTGTGTAATGGAAAAAGAAAGGAATGGTCTTACACGTGTAGGAAGCGAATATCTATCTGAAAAAGGGTGAGGAAGAACAAGGAGGGTTGAGCATCTGATGTTTGCTGTGACGTCTCGGCCAGGCAGCCGGGGCATTGATGATGGATGTTTCTTTAACAGATTTGCTGAACATTAAAGGCCCCATGCCTACACAGTCCCCTGGGTAACTCGCACTGCCTCACAGCCTCAAACAGCGCCTCTGTCCATGCCTCATGTCCTGTGTTGAGCCCTGGTGTCAGCAAGCTCTGGATGAAATACTGTATTACTCCAAAGTGGGACCAAAGTTTAAAGTAAGACCTCTATATATTGAAAGGAAGCACTAAAAGGCAAATCAAAGATTAGAACCTGTTATCACTCTCTAACTGACCTGTATGAGATATACATTTTGGTGCCCTGGGTAATTAGTTCTGCTTTCCATCCCACTTTAACACCCATGACTTAGAGATGATCTTAAATTTACTGGAGCTCTGAGGTTCATTACCACTGCGGTGCTACACTCTCATTATTTTTTTAGATTATTCAACCAGTTAGTTGTCCTCTATGGCTCACTTTAGCTTCCTATGCATTCATTTTGTTCTTATGTATATATTAAAAGTATATTAGACAACTTTTAAATCAATGTTATTTCCTACTAGAATGGTTTCACTCAAATAAATGAAAATTTGAATTGATATAATTTTTGAAAAAACAGTATTTTGAATGAATAATGGCACAGATCTAGAGAAAATAATAGTAATTCTTTACTTTTTGCTATTTTACTTTAATTTTATATTTAGGTTAAGTATGTTCAACTCTAATTCTTAAAACTCAACAAGACAAAACTAACATTATACAATTTTTATTTTGAGCGTTGTTGAATAAAATGGACAAAAAGTGTTTTGCAGGAAACAACTTTATATTTCTCAAAATGAAAAGGAACAAAAAGTATTGTTGTGTTGTCTGTACTAAAACTCAGCTACTGGATTTCAAATGAGGACCAGTACAAGGATGCCTGCCTCCTTTTCTCTATCCAGAATCCAGTCTTATTTTAACCGTTGTAATCAGTCAGTTTTAGGGGAACATCCTCTCCACCTTGTTTAAATCGGCACTGGACAAATTCACACCATTGCACACACACAGTGGTGCACAGTGAGCAATCTTACACTAATTACCTTCTAATTACCTTAATTATTATTCCCTAATTACTCAAGTGGTGTGGCGTAATATGTAATATGTTGGAGTCATGCTCGAATGCTGTCTGATCTATGTAAGGTCAAATTCAGTTTGGTTTAGTGATACAGAGAGAATAGACGGATGAGTTTTGCCAGTGTGACTTTATCTCCTCATTCTTGTATGGTCTGCTCCCTCAGCTTCATTTTTCCCTTTCTCTCATCCTCTCTTTCACTTGTGTTGTTCATTGTGAGGACAGGCAGGTATCATAACACCACAGGGATGGTGGTCTCCTGTTCCCAGTGACTGTAACTGCTCCATGTGGTGTTTTCTTTTATATACTCCCATTTCGTTTGGTATTTTCATACACAAAAAGGTGCACAATCACAAACATAAATCTACATTTTCACAAATACAGCAGCAAAAACATTATTTATATTTATAATAGTATTTGTTATGATGTTATATTTATTTTTATTGATTTGCATTGAAGTCCATTTTTACAGATTTCTATTGTTTCTTTTTGCATTGCGATTGTTACTTCTGTGTCTCCATGTTTACTTTCTTATACTCGTATAATGAGATGCAAAAATGAGGGAATCCTACATACACCACCCTGCTATCCCAAATACTCCTTAATGCACCAACTATCTGTGAACTGCCACTGAAATTAGTCCCCAGCACATTTCCTGTGTATACATCTGCTAAAAATTACATTGACCAGTGCTTTAGGAAATGTAGATCTGGAATAATACTCATCTTTCACTCTCTCTACCACACACACACACACACACTACTATTCTTACACTGCTTTTCTTCTCCCATGCCTCAGTGCAATTGCTTTCTCTGCCCTGAATTCAAAAACTCTTCTCTCATGTGTTCTGCCCTTGCATGTTCCATACGCATTACACATGTTGAGAGATTCTGTAATGTATGTAGATGTATTTGTGTGTGTTTTGCTTTTTGCAGTCAGTTTGTAAAGACAAGTAATTTTATATTATCAACAAAACAAAAACTGAAAAAAATGAGAAGTAGGTTTAAAGTGAGGGAGGTCACGTCGTTAAAAAGAGAAAGGGATGTACAGACATTAAAAGGCAGAGAGACATGACCAAGCGGAAGAGGAAAAGAGTGTGTGTGTGTGTGTGTGTGTGTGTGTGTGTGTGTGTGTGTGTGTGGTGTGTGTGTGTGAGGAGCCAGAGCTTTTTTTTGTTTCTTCCTTGTGACTTTGTAAGTGTGGTTCCACCTTGCAGAGGACAAGCACCTTAGGAGATGAAGGAAGGAGAATGCCTAATGTCGTTGCCCTGTCAAGTCTCAGGCCGCTTTGATTCCTCTCAACAGTCCCTCTCTTTCTAAACACCGCCTTGTGCCTGCCAAAGCAACCGGGACCAGCCCGCCCCTTTCAAAGTCACTATTCTTGCCGAGTCAACCTGCCTGCACTTTGCATAAAGGACTGTGTCTGCTATGGGCGGTATCTCTCTCGTTATGCCTAAACTCACATTCATTGACTCTCACTCGCGTCTTTTTTGCTCATTTTTACTGTTCTGCATTCTCATGGTTTGTTTTTAAGTCAGTTTCTCTTATTTTAAGCATTTGAAAAGTGCAAACGCACACACATGGCTGAATCACACACAGAGGGACTTCTCGCCAGTATCAATAACAGGCAGATCCATCATGCTGTGAGGTACAAAATGATAAAATATTTTAAAATGTTCAAACTGAAAGCACGATGCTGAGGCGTGGCTTTGAGCCTCAATGTCACCAGCCTTTTAAGTTTTCATCGGGCCCAGGTAATACTCAACGAAAGAGTGAATAAATAAATAAGAAATACATAAATAAAAAAAACTTTTGAACTGCAAACCTCCTTTAAGAAGCGTGACTGTGGAGAGAAAAAATCAATAAAGATAATAATGAACAACAACAGAAGCTGTTGTTTGCATTGGCAGTTAAGGTGAAGAAGATAAAGTGAGTGATCTTGTCTTGTCCAGTCAACCACTTACCTCTGATACGACATCATGCTACTGCTAGTAAAATACATCGGAGGTTACAAGTAATTGGTGATTGAATGATTGAGAGGAGACGGAAGGAAGATTGCATTAAAAGCTGCACCAGACAAAGATTTTATGTAACAATGCACTTCAGCTAAAATCCTAAAAGTGACTTTCTGGTTGAATTTAAATCTAATTTCAATGTTTGGTGAGTGCACACAGGAGAGTGAAAACATTAAACAGCAGGATGGAAACCCGAAGGCACAGAAACAAGATGACAAATTTGCTTATACCAGATTTATTGTAGGAGCAAGAAGCAATTGAAGAGACTGGCTTCCGTTTTACACACTTTTTCAGGTTGTGCTTTATATGCACTACACTTGCAGCGCCAAACCCGGCCTCATCTTGCCCTGAGAAAAACATTTATGTTGGATGAGTCTGCATTTCTATCACACAATAACCTATTGTTTTCTTTCTAAAACACACCTCAACCATGGTGTCACTGCCACACACAGACAGGCATAATGTGCATAAACAATGAATTCTATAAATTGACTCCGTTATCTGTTATTGTATTAGGTGAAGTTCTTTTTATTGACAAGACCACTGTCAGAAAAACTTGTTGTGGTCTAATCTGGAAGTGTCTAGTGACTAGTGTCTGACTCAAACCTAATGTCATAATTGCATCTTTGGCTAGTTAAAAATACATGTCATAATATCCTACTTTCTAGATGATGTTATTATATTATTTCTTTATCCAAATACAAAATAACGCAATTTTTTCATTACATTGTATATTTTTATTTATATATTTATATGTATTTATTGTACATCAAAATATATGTTTTCCTATCAACTTACCTCATTTGAGTCACATTAGAGTCATTAAATGTAATTGCTCATTTGTGTTTTGCGGTAGATGTTGAAACAAAACCAATATAAATAATATACACATGAGCACACACACTCAGGAAATTCAAAACATTGGATAATATCTTCAGATAATGAAACATTAGACTTAGATTTTAGATTGTTATTCAGTAAGTGTGTGTGTGTGTGTGTGTGTGTGTGTATGCAGTGCATGTGTGTGCTTCACTTTTTTGGATACCTGTAAATCATAAGGAAAATGAGGAGAGATGAAACAATGTAGCATGAACCAGTGCTGTTCAATACGCTGCTTCCTTCCTTTTTCCTGTGTCTCTGCACTCATACAAAATCTTCTTAAAGATTACAGTTCCCCCAGCCACTCAGGTTTTTGTTACACTTTTCTTTGCCTCTGCCAGTAGTTTTTAATTTGTCTTGAGGGAAAAAAAATTGAAAATATAGTTTTAAGATTGATAATTGCATGAATTTATCAAGTAATGTAGAGATTTTGTATTGACAATAATGTATGTGAAGTGTTATTGAAGTGTGTGTGTGTGTGTGTGTGTGTGTGTGTGTGTGTGTAGAGAGAGAGAGAGAGCTAAAAAGACAGAGGCTAAATCAAGCAGAAGATGGAGTGGTGGAATGAACAAGCTGCTGTCTGCATTAAATATATCCCCCCCCCGCCTTTCTGTGTGGAAGGTGCTTATAAAACCTTCTCTCCTTCAGCATCAGATTAAACGTGTACTTAGTGTTGTAGTACATCAAACAAATATAACAGCAAAATATAAAAGTGCTGCTGGCCTCCCTGCTCTGAGGCCTCACAGAGGACAAGGAAGGCGAGAAGGAATCATGAGTAGTGGGGTATATTTTACTGTATCTCATTAATCAGCCATTAGCTGTGTTCTTTCTAGGGAAATGCTCTGCTTAGAGAAAATATCCCACCTACAGCTGCGCTATAAATTAGATAAAACCCGTTTTTTGCAAGGTGTACCAGACATTGTAATTGTTTCTGTCTTAAATTGTCTCTTAAATAAAATGATTGTTGTTTTGTGTGTGTGTGTGTGTGTGTGTGTGTGTGTGTGTGTGTGTGTGTGTGTGCGCGCGCGCGCGCGGTAGGTGGAGGTAAATTGTTTCGCAGGAGAAACACTTAATTGAGGAGCAAATCAATGGGGTGATTTTGAGTTTTGTGTAAAAATCTGTGTGTGTAAGGGCAGCTCTAAGGAGAGCAGGTTCCTGATTTATTTTAATTTTCTGCTTGGTAAAACAGGCGCATTACAACAGCTGTTACTATTATGAGATGTCTATTCACAACTAGTCTGTCCTGAGCCTCACTGGAAAGGGTTAATGGTATGGATCAGCTGCTCTCTTATTGTTATCTGTGTGAGCATGTACACGCATAGAAATAGACATGCACTCTTTCTCTCTGTTCTCTCTGTTTCTCTCTCATGCTTGCCCATTTGATGTTAGAATTCCCAAGAGACTTCCCTCTTCCTCCTCCCTCTCTAAGCCACTCCTCTCCTCTCCAATCCCTCCTTTCCAACCCTTCTAGCCCCTTTTCTTTTCTCCAATCACTCCCTCCCTATCCTAAAGGACCTCCCCAGCCTCCTTTGTCCCGCCCACTTCCTCTGCCTCCTCCTTTACACTCCTTTCTTTTTTCATCCTCCTCCCTCCATCCCTCCTGCTCTCCCTCCCTCTATACGCATTTGTGTGCCTTGGCTTCTCTACCTCTCTCTCAAAGTAAACAGAGAAATAAGGATAGAAGCAGAAGCATCACTTTGGCTGTGTGCACACATTAGATTCCCACACATTCACTTACACACACACAATCCGTCCAGCGCTCAGAGTGTGTGTCGGCAGCCGCAGTGGTATGTGTGGTGTGAGTGTGTGTGTGTGTGTGTCTGCGTGGGCATCCCTCGTCTGCATCCTCTGAAGTTGTAACTCTCTGACTGCTCGTCGCTGCCGCTGACAGAAGTAAAGAAGCAAGAAGGGGACAAGCAGTAAAGAAAGACAGAGAGAGAGTGGTCAAGAGAGGTTGAGAGGTGAGAGGATAGACAGAGCAGAGCTTCGGTAAATAGAGGTGTGACTGAGTCTCTATGAGTAAGGTGTCCCGCCTCCACATGCTGTGCTCCATGGCGAACTCTGGCTGTGTGCTACTGTCCGGGTCCGGGATGTTGCCCCATTCTCTGCAATGCCCTCCTGCCTTCCTCTATCTGCCCCAGGTAAGAAAGCACCCATCACACCACCCATCAGCACATTAGTCCCCTTTTGCAGTTCTCCAAATCTTTCCTTTTTTTCCTCATTTCCTGTATTTTTATTATTTTTCTGTTTCCTCCCAGGTGTGCCTGCTTCTTTCACTTTTACTTTTACATTGTAGTGTTCCCTTTATTTCTCTTTTCAACTTTCTCTCATTTTCCATCTCTCTGTCAAAGTGTCCCCCAACCAAGCCTACTTCCCTAACATGTTATGTTTTTCTTATATATATTGATCTTACATTCCCTCTTTCTGTCTTTTCCCACTTTAAGTATAGATGAAGTACAGATAGAAATTTGCTCTTTAATCAGTGGTGTCTGCATCTACATCACATTTCTCTACATAACTTGCTGCTGGTAAAGACTCAACTTCCTTTCATCACGAGCCTCTCCTCATTACACTTGCATGCTTTCAGAGGCATTGAATTGATGAACACATAGAGCAACCCACCACACCCCCTATGTGTGTGTGTGTGTGTGTGTTTGTGTGTGTGTGTGCGTGTATTCAGTGGGCAGCAAGACAGGGACAGATGTCGGCTCAGAAATGAATTAGACAATAGAATGAAATGAGTGCTGGCTCACTTCTTGGAGTGGCTGCACGCCTGACATTCAGATGGCTGTGTCTCTATTAATTAGGCCTTGTTTCTTCAGTTATCACTCTGTGTGACTAACTCTGTTTGTTTACAGTAAAAGTACTCAATTGACATGGCATCGGTCAATTGGTCAATTGCCGTGTTACTTGCCAGAACCATGCCTCTGTGATTGTGTGTTTGTGTGTGTGCCTGGTTTTACTACTGGCAGCATGTGCAGTGGCAGGCGGTCCCCTGTTCTCTAGACAGTTTGTTATTGCGGCCATATAAAATATGATAAGACTGGAGAGAGCTGCCATATAAAATATTAGCAGGCTGTAGTGAACTAACCTGCCACGTCCAGACTCCAAATAGCCACCACACATCACCTTTACAGGGCGCCCCAGACCACCCGCCTGCTGGCAACACACACACACACACACGCACACAAACACACACACACGGGTACAAGTGCAAATGAAGGCACGCTCATGCACGCAGAGCATGTACCAGCTGGGATATACACACTCCATGCGGCAACACAAATACCACAGGTCCTTAGGGAAGCAGTCTGTTAGTCCCTCATATTGTGTGTGTGAGAGAGAGTGTGTGTATGTGTGTGTTCATCTATTTGCTTTCATTGCTTATGACACATGTAACATATTAATGCAAAGTTGTACTTTGTTGGTTTTTGGTCCCATTTGGTGCAGATGGATTTTTTTTTATCTATAGAAATGTTGTTGGAAGAAATGAAAAATGCTTGAAAATGTTTCCACCGCTGTCAAAATAATACTGTTTCAGCAGTGGAGGGAGGGTCTTTGATATTTAAATTCCTGTATTGCTGAGAGCTTCTCTTTGCACTGCGGATTTTCCAATGAAGCCCAAGAGTAACGGTGGACTTTACACTGCACAGACAGGATTTAGTTTACATCTTTCTCTGTCTTTTTAATGAACCTGCGAAAGGATTCCTCGTTGGTCATGTTTTTCTAACAACTTGATTGAATTTCAAGAGTGAGATTTTAGGTTTCAAATTAGATTTCTGTACATTTTTACCTTTCTGCATTTCCCGAGGACAGTAAGGTTTTTTATTTCATTGTCATCCAAATATACAGTATAAATCATACAAACCTCAGACAGTGGGGCGGACCTACAGCTAGTGTTATGCAGAGCTTTTCACACCATTCTTACCCAGAACCAGGTACAGAGACAGTGAGCAATACATTACTGTTATAGGGTATAAATTTAAAAAGAGGAAGACAGTATAGTGGGAAAAGTCTGAGTCTATCATTTAACATCAAACTTCAGGGCTCAGTTTTTACACAAGCTTGTAACTTTAATTCATATATTTGGAGTAAGTGATTTGCAGAGTATGGCTGACAGGGACTCATTCATTCAACATTCACTGTACTGTTATTCTAGCATGACCGAGAAAGTTTAGATATAAGCTTTTCACTCATTTTCTTTATGTTTGATATATGACTTGAAAAATAATGTTGGTGTGAAGTGTCAGGCTTCCACCCAGGAGTCTGTAAAGAACCTGCCTTAAATAGCTGCTAATGAAATTAAATCAGCAGGAAAATAGAAAATCATTCATTGAATCCTATGGAAATATTTTGTTTTTGCAATATGCAAAGTTTTTGATGGTTATCTACGCTCATCTTTAAGATATTTTACCGTAATGTAGTTGAATCGATGGTGGAATGTGGTGTTTTGATGATGGAGTTTTTGAATTCTGAAATGATGAGAACTGTAAACAAGCCTGAAGACAATGAACGTCTGAGAAAAAGCAGCCTATCCCACAGGCTTCATGAAAGACTTTTACCATTTTACAGTGCTGGCCTCCAACAACCCATATCTGTCGAGCATGACTTCTGACTAAGTGGTGAGCGTATTGCTTTTGACTCTGTCACAAGGTTTAAACCCACAGAAAAATCCCACTATTCATCTGCTCATCTCTCTCCATCCATTTGAACAGACAACATGGATCACAGCAAAACACTCCCCGCATCTGATACATCCACCTCTTCCATTCTTGTATACCGTATTGGATTTCCATTCTCTCTCTCCCTTCCTCCATTCTCCGCTTTGTCTGTCTTTCTCCATCTTTTTCCAAGGCGTTGCCAAGAGAAAAGAACATCTTCTTAAGTCAATACCATGTGCTAAATCTGCTTGTGCAAGCTTCTCTGTTCTCCCTAGGGAAAGAGGGGTTGGAGGGAGGAGGGAGAAATCTTTACCAAGGCTCACCTAATAGTTAAACGCTTCCTGTCTACTGGTTGTAATACACAGAGGAATTTGGAGAGATAACCTCTCATTCTCTCATTCTTTGCTTTTTTCTCTTATGTCCCACATGCCTTCATTCTGTGTTCTCTGTTTGTAGAGCATGTGTTGTTTTGTTTTGCAACACACAATATCTTTCTGTATCTCATGAGGATTATTTGTTTCATCAAATAATAGTGGGTTATTCATATACCGGTACGGATTCGTCAGTACACACAATTAATACTCTTTAACTAGATTCAAACCCACAATAATTTTACTGCAGTTACACTTTATACCATGTACTTCATTATCGATATCATTTCCTGATACATCTTAATTAATAAAAACAAAAAATGAAATGATTAGAAAAGAAAGTAAAAAAGAATGACAAAGAGAGAGGAATGAAGGATGAACAAACTGCTCGCCTGCCCTCGGTGTGTGCAGATTTGTGTCTTTTAATGGACAGCTGGGGATTAGTTATGGTCTGCAGCTGCATTACTCTTGATAGTCTGATGACATTACGCCCAGTTCATTTTTGTGTCTTTCTACCAGTTTTACCTGAAACATGATAGGCGAAAGTAATGACAGAAAACACAGCCAAAGCCAAAGCTCTTAAATCTAAAACTGAAGTCTGAGCAAGCATCCAGTGCCAACTTGCAGTAACTGGCAGCTTTAATTGCTTTGTACGTCAGCCTTTAACTTGTACCAGAAATGTGTGTTATGCAAATGGTATTTATGAAACATGCTGAAACTAACAATCCTGAAAAATAGCTAGTAAAAGTAAGTTGAAAAAAATGAGTGACTTAAAATGCATTGAAAAGAGAACTGGTAAGAATGAAATAGGTGCGCTGCTGATTCAGCAGCATTGGTTAGCGCCACCACTCTGTTTAGGTAAATTTGCATTATTTTAATTTGCTTTTCGCTTTTCCAGCATTGGAAACCTTTGCTGTGTCTTCCCCAGTCTTTTGTCATTGCTGCTGTTGAAATGCTGTGATTGCTAGAAAAGATTGTTTTTCGAAATGACGCTTATGAGTTTCAGCAGCAACAACTAAAAGATGCAAGAAAGAGAGATGAAACAACAGAGAGATTAAAAAAGAAATGAAATTAAGGAAGTTTAAGAAAGTAGTAGTAGAAGCAGCAACAGACAAAAGAGGAAACTTTTGAAAACTATATAACTTATTAAAAATAATTCACTACAAATGATAAAAATCAACTGTTGATGTGAATATTTCACTGTAGTTGTGTTTGTAATGTTCCCACAATAGAATCGTATTTTATAAACAAAAACAACCCAGTTACAGATGATGTTTGTTGCATAACAACCATGTCTCCTATAGCAATCCTTTGCAACTTCTTTAATACGTAATATGTAAACTGTTGAGGCCAATGCGACTCTGAATGCATCAGTAAAATGTTCACTGGCAAAGTGTGCTATATATTTTCCTGAATGTTAATGTTCTGTTTAGGCAATCACAGTCTTTAGGTCATGTTAAATGGTTTACTGTAATACAAAAACAATCCACTACGAGTTGATGCACAAAACACTTTAAATAGGACTCAGAGTCACAGTCCCACTCTTTGTACAAGCGAGGCTTCCTTCCTCTTCAAAAAGATGTCACCTGCTCAGTAAGCACTGACCCGTCTGTTTTGAGGTGCACACTGAACATGTTTTACATCTCTCAAAGTTAGAACTGAATTGCTAATATCATTCTTTCACCTGCCTTAAACACACTTGCTCACACACACACACACACTCGTCCATCAGACAGTGTGTTCTGCCTCTCATTAGCTTTCACCCATGTCCCAATTTATAAAACAAGAACAATGTAATTGGACAAACCAGAGGCCTGTTTCTCTTCATCCCTCCGTCCCAGCTCCTGTCCTTTTTGTACTTCAATTCATACATCATTTTCCTGTTCCTTTTGTCTCTTCCTCCCCTCTTCTCGTCTTTATTCTCACACTGTTGGATGAAGAAATATACATTTCACCTCGATACCGCTCCCTTATAAACAGCTGATGATATGCCAGTTACCATCAAAAGGCTGATCCTGCAATTAATTCTAACACGCTGCCAGTCAGACAGTGTTGAAAGTTAACTTGTGCTCCATCATGCTTTCTATTCTAATTTATCGCTCTCATTGCTGTAACAAACAAGACACTGCCAAGCTGTAAACAACTCACAGGTACCAGTCATTAACAACAAAGCCTAAAAAGGTCACAGCAAATTTAATAAATCATAAAGCTTAGAACAGTAAAACAACTATCTGTGTCTCTCACTCTCTCTCTGTCTGTCTCTCTGACTCTCTGTCTGTCTCTCACTCAGTATGTCTTTCTCTTTGCTGAGAATTACCGCAACAGCCTCGGTGAAATAATAGGCTGCTACTTAGATTTGTGTCTCATAAAGCCCTCATAATTGAGCTGAAATTTATGATGGTTACTCTGGGCCATCCAAAGGTGAGAAAAACATTGCCAGAACAACACCCAGCCTCTAAACCGCCGTGTCCACCACCCCGTCCGTGTCTGACTCAACCTGTTTCCGCTCATCCTCATATCCTCTGAATTTACCCCACTCCCTCACGTTCACTTACCCTGATACTAAGGAAGTGTGATTCTAAACCTAACTGTGTTTATAGGTAAAGAAAAAGTTTAACAGTGGCTCAGAGAGGCTTGTAATTGTTTAATATGTTTTAAAGGTTGAAATATGTTAAAGAAGGCTCTAAATGTATTGAATGCCCCGGCTGGATGAAGGTATTCCTTTATAGGTGTACAATTTAAATTGTAATTCATATATTTGTTTTTTTCTTTCCCTCATTTTGTATTTTTTTTTTTTTTTTTTTTTACATTGCATGTTGAACACATTCTGCTCCAGGCACATCCTCATGATGCTGTAACCTGTATTTTTCTTCATATCCTTACTTGAGGTGCCAACTGAATGAATCCCTGTGTTGTGTTTGTTTGTTGTGTATGCTTCTTTTGCTTTATTTTTACTGATGAGCAGCTGCCATGAAATGTCGCTGGGAAAGAGCAGAACCATTTGCTGATTTAAGTAAAGGTTAGAAAAATTGTCTGTGAACAATAAAGAGAGCTGCAGTGACAGAAAGGAACAGAATGAGGGATGCATGAAAAAGGAAAAATACAGTGGAAACCAGAGGGAAAACAAGAGGATAGAGAAGGAAGGGAGATAGTGCTCAGAGAGGAGGATGAAGGAGGGGGTCACAGTATGACAGGCTCGAGGTCTCAGGTATCGTGTTAGCTAAAGGTCTCCAAGAAGTCGGACGGCTGTATAGTTAAAGGTTATCCAGACAAGCCAGCTTGTTAGTGCAGCAGTGATATGACAGGGTACAGTAGACTGAGGGGTCACAGGGTCACAGGTCACAACCCCAAGGTATCTGGGGAAGACCCTGCTGTCATGTGTTTAAGGTTACACACTTCTAGTAGCAGTCCTCAAGCTGTTTTAACAGTGTTGATGGGAAGTGGTGGGTAATTACCCCCAGTGTTTACCCTTGGATTCACTCAACTGACTGACAGGAGGGACGGGGGGCTGCCTGTGCGTGTGTGTGTGTGTGCGCACGGGTGGATGTGAGCGATAAGTAGCTGCTTTGGAGTACATCTATCTTTACAGCAGTGTTAATTTTTACCCCGACTCATATATTTTGATAAAAAAAAAGCATACACACACTCGTATGGATGATAGATACTTACACACATGTACCATTTTAATCTAGCGCGTCTCTGTTCCTCCTCATTCTCTCCTCCTAATTAGCATTAATTGCGCCCATTAACATAAGAACAAGGTGCAAATTGAATCACAAGAGGAAGACAAATATTGATGTTAATTGACAAAGCAGTTTTTTAGGAACGGTTGTCCCCACAATTGCCTCCACTAGGTTTCCATTAACCCTCATTTGCATAGATTATTCAGTGACAATTAGAAATTAAATGAACGTGTGTGTGCAAAAATGTGTGTGAATGTCTCTGTGAATGTGTGGTGTAAAATGAAACTGCAAGCTGTCAGAATACTGTAATTGAGACAGGTTGCACTGTGGGACTTTGAGGCAAAACACTGCAAGTTTGTTCACCTACCACGCACGCACACACACACACACAAGGAGAGTAAAGGGAGAGGCTATGGGGGAGCCGGAAAGTGCATGTGCCTGTGTTCATGTGTGTGAAATCTGATAAGCCCCTGGTCGTTGCCAGGCAGGGTTTTCGAAAGGCGTTTGTACAACTCAGCACTTTTGTCTCACGAAAAAATCAAATCCTTGATTCTGGCAACCCGACACAGGCCCACCTCTCTGATCTAGCAACCCCATGAAGCTCACCTATTGATCTGAATGCTCAGGTATATTTAAAAGATCACACACTGTATGAATTTTTGAAAACACATCTCTTGCTGCCATTGGTGACAAGAAGAAAACTGTTTTTATGTATTTATTTATTTTGTTGTTTAAGGTTGTTATTCATTTAAATATTTGATCCTTTAAAGTAAAACTAATGTTAAAAGACATTTTCAAATTGTGCTATTGCTACATGAAAGAACATAGATTCAAAGTAAATTCAGTTCATTGGTTTTGCAGTATAAATGTCTATTCCAAATTCCACAGCACTCCATTCGATAGTTGTATTGCGATCAGAATCAAAGAAGTTACCCTCACGGTGATCACCAAAGTCATCAGGGAACCATTATTTTGTGTACAGTATTTTGTAACAATCAGTCTAGAGGGCGTTGAGGAATTTCACTGAAAATGTGAATATTTTGACATGCTTCTATGTACAAAACATCACTTGAACTTCAGTTATCTTTATTACCATCCCTGCAGCCGTACTGCTAGCATGACTTCAAATAAGAGAGGATTGCAGGCACATTAAAACAGAAAAACTGCAGCACAGGTTGGCACAAATATTCCAGATATTTTTAGTGAGACACAGAATCCAACAGTGATTGAAAAGCTTACTGATTTCCAAAAGTAATGCATGTAATTTTTAAGGTGATGGTTGTTTGAGGAGTGAAAAGCTTTGCATTATAGGATATTACACACTGTTATACTGTACAATATGAAGGCATGCAGTACATATATTATTCAGGACATACCAAAAACCAAATTATACAAACCAAAGAAAGGTTGTTGGCTATTTCACCATAATGTTGTTTGGGGTTTTTTTGGGTTGTTAACCTGACCATATGCATACAAGCCAAATTATGTTTTTAGCCAGAGCAGATCAAACAAACTACTCTGACAGCTCTATGTTCAGAATCCAGTTACATGTTGGCAAATACACATTTGTTTAGGTTAGGAAAATATTTTAAAAGGTTTATGGTTAAAAGAAATTGGATGGGATGCAAACAGTGATTTTACTTTCACCATCAGTACAGAATTCATACAATATAACAAAAGAACACTAATACTGTTCTTTTCGGAAGGATGAAACAATTTTCTTCTTGTTCTTGATTGTATGGAGGTTGAATAAATTTCGTATTGCTTTTTAATGTGATATAATCCTTAGATGATATAATCCATCATCATTCTCCATTTTACATTTTCTCTGTCTCCAGATTGCATAAATCTTAAAACACTGCCCCAGAGTTGCAGTGTAATCTTGAAAATTAAGCTTTTGCAAAACAATGTCTAACGGGGCCTCTATGAGGAATGGGGTTGTGCAAAGTTACGATGGCATGTATCCATGTGATAATAAACTCTAATGGATGTGCTGAAATGTGCAATAATGTGCACTATTTTTACCAATATTGATTAGAATAGAGTCAGGTTAGCAGAATGTTTTCTAAGGTTTGTCTTGATCCAGTGCTGACATAGAACACAATGCAGCTCTGCGCATGCTGGTATTTGCAGTCAGTAGTACACACACACACCTGTGCACCCACATGACAACCAAAGTGAATTACATTAGGAACGCAAAGTGGACAGCAAGAGATGGTTAGAAGCTAGGCCTGCATTAGCAGGAGACAGTTGTAGTGGATCTGTGATCAAACCAATTGTTTTTAATAAAGACAACCACCACCCTGATGGAGCATATAATGGGTCAGCCATTCCCAGTTCCCACATTCTCCAATGTCCAGTTGTAACCTGATCCTCACCTTAAGATTATTTATCCTAAATGTATCCTTATTTATCCTATCCTATTTATCCCTCTGTCGACTAACCAGGGATGCCAATATCCCCAGTGTTGTTTTCTTTTGCTGTCACAGAGAGGTACATCCATTGTTACTGCTACCTTGGTTTAAGTGTGACAGGACTTCTACCATCTATGTCTCATACTTTAAGCTAGAGTTAAATCCAAACTTAAGAAGGTTTCTGGGGCCATTATTAACCCTTTCATGCATGAATTATGAAAACTTAAGCCAGGATTTTTTCCCAAGTGTTTTTATTTTTCTTAGGCCATGAAAAAAGGAAAAAAAGGAAAATTAACTTAACTTTTTTCAAGAAATTTTTCCACATGGTCACTCAGGTGGACAGCATACGTTTTGAGTATTTTAACTAAAGAAATATGCTGTTACAGTAATGTGAACATATTTTGATATACTGTAACACTGTTCAACCCATGCATGTACAAGAAAATGGCTTTTGAATAGCTGTCCACTGTAGTGACCACTATGCATGAGGGTTAATAAATACAATATAAATACAATACGAAAAGTTTACGAAAAACTGAAAAAAAAAGAAGACTATGAAATTAAGCAGGTTTTTTTATCATTCTATAGAGGTGGTGTGGTGGAGCTGTGAGCAGATGTCTCTACAAAACCACCTAGGAAACAGTACTGTAGATTCAAGTCAAATTTCACATGAAAAAAGTGTAGAAGCTAGTGACTGTCCTGCCACTGTACTGTGCTCCAGAGCATGCATCTCCCCAAAAGTGGCTTATAAATTACGGTATTGTGAGGGTTTAGTGTGAGTCTGCATACACATAAGAGAAAATACATGTTTGCCAAGGATCCATATCCGATATTTCACCAGTGCACTTTAGAGTGCTTGTTTGTGCATACAGCCTGTGTGTATGCATGAGTCTCTGCATATGTGTGAGCAAATGCGTATGTGATAACTCATCATCTATTTGTACCAGTGTGTGTTGGTGTGTACACATCTTACGTGGTAAAGCCTCCCATTAAAAAAAAAGCAGTGCAATTAAGACCCCACGGGTGAAAAGTTCACAAATGCACACTCACACATACGCCACACACACGCAGACATGCAACCCATGCAGCGTGAATGCTGTCCTCCAGCAGTGAGCGAGGCCACTCAGAGCCATTTTCATTAATTCCGCGCCATTAATGAGCGAGAAAACGAAATGGAGAAGGAAAATATGGCTATCAATCGCTGGTGTTGTTGGCAGGTGTATAATGAAGTATCAGAGTCCAATTGAATTGGCCCTAATTACACCAGCCTCCAGATATTGCTTCATCTGTACCAGTCCTATCAACATCTCTGAGTGTGTGTGTGTGTGTGTGTGTGTGTGTGTGTGTGTGTGTGTGTGTGTGTGTGTGTGAGCAAGCGGTACACTTGCAAAACACACATATAGATGCAGTGACTCAAACATGCGTTTTCTTTTTGCACATTCACATTGCACACACACACATGCTCACACATATACACTCACATAAACGCACTCTGTCATGCTTTACTAACCAGTGGGTGGTCTGTACCCTGCATCTCCCCATACTTAATTAGAGGAGTAGCACTTAAGAGGAAATGAGATTATATTAATTGAATTCATCTGATAATATTAGACCACCGCTTCACTGGTAGACTTCGCTGAAATAGCAATCAGATTAGACCACAGCACACTATTGAGACTGCAAAAATGCAGATGCTCATTACGTTAAAGCTCCAAATTTTAATTAAAATGTGAATAAATCTGCCAGCAGTCAAATAATGTTGCTGTTTACCAATTTATATCAGATTATTTCTCAGATTTTGTTCAAACACTTTCAGATAGATAGATAGGTAGATGATTACTGAGCTTTTATCATCTCAAAATGTGTTTGGTGGTAGAAGAAAGAAAAACTATCACCTCTGGCTCTCTTCATAGTGCATTCTTCCCTCCCTGCAGAGTCATTTCTTTACTGTGGTGCTGTAAAGAGCCGAGCATCTGTGATGATCTAAAGGTTTAATCTCTTCACTACAGGGACTGTATAGATAAATAGATAGACCTTCATTAAGGGAGAGAGGTAAAGCAGGAATTTAAAGTTTAAATGCAGGAGACTGACTTTGCTTCTACTGGGCATTAATGCATGTGATGTTGATGATTTGCATATAGTGTTGTGTAATTTGAGGTAGTTTGAATTAAACTTGAATTAAACTCTTGTTTAATGGCTAGTTCATAAAAAGAGGAGACAATCTGACATGTACACTGTGTAAAGAAGCACAGTGAAAATACAGAATCATTGCAAGTCAAATGGGATGGTGGAAATCTTGAGCGGACAGCACTGTAAAAATTATGTTTAGTCTAGTTCTATGTGAAATTACTTGATAAGTTAACTGTATCTGCCAGTACGCGTTTTCCTAACTACTGGCAGGTTCATTGGATTCTATTTTTCTCTCGTAAATTCTGTTGTGTGATAAATTAGGTCAGCTGTTGAGTAGTTTCTTAATTTACTATTTTAATTCTGATCTCATTTTTCTAATCTGCTTGCAATATCTTAAATTGCCATAAGACACCATAAGAAACATGTCAACACTGCCACAAACTACAGCCTCCAAAATGTACATAAAGTTTAATCTCTCTGAAATCCTTGAGCAAAAACTGCACATTAGACCTGTCATAAGGGGAGGGTTTATTGCATGGCTGTTGGATTAGGCTGCAGTAATTTGAACTAGGTGTAGGTAATAAACTGGCTACCAAGTCTATCAATCTGTATAAAATCCAGCAAAAACAATAAATGAAGAAATGACAGTATAATTTATACTACAGTGGCATACTACAGTTTAAACTGAAAATACTTAGTCAGTTAGTGACTGAGAATAATGAACAAAGAGATTTTAAAAAACGGGATGAGGAGGATCACAGTTAGTAGTAGAATAAAGAGTTCCAAAAAGATAATAAAAGAGGAGGGAGTTAAAGGTCCACCTCCTCATTTCATGCTGGATAACTGCTGGTCTTATTTTATGGATCCAATAGATTTCAAATGGGTTTTTGTTCTCTCGCCTAATGGAAGGCGGACTGTGATCAATATCCATGGCTTGAAGGAGAGAGGGATTGCTATTATGCATCAATATGTCAGGCCAATAAAATTACCAAATTAGGTAGGGTGTGTTTGGTTGGTTCCAATTCCAATTCCAGTGCCTGTAACTGCAGCTGAACATGATGAACTTGTTGACACCCTTGCTGTAATTTACTTATACAGCCTCTAAGACCCTGTGGACATGAACTGTTGAATTTGTCAGTAGTGCACATCTTTAGGATATTTTTTATGGTATAATTGTAATGGCTAAGCAATGCTGCATTTAACTTAAGTGCTAGCTATAAGATCTGACCAGCATCTAAATCATAGAGCCCTTCTTTTGATTTTTTTCCTTTTATTTAATTAGCATTTTAGGTTTAGATTACACTCAGTGATTTGCATCACAGGTCTTTTGCAAGAAGAGTGTTCCACGTTTCAAATAAAATCTTTTTCTCATTTGCCTCCTACCTTTCTGTTCTTTTTCTCTCTTTTTGTTTACCCCTTAAATCCCTCTTGTGATCCCCCCTCTGATCCTGTCACCTCTCTATTCCTTCTCACACCTCTCCATTCTTCTGGCTACTTTTAAATCCCCTCCTCTGCCTTTTGTCAGAGCTAGTACTGTGTAATTTTCCCCGGCACTGCAGCCTCCTCCTTCTGTTCTCCACCTCCTGGCTGCTCCCACTGATGTGAGGAATGTGTTATGTTATCTCTCCTCTGAAGTGCACTCTGGCTTGCTCCTTTTTCCATGTTGTGCCAAATGAATTATATATGTGAATTACAGCATAGAGAGATATGCTCTTTCAACTGCTGGAGATCTATCTGTTGATCTCTCTCTCTTGCCATGTATGCATATGTGTCGCTTCTCTTGGTTTCTCCATTTAGATTCTCTTCCTCTCATGTATGTGCTGCATTTCTCCATATGAAACCTGTCATGCTTTATTATGTGTATCAACATATAAGAGCGTAATATGAATTATAACCAATGCACCTCTAGGACACAACAACCCTCACTGACAAAGCTGGATTTTATATGTAGCATTCTTGAAAAGGTTTTGAAACCGTCACTTGAAACCATATAGAATATATGTTTCTTATTATTAATATAATTTTTCCTCTTTATTATTAATATTATATAATATTTTAGGTTGGAAAAACCTTTAAACTGCTGACTGCAATCACAGCTGGTCTTTGAGCACATTCAAAGCTACTCATGGTAGCCTACAGTTACAGTCCACATGCTGTCAGTATACTGTCATTATTAATTTAAGTTTGTTCATTGGTTGCAATGGCCACAGGAAGCAGGTTGCACCACTGAAGCACAATATAATAGTTTTTTTAAAAGCAAAATGTGAACATCAAATTCAAGCAGATAGTAGAATCCAGCAACAGAAACATGTTTAGCAGTTGCAAATCACAATATTTTAATGTCAGTAAGTATAGCTGTGCAAACATGACGACAAGTTAATAAGTTAGTGACTGGCTTTTGGTTGGCTGGCTATGAGATAATTTCAGTGTGGTGGCCTCATTTGGAATTGCAGATCAAACTGAATGACAAGGCAAAGATCTATTTGGGTTGTCTCTCTGAACCCTTGCTGGTGCACACTAGAAATTCCTATAATTGTGTCAGTGCCTTTTATAAGCCAGGGTGAAGCACAGCAGAGTGTTTTCTCTGCTCTGATAAATAATAATAACTATGGAGTGACAAACTTTAGTCTATATTCTGCTGACTGTTACAAAACCAACAATTTCAAATTTATACTGGGCTGAGCTCGTCCCCTTAACTCTGACAGACACTTCTGATGGTCTTTACTGCAAACCTCACCCCATCAGTGCTTAAATCAGTGCTGTATCGAATGTGTCTCCAGGGTGCTCCAAATGTTGATTTGATCTCCATTCATGGCAGACACAGCCTCCATCCATGACCCCCAACCCTGAAAACACACACTTCTTTTAGGCCTCAGGCAGAGGTCATGACCTCACCAGTGTCATGGGAAGAGGTGGATGGCGTGGAAGCTGGGGCAAAAGTCACTTTTTTTTAGAGATAATGGGCACTCAAGGATTAAATTAAACCTTTTGTCTTCATAAGAAAGATTAACGATGCAAAAGGTGAACACTGACAAAAAAACACAACAGAAAAAAATACATAATGACTAAACAGATATGCAACAACTTTAAAAAAAAATTAATATGACCAACACCGAATGGGGGATGTAGTGGATATCATGAAAACAATGAATGATGTGTATGTGCCTGTGTTTGTGTGTGTTTGTGGATGTGATGGAGCCACAGAGTGAATGAAGTAAAGATAAACAGACAGACTACAAGAAAGGAGGAAGCAGCAGGTAAATTAGATGAAACAAGTTAGAGGAAGGTAGCACATGTTGTGATGAGATACTGATATACACACCATTAGGAGTTGAAGTTGTCACTGTGATGGAGAATAATTGCTACCTGCTCCAGACAGGATATGAGCCAGGCCAGTCCAGGCAGCTGGAGTGCTGCACATTGTTTTTTAAGCTTTTACACAAGGAGTGACCCACTCCTGGAACATCCTGAATAGACCCCAGAAACCCAGGAGGGGACCTATTCACTGTGGTTTCAGAGTATGATTAGATGTATGGTACTGATTGTGTAGTTATAATTTGTTTTTTGTTACTAATTTCCCAGCTTTGCCCCTTCATCAGCGGGGTATCCTTGAAGCCATCCAGCTAGTTCTAATTGTAATGAGTAAAGAGGTGGGGGAAGGAGAAGACAGGTTGACTGTAAATCTTATCTATGTCGTGTGCATGTGTGTGTGCATGGGTGCATATGTTGTCTTGTCTCTGGCCATAATGGTCGATTAACATAGCAGAACATTATATGATGGTACTGTTTGAGAGCATCCCCACACTGTGTTATAATCGCAGAAAAATTGATTCATGACTCCTTTTCCAGCTGTCACAATGGTGGCTGATTGATGTGGACCACCTAACACTCTCTCTCTCACACACACATGCACACACACACTCTTTTTTTATTCTTTCCTTAGTGTGTTGTAGATCATATGTATTTTTTGGCTTTTGTTTTGCTGTTTTGATGTGTGATTGATGTTCTTTTGGAAATTTCTTTATTTGCACACACAGATATAGACACACTATAGCCTTACTTTATGGAAGCCATACTACTTGGCGAGAAAGACTTTCGAAGCTCCTAATGCTTCCTTTTCTTGCCCCTCCCCTCCCACCCGCCCTCCCCCATTAGCAAGAAACAAATCGGACAGGACCTGCTGAATATGCAGGAGCTGTCAGCTATGCTGTAGGCTCACACATTGCTTTGTACAGCAGCAGTATCCCTAGCCTCTGTGTGTGTGGGTGTGTGTGTGTGTGTGTGTGTTTGTGTTCAACCCATCCATTACCAGTGCTACCAGTGGTGTGTATGTCTCATTTATAATAGATGTCCTGACCAGTACCTGAGATGTACATCACCCTTACTATAAAGGGGTCAGGGATTACACTGATGGAGTCAGAGAGTTATAGAGAGTGGAAAGGGAGAACGAGGATATGTAACCTCGTTCAGATGGAAGCTGATTTACTGTTAAACAGTATAGTCAAGATAGAAAACGTGCTTTGTAACAGAATATTGCTGTATGTTGTAAGACATTAACAGTGAATTAAAACCATGGGCATGTTTTCCTGTCAATCAAAATACTGTCTTATTGGCTAGCAGGTGTTCATCATCATATAATTATTATATTATATATTATTATATTATATATCATATTATCTCAATCATATAACAAGTCACCTCACCTTACTTCAGGGACAGGCATGTAGTTACATTTTGTAGCTAAAGCAGCTCTGACTATGCTCTTCATCTGCTTTGGCTGAAGTGTTCTAACTGAATAAACAAATAATTCATCTGTATAGTCTTAATACTAGTGTCAGTGTTCTCGTCGTTGCTTATAGTTGTGGGTTGTGAGAAGTCTCTTTGAATGCAAAGATTGCACTTTATTTATAACATCATCAGTCTTAGTGTTGTTATTAATTAGTAATTAATTAATCAGTTACTCAGATGTCCCTGTGTCTAAGGTATATTAACCATTTAGTTTCATTTGAAGGAAATTTTGGTTTTTCACTCTTATGTGAAATTCAAGAAAACACGATTGTCATGTTCACTAACATTCTAATTCTATCCCTAAGAACCTGAAAAGGACTTCAATTAGACAGCCAATGCACTCAATCACAGTGCTTTGTAAATGACAGTGCAATAGATCACATTGGAATTCAACTAAAACTGTCTACCTGTTGTTGTAAGGCTATATTCCATTTTTAGGATCGTTTATGCCTCTGGTTGAGGAAGATATAGAGCAAAGACAGGTTGGATGGGTTGAATCAGTTATGAAATCATGGGCTGGATAGTCTGTAATTGTGTAATTGCTATGCAGGGGAGAGATGAACAGATGCCTCCCATCCATTCATTCTTTTTCCCACCTCTATTTACTTTAATGGTCTCTTCTCAACATATCCAAATCAATTACATGGACTGGCCTGGCAACAATTGATGCATATGGCGTTATGAATGTTCACACACACACACACACACACACACACACACACACACACACACTCCACCCCCCCAACCCACCCACATATACATACTAACAGAGCACAGTTTTAGTAGTTACTTCAATAAAAGACAAAAGTATGCAGTTGTTGAGGGTTAACAGGGATGGACAAGCACAAGAGTTATGACCATAGCACTCTGTGCACATGTACATTCACTGTGAGTCTTTCAGTCAGACAGCAGTGGGAAGAAGCCGCCAGCTTCCAGAGCATATGTTATTCAGCTAGCTTTTATTTACCTCATCTAGCATCTGGGTGCTGCCAGGCTGCTAAGCATTGATTGCTACTGTCCTGCCTTTACCCTGAACACATTCACTTGCAATTTCCACGCTAAAAGGTAAAGGAAGTAGCACAGCTTGGATTTTTGTCCTTTACTTAAGTATTTACACTTCTGTACAATTCTGGATGATGTCTGTCCACATGGGTCCAACATGCATTTGTAAAAGTGGCCCCTCTTATTGATTTGTAAGTAATGAAACATACTTAGATGCAAATCATGATTAGAAAGTAATGAATATTTTGGGGTAAAATTTTTTGTCCAGGTCAAAAAATGCCCAAAAATATAATTTTGCCCTTCACATCTTCCCAAAGTCCAAGGTGAGATGTTATTTTTTCGTTTACTTTTGGTTTTGCCCAACCAACAATCTCAAACCTAAATAAATTCAAATTTTTTTCACATTTTACTAGGTAGGGCTTGGTAATGCTTGGTAATATGTTGGTAATATTTTTCTTGGAATACAAGCTGTAGCATGAGACCATGTGGGTAATGTGTCAATTTTTGCACCATTAATCTTGGCTGTATTGTTTTTGAGAATACCAATATCATAAAACAATACCACCCACAAAATGGAATGTAAAGTAGAATTACTAATGCTTCAACAACTTTTACAAAGGGAGATTTCACGGTTTACAATTCTACATTCATTCAGTCATACATACATTCATTTGGCAAATGCTTTTATCCAAAGTGATGTACACATGCACTAAGTACAACAAGAGCAAAAATGTAGGAAGGAGTAAAGACAAGTGCTGTGAAATGCTTTGTGTCTGAAAGGACACGTGTCCACAGGTAGTGTGTTATATTGAGTTCATAGTTTTGTTTTGTTTTTTTAATAAGTAAATAAGTAAGTAATAGTCCACCATTAGGTGAGCTGGTGTTCCCAAAACAATTTTGTCTTGAGCTTTTTTTAAAGGCTGTTTGGGGACTCTGTGGATACAATGGAGTTTGGTAACTTATTCCACCTCTGGGACATGACAGGGGAGAAGAGTCTAGCTCGTGATTTCAGGGCGCATGGTGATGGAACTAGGCACCTTTCATTGGCAGAGTATAGAGAACAGGATGGAGTGTAGACTTGAATGAGGGAGTTCAGGTAGCTATGAGCATTTTTATTTGTAGTTTCATAAGCAAGCATCAGGATTCTGAATCTGATGCAAACAGTGATTGGCAGCACATGGATGAATTTGAATATGAGTGACATGCGCTAATTTGGGTTGGTTATAGAGAAGAAGAGAAGCCTTTGCATTGCAGTGGTTTGGATGTGCATGTGGGGAGACCCGCCAGAAGGGAGTTGTTATGGGATATAATGAGTTGTGCTGTATGTTTGTCCTCTATCATGATACCCAGGTTTTCTCTGACTTTATGAGAGTGAATGTAGTTAAGTTGAGTTACTTACTGAACTGGAGTGGTATAGAGGGATCTGATGGGATGACAGGGAGCCTGGTTCTCTTTTATCCATGTGAAGATATAAGCAAGGCATGATAAGATTTGTGCTGAGACAGGGGTAAAAGAAAGAGTTGTGGCTTATCTGCAAATCAGTGGTATGAAAAAGCATGGGAATGAATGGTTTCACCTAGAGAAGTTGTGTATATTGAGAAAAGGAAGGGACTGAGCCTTGAGGAGATCCTGTGGAATGGACCCCCACCCACATGCCACAAGATACTCTAAAAGATCTCCCTTAGAGGTATGACATGAACCAGTGGAGGGTGGATCCTGAAATGCTAAGCTTACTGAGGGTGGGGATGAGGATTTGGTGGTTGACCGTGTCAAAGGCAGCTGACAAATCGAGTAAAAATAGAGCTGAGGACTGACCAATCTTGCTAGCAGAGCGGAGAGAATCTATTACCAAAAGGAGCGTTCAACCAGGGATGAGTTCAGAGTGGGCTCTTTGAGCAGCGAGGTGACTTGAGCTTGTTTAAAGGTGGTAAAACATCCATGTTGTAAGTGAAGAGTTGAAGTTGTGTGTAATTGCAGGGTTCAAAGCTGGCAAAATGACCTGTAGGAGGTTGGATGGTATTTGGTCCAAGGGACAGGTAGAGGGACGAGGGACCAGCAGAAGCTTGGAGACTTTTCCCTCCATCAGAGAAGAGAATGAGGTATATGAAGCACTGTTAGCTGAGGGTGACAGAAACCTTATAATTGAAGAGGCAAATATGTCAGGAGTGAGCAGCTGGGTGGTAAGAGGAGAAGGTGGGTTCAGGATTGAATTAAAGGTAGCAAACAACTTTTGAGTGCCAAACAACATTTGTTGTGCCATTGATCTAGTTCAGATAGTAAATGGTCTTGGCAGTTTTTAAGCTGCAGGAGAATAATATTAGGGTACTGTGATAGTCACTGAGGCTAGAGGGGTCTCTGGATTTACGCCATATTCTCTCAGCCACTCCAGCCCATGATTCCAGACATTATATTTTATTCTCCATAGAGGAAAATGTATTATTTCTTTCTTTACTCCAAAAGAAGAACAAAAAGGCGCATATCCTTCTTAGACAACTAATTGTTATCTTCCATAATGTTTGAGGATCAGCCCCTTATTGTGAGGTAATGGCTAAACTCTTCACTTTTAGTCCCAGAGGGCCCAGTAGGGGATGTAAAAAAAAACTGAAGCAGGGCAGTGATCAGTCTATGGCTGAGTCTTAAAAATTCATGACATTTTAGTCTTTTACTGGGGAGATCAATCCTCGTGCATTCAAAGTAAGATTAGTTCAGCAAAGTTGATCATATGATGTGATTTTTTTTCCATCGTAGACCATAGACCATGTCAAACAAGGTACAAACCAAACAAAGTAACAAAAAAATATGAAAAATAAATTAAGAAGCAAGGGGATTGAACAAAAATCACAGTAAGTCAAAGGAGGATGGGCAAAACTGAGATCTAAAATGCAATCATGTCACTGCAATTTTTATTAAATGGATGAGTGATCATAAAATAAAGTTTAAGGAGCAGGGGTGGATCAGCCACCAAAGTATTTGATGTGATGTTTGAGTTAGAATGGATAAAGTAAAAGAGAGAGACCAGAAATGAATATCCAGAATAGTTCATCAGTACTCATGACAAGAGCGTAAATAACTTGAGAATATTTAAATAAGGTACATCTGTTAATTTACCTCTGGAATGCCCCCCCCCAGCATACAAAAACACTCTTTGACAAAATGCATACTCTTTACTTGCATGTTTGAACTGCAATATGATTAACTGATTACTAAACTACTTTGCACTTGCAAAATCTCCATTCTCACTCATTCTAAATTATAAACTTGTTCTCTTGTTGTTGTTTTTGCGATGAATTCTTAAAAAAAATGAGAACAAATTAGGGGTTTTTTTGTAATTGTAAAAGTTAGCTTAGCACAAAGCACAACATGCATATGCAGTAGCTACATGCACACACACACACACAGAGTACCCTCACATGCAAACAAAGCAGTGAGTAACATTGGTTTCCTGGCAGGTTTTCCTGTCTTGATTCGCTGTCCAGAATAAAAATTTGATGAACTGGTGCTGTTGTTTTTGTCTTCAGACCAACAGAAAAACTGTTGTTTTCATTGGTATCTAAATATCTCCTAAACTGAATCTGTCTTTTTCAAACATATTAGCAATAGAGACCCACACCTACCATTGAGGACAACATGGTCGTGGCATACATTTTTCTTAAAACAATAAAGTGGCAAATTGATTTCATTAAATATGAAAAAAGATTTCGGCTGTTTTTATTTCCATCATTTCTAAAAACTTATTATATTTTCTTTACCTATTTCTGTCCTGACATGGCTACTTAACAACCAAGAGAAATAATAAAAATAATTTTTTTTTACTGACATGTCATGTGTGTACACATGCACTTGTGCATTTAAGGCACAGCTAAAAGCATTTTAGCTTTTCAGACAGTTAATGTGATTAGAAAATTAATTTAAAAAGAGTAATCTCAACATTGGACATATTTTTGGCTTATATTGACTCTAGTCAAATTTTGATCTATGCATTTGTACTGACATTATTTCCAAGGTAATAGAATAGAATAGAATTATTGTTGTGGAATCAATTAAAATGTATTAATTAATGCATACTATGAGCTTGAAAATTATATCAGTTCCCATGGCAAACCTTCAGTGTTCACAATTCCACTTCCCCTATAGAGGTATGACATTTTTGTATTATAGTGACAGTGGAATAAGCTACCGAATAATATGAGTAGCTGCAGTTGACAAATTGTACAGTGTACAACAGGGGTGTTCACACTTTTTCAGCATGCGAGCTACTTATGAAATGACCAAGTCAAAATGATCTACCATTATATTTATTTAGAAATATATTGAGGATTCTTACAATTTATGTTGATGTACGTTGCATAACCACATATGTCGCACAACAAAACATAATTAACTATGTACATTTTTTGCCATTACCGAAAATGCCGCTCCACATTTCCCTTCTTTAATATTGCAATGGTAGATTGGCAGATGAGGCAAACGCACTTTGAAAATGTCATCGTGAAAAAAAAGTCCTCCTCCCATTCCGTATGACAGTGATAAGTTTTTTTCTTCTTACTTGGTCCAGCTCCCCCGCTCATTTTTATACCCTTTCTTAAGTTTAAGAGAAAAAAACCAAAGCGAAAAATTGGAGGTAACTAACTGACTAACTTGTTAGCTTTGCTGCATTTAGAGCCGTTGTTTGCGCATGCACAGTGACCTAAGTGTCAAAAAAATTCAGATGTCATCTGACTGGCTGCCCTGTATATCAATCAAGTGACGGAATGGATGATAGGCTGACGTCTATTTTTTTTATTGTCATGCGATCTACCAGTAGTACCTTTGGCGATCGACTGGTAGGTCGCGATCAACGTATTGAACACCTCTGGTGTACAAGGTACTCATTTTTGTAGCCACTGACTTTTATCAGTCTTGATTTCTATACAAATATCCATACTTTTTAACGGGCACTTAATAGTAGGCATTACATCACACAATGGTGGGTGTGTGATCTACAGTGATATTTAAGTTTGTGTTTTGTGTCCTGTTAAGCAGTCAGATTTTTTTATACCATCATTCATTATATTTCATTTATTTCTTTAGCCTGCCCCTCAATAACTATCCAAATGTCTTTGTATCCACTCTGTTGTCCGTAGACCTCTCTTTTCTCAATTCTGTCACATTTGTGCAAGTGTGAGTTCCTCTCTCCCCAATCTTCATTACTACTTACTACTTACCTTATTCCTCCATCTCCTCCCCATGTAACCTCCATTTTCTCAGGCGTCACCTTTGGCATGTCTCGCAGAAAATTAATTTGATTGGGCAGAGTGCTTGCCAGTCAATATTTCCAGCCAGAGAGGGAGAGAGTGCAGGATTATTGGTAAGTCTCCAGACAGGTGCTGGGCTTCCATCCAGATTTCTCTCCTTCCCTCCCACTCATCCACCAACATAGACTATACAGTATAAGGGCTCTACTGTAGAATCTATAGTTCTGGGTTATGTTCTATGCATCATTTCCAATGGGTGCTTCAAGAATGAAGGCCCAAGTTGTGGCGAAGGAAAGGAGTGAGAGAGAGGTAGAACAGGAGATGGATGGGGTGGGATGTGAGTGCTGATTTTAGAGGAATAGCTTGTACTGGCATCAGACTTCACTACAACCCCCCTTCTCCATCCCTCCCAGTATTAGTGTGTTACTCCCCATGGCCCAGTGGTGACATGGCATTTAATAGACTCCCTCCTGTGAAACAAACTACCTCAATTAATTCCTCTGCCTCGGCCCTGGCCTCTCTCACGCTCACACCCTCAGGTGTGTGAGTATGTGTGATTTAAGCCCTCATTGGTCCAGTGTTTTTGTCTCTCCACTGGCTATATAAGCTGCCTTAAAGGACAGACCTAGTGTTGCCTGTTCCAACATGATCTACTTTTATTCATTATCTCATTGGTTTCCATTGCAATAGATATATTCACCCCTGTGGTCTTCCTTATGAAACAATTTTTCTACTCCTTCTCTCTGCCATCTAAAGTATCTGCTCCATGTTCTGTGTGGATCTGTGGCCTGTACGCGTGTGTGTTTGTGTGTGGTCAATATAAATACATAGTTAAATGCCAGTACTACTATGTTTGTTTTTCATTTCATATAATTCTGAGACCAAGGAATTCTGAGTTTTCATCTCAGTGGAGAGAGACAAAACATACACAAAATCTACACATATACCTCAACAACAAAATTAAACAGGTCCAACCTGAAACAGCCAGACTTTATATTGGTGGGGACCTCATTTCCTACACCTGTTGCTTGGATCCTCAATCTACCACAGTTTTTAATTTAACTACTAAACTGCTTAGTACCTGAGGTATTAAACATGTTATGTGCTTTCTTCAGTCAGGCATTGTTTCAACAGCACTTAAAATAGCTTTAATAAAACCATCTATAAAGATCACCCTTAGATTTCACTGCAGCACAAAAACTGCATTTATTGAGGTGATGAATGATTTGTATATAAACACACACTCTGTTCTTGGGAACCTGAAACCATAATTTATAAAATAGGTAAGAAAGATATGTCAGTTTATCCAGTCTGGTTCTAAATTTGTTCAGACAGACACTATATTTGGAGTATGCCATGGTTTTACAGAAACACAAAGTTACCATAATTATGCAGAGGATTCGCAACTGTACATTTGGTTATTTCCTTAAGACTTATATCCAATACATTTCCTAAGTCACTGTATTGATTAAATTACTATGTAAATGTCAGAAAGCTTTTAAAAACTGAATAAAAGCAAAGCAAAGGGTCAAAGCTAATGGCTTTTCTATTAAAATCAAACTCTGAGAAATTAATTCTTGGATTTACAACATTTATATTAGACTACTGTCATGGTCTATTCACCGGCCTCCCAAAACCAGCTGTGCTGTCTTAAAACCATCTCTCATACAAACTCTGAACCACCTAAATGAGGTTCCCACACTGAACACCATGAAAAGCATGTTTAAAAGCCTCGCTTTTTACAATAGTCTATGGCTAAGTTCTTAGTGTGTGTGTATGTTGTTTCATATTTATCTGCTTGTAATGTGTAGAGATTGCAGCCACACCTTGCCATTCTGATGCCATCACACTGTATAGAAAATGTACACATGCATAAATCATCCTTTCTTCTGGGATCAAGAAAATAAAAATTGCCTCATGCTTAATAATAGCTTTTTTTAAACATGGCTATGGATTTTGACCAACTATTAACTACTAAGCAACTCTGCAGAGTTGTGAATGTAGGGCTTCTCCCATTCATCTACAATCATTAGATGTCATAGACATGTCAGAGTGATGTGGCACTGATATGTCTGTGGAGCAATGCTGATGTTTTTGCCATAATTATTTTAAAATACACTGTGTAATTAATTACTGTACAACATTAACAATGTGTTTGTGTAACATCAAACCCACTCTGTATTGGATAATTGATTGTGATTGTTAGGACCCTGGTCATGGACAGAATTTCAGAAATACTGAGGTTATAATTTTCCTTGATGCAACTCTAACCCCAGAAAAAAATATTTTTCAATAGCTTCCACAGTAGGAATGAATGAAAATCTTGGCTTCAATCATGTTGTTCAACTTTTTAAATGATTATATTATACTTTATTCTACCTCCCCGAATAATGGGATTATCAAAATACAGTTTCACCACCTCTTCTATCCTGGCAAACATCTTCAAACATTTAGCTTTAAAAACATAGCAAGAATTATTTACATAAAATTCAGACTAATCACCACAAGTTTGTGTCTCTGGTTCCTTGATTACCACTGTCAAACTCCCAGCCATGTGTGTATTTTGAATTTTGAGTTGTGCAAGGTTGACATTCCATTACCCAGTGATTAGAAGAACTGGTCTATTGACCCCTCTATGACTTTCTGTATGGATTTGTAAAAAAGTACTAGATATAAGGGTGACCACAGCAAGAACCTGTCTTACCAAATGATATAAGAGTTAGATCCCAGGATTGTTCTGTGTAACAAGCCATCTGGCTTGTCAGGTTAGTGGATGTGTGGTAATCATTGGCTTTGGCAGTCTTCTTGCATTGCTACTTTGCGAAATCCATTCTCATTTGAGCTTATGTTTCTTAGTTGATCACTACACCACCATGGCCAAAGTACAGTATGCGTTGCTTGTATAAATGGCATTATTGGCATCATTTAAAGCCCATGAGACATGAATGTGTGTAATTTAGCAGGGAATACTTCTGAGGATGACAATTAATCCTGACAGCTACAGTAAAGAATGCCTGGGCTCAAGCACTTTTTGCAAACATCTTGCTACTTTCACTGAGCAGTTGCAATAGGCAAGACAGATAAGAGTATTTTCTTAGAAAAAATAAGTTGATGTGTTGGCTCATTCGCTTTATATAGTCTTGTATAGCAATCTCGAGTTTGACTTAGAGGGCAAAGACACGTACAGGAGGACTATCTATCGGCAGTTGATTACACAGGATACTCGGGTTTGGGGAATTTAAATGCCAGGCAAAGTCAGAGGGTATCCTGTTTTGATGATCATGAGGTGGGTTAGTTGTGCTAATTTAATTTGCCACAATCCACTAAGAAGATTCAAATATGCAAATCCCACTATGAGAGGGACACAGCTTGTACTTCAGCTTTTTGTTTAGGAGCATGACCTTTGAGTTCCGTGTCCTTTCATTTGGGACACTTCCATAAACACATTCACAGTGTGCATGGCTACAGTCCTGGGACCCTTGCGTTGGGAAGGTTTTTGCAAGTTGGGCACATGCCTAGTGGACAACTAATATAAACCTTTTCTTGACTTTTCTTGACTCCTGGAAGAGCAGCCTTCAGAACTTGTCCAGTTCTGTTTGGAGGCCAGGGTAACCGAAAGATTGTGCCTCCACCCTTGGGGTTGATAGAGGCTACCATGCACATTGTGCTCCCAGCTCCTACCCTGCAACTGCAGGCTATCCACATAGTTCTTCTGTACCTACTGCCACAACTGAGAAACTAACTTGTGCAGGGAGAACATACACCACAGTGAAGATGTGTTAACTAGGCAAGGGGTCTGGGCTCCCCTCAGATTTGCATATTGGCTATACTGAAGTGGGCACATTCGCAGATGACATGTCTGAAGACAATTCACATGCCAGGTCAGGCAAACCAAGGAATCAGCCTGAAAAGCAGGTAGCCATTCCTGGAGAATAGAAGCTGAAAAGGCGTTGCAAGATTCAGGAACACTTTGGGAAAGCAACAGCCATGTTGTTGCATCCATCCTCCTTCACCTCACCAAGGTAGTCCCCAATTTAGCCCCATATGATCTGGTTCTTGGCAATTGCACTTCACTTTTGAGGGCACCTCTGGAGACTTCCTATCCAGTGTGTCCAATCCCAGACCCACAGGACTCTGTATCCCCCGGGGTCAGGTTTTGGGCTTGGCCCCTAAGAGGTACTAATTCCTAATCTATAATTAGGACTCTGCAAGGAGCCTAGGCTCTACATGGGTAGACAATGTGGAAGGCGTACTTCTATAGTTGGGGTGTATTTTAATCATGGCACAGTTCAAGACCGGTGGATTCCCTCTCCTGCATAGCCAATGACATCCTCAAGTTCCTCCAGGAAATGCTAGAGGTGGGTAAGTTGGCCTCAACTTTGAGGGGAATGGTGGCACCCATAAAGGCAGCCTGTGTTAGGCCTTGGAAGATGTCAGTGGGTTAGTACAACTTTATTGCTCAGTTTTTAAAATGTGCTTGGAGGGTTACTTCCTACCACAAAAGATCAGCTATTCCCCATTGGATTTGATACTGTCATCCTTACAACATGAGCCATTCAACACATTTGCTTCTTTTGAGACATCATACATGTTAGCAATTGGGTCAGTTAAAAGAATAGGAGAGCTCCATGTCTTTGATATATGAGGAGGGCTGAAAATTGTTGCTGAATGAGGGTGACGATGGTGGTTGAGCTACACTCTCTTGACCCTCCTCAAGACAGTAAAATGAGGATAACTAGAAAGTCACTTTGAAAGGGGAAAGAAGAATACAGTAGGTTTTCTTATTGGGTTGTGGATCTAAAAGGTACATAAGGCAGACAAGCTGGCCCTCAGCAGGGGGGCATATCCATTTCAAGCTGGGCTTTGCTACCCCATGGGCCTTATGGAAAAGTGCCCTCTACCTGAGATATGTTCAGCCTCTCAAATGGTCTACCTTTATCAGATTCTTCTGCAAGAATGTGACATCCAGCAGCCCATTCACTTAGCTCATTGCACCACCACTGACTCGACATGCCATGCCTCTGGGTCCACAGCTACTGCTAAACAACATCCACATTCCACCACAGTACTTCACAGTGTGTGTAAGGTGCCTTTATGTATGGCTATCATTCTGTTTATATCAAACACATTCTGCATTTGTTGGTCTAGTAAGACCATATGGAAACCTGAAGGCTTTTTTCTGTCCTCCCAGCAAATTATGGTGTGTAGACATCTGATGGCTGGTTTGGAAACTTTCTGACCAAAAATTTCTGTTGCCAGCAGATTTTTTCACTAGTCCAACCATTCTCCTCACAGTGCTTAGGGACTCAGATCTGCTTTGTGGCTTGTTCTGTAGCTTTAAATTGAAACAGGAATTTATCATTGATACCGAATAATTCCTAATCAAACATACATTTAAAAAGTTATTTAATGACTGTATTTGAGTGAAATGCCAGTGATTATGACACATATGTTTTAGAGAAAATATTTATTTAATGTCAACATTTTTTTTCTTTTGATCATTGTACTCCAATTATAAGGAAAGACTAAAATTCTAACCCTTTTTTGAGTGAAAGACAAAGATATTTAAAATGTTGTTTTGCTCATATTAAGCAAGGGTACCAATACTCCTTAAGATATTGTCCTGGGGACTGTTCTAGAAATTAAATTATTTTGATTTGATTTCCATTTTTCCCAAACATAATGGTTTGAATGCTAATTACAGTCAGTCTCAACACTGGTAGAGGGTTGCAGCAGAAAGTAGTAAATGTAGTCCAGTTTTTATGTTAAAGTCAACAAATAGTAGCATAAGTTTCGAAAATGATTTTTTTTTTTTTGTGGGTCTTGTATAATGGTCAAATTTTACTAAATTGCTTATAAATCCTAAAGAAAATGCAAAAGACATAGGTTTAGTCATTTGCAGTGCAGAATTAGAATCGAGCCTGAAGTGTTTCAAATTCATTCAAAATTAGAATTGTACAGTATGAATGAGAAAGCCATATATGTCATATTCCAAATGCCAATGAACAAGAAGTTGGCATTAAATCGTTAGCCTGTCACTCACTGATAGTTATAACTATTCTGCTACCCATGTCTCCATATATTTCCTTAGCATGGCTGATGTATAGACTGCTTCAGCTGTAAATCAGGCAGGTCCAGTTGGGCTGACTAGCAGTATTTCTCTCACTCTCTCAATGCAGCGATGGCTTCATTAAGGAGAAACTGCCTGCCAGTGCTAGCCTCCGGCACTAAGCGCTAATCACACTGCTGACCTTGGCTTGATCCCGGACAGTGGACCGCTCACCACTGGAATATAATGTGTGTGTGCTAGTAGTTGGTGGTGGAGGGCCATGTGAGAAGGGGTGTGGGACACTTTATGACAGGCTTGGCTGGCATGTATGTTGGCACTAAAGTGAATGTAAGTAGGGCAGGAGGGCTGTCCAGCTGTGAGACTGTTTTGTTCCATCCCCCACACAGCTTCATAACCCACCAGGAGCATTTCAGAAGCATTTTAGAAGCAGAATATTTTATCTAGTGGATGTTGTTGACTTGTTCAGATTTTGCTGATTTGGTCATTTTTCACTGATTGCATTTTTACCATAGGTAAAGATGCTACATGGTTGAACTATTTCTTTTTTGTCTATTTTTATGACTGGGATTCTGAATGGGGTGTTTTATTTTTAAAATTTAATGGATACTCTATGCTCTTCCTGTGTCTGACTTCCTGCACAGCTCAGTATGGTCATATTTATATTTTGTATTTACAGTTATAAGCAAGGAAGAAAAACTAAGTAATAGATATAAGCAGTGTAAAACTGAGGCTTAAATTCATGAAGGGCTGTTGAGTCTTTACATTGTAACTGTATGTTTTGCACCCAAAAAGTAAGGAAGATGAGAGGCACCTTGTGCATGGAGGAAGTGACTTGATTTTTCAATACTTTGCAAATACCATTTCAACAGATGTGAAAGAACTTTGTGTTCTTCTTTGTGCTTAACAAATTCCTCCTTCCTCTTCCTGCTCCTTTTCATCAGCTCCTTCATTCTATTTCCCTTTTCAACAGTTCTTAACTCCACCTACCACATCCTTCTATCACAACACTCCCTAAACATTGTCATATTACTATTATTCACTTTTCTTCTTCTAGGGTAAAACATATATTTAAGGAGAAAAACAGAACGCACATATCTAACTACCGCAGGGACTGGTAGTAGTGGAGAGAGGGGTGGGAGAAATTGTTAGGGAAAAATAGTTTTTTCATTTATTTATTCTGCAATGGAGACATGGAAGCAAGTAGATACCTTCTGTGGCAACCAATGTGTGTCCAATGTGTCCTATGCTTATTTGGAACCCATCTAGATACTTATGTTATTTGACACAGGGGGAGGGGGGTGGAAACATTTAATATTGCTAAATCATCTTATAAGTTGATGGCATGGCATTGTTAGTAAACAGTAAACAGTTCATTTGGAGTGATGTGTGTGTCTTTTCCAATCTTCACTGTCTTGTAGCTCTGGTTTTGTCTGTCTCTAAGGGAAATCTGTCTCTTTAGCTGCACCTCACTGTTCACCACCTAACTGTTTTTCTGCTGTCTGCTGCTGAGCAGGGTGCGTACAGATGTATTGTAATATTGTTTCCAGCTGGAAACAATACTTTAAGAGAAGTAAATGTCATCCAAAATGTTAAGTTGTGGGTCGGGCAGTAAAACAATGAGCTGAAACTCGCTATAAAGCTCTGTGAAGCTGAGGGGAACTGCAGATTCAGCTGATAATTCTCAACAGGTCCATTACTTACAGTGTTATTGTTTTCATAAATCATTATTGCCAAATGATTTCTAAAACTTTAACCATCACCTAAACTAAATTGTTTACACCCTGTTAATGATAGAGTATTCAAGTGATGAAAACATGAATGAACGATCCTGGTGCTCCACATAGAGACACAGATCTAGCCTGAAAGCAAAACACTCTTCATCACAGAGTTTGTTAACACAGAATATGTAAAATGTGATAGAGAAAAGGTGAAATATCATAATTTCACAGACATCACTCATTAGTAGGAGAGAACATGCAAAAACACGAATACGGGAATTTGTCATATGATATTTGAAAGATATAGCAGGACATTTTTTTTAGAAAACAAATTTACAGTCTGGTAGTCAGATGTCACTCAGATCAATTTGGCTTCCCACAATGACAACAGGACTTACGACATGCACGTGGTGATTGTTTAACAATCAGTTTGTACAAATACGTAATCCCAGAATATATTCTAACAATAATTGTATGTCAAAATGTGCTGAATCAATAACAAAATCCCACTTCCACTTCCACCCTTTGTTCTAAGTAGACTAGAACATAACTGCTTGAAACTAGAGATGCACTTGATGTTGATCTTCCTCTTAACATATCTCTAAAAAGCCAAGTCTAAACCAACCTAAGTGAAAAAATGTGAATTTGCATTACTATATGCAACTGGAATTGGCTTTCAAGAGATGTCTTGTAAATGCAAAAACACGTGCACACAGATTTGGCTGCTACTAACTCATTGGGTTCATTTCAAAGACGCTTGTGTGAAACCACACTATGCTGAAACCTTAACACACAGTCCTCAAATGAACAGGTTCAATCCTACCTCCTCCTCCCTCTTTCTTCTCCACTTGATGTCAAGTGGCATTTCCATTTTAAAATTGCTTCCCGGCCCTTTGTGAATGAATCGAATTACACTGGAAAGCACTGATTGATTCTTTCTGAACACAATGGTTTTCATGGTGTAGACCTGCTGGCCTCCTTTCTCTGCATTGCCTACTGAATCCAGTCAGTGTGCCCATTAGAGTGGTTTCACACAGGCTGAATGGGAGGAGGTGAGTGTAAATAAGTGAGTGTATGTGTGTATGTCATGGCCAGTCCACACTAACAGCATTTTCTAAAGCATTTTAGTCTACTGTCAGTGGCTGTCACAGAACAGATGAACTTCAATTCCTACAATGTGTCTGTCTACCACAGATCTAGTGATTTCAGTGGGCTCAGTGTGTGTCTTTTTACTTTTGCTTGCTTACTTGAGCATAAAGTCAGCCACTTTAATGGCACAAATCTCCATCTTGTGAACATTTATTTTGGTTCTGTACGCCATTGTAATGGATTTTAAATAAAACGATCCGTATGAGCTCACCTATAATTTAAGGATATCAACGTCCAAATTGGCAGCTGATAAAAATCCTAGAGTTACCTCTAAGTGGCATTTTCCTTTTCAAATCTGTCACTTCTATCAGCAAAATTAATGTTAACCATACATTCACATACTCCATAGGTCTTGATCATGGTATGTTAATGTTAGCTTCTATAAATGTCATAGAGAAGATTTGTGGTTCATGCCAGTTGTTTTGTTGATGCTTCTTATGAAAAGGTGATAAAGTAGGATTATAGTTGCATTAAGTCCATTTAGTCCAAAACGGTTTTTCTTTCTCAGAAATGGTAAGGTTAGCAGACATTACTGACAGACACACAACACACATTTACTATGTCCTTCTCACAGTCCCTTAGTTTTTTTTGCTAAACCTGCACGCAGTTAGTTGATGTCTCATTTATACATACAGGCCAACTGACTGGCAATCAATTCACACATGTAGCCATTCGGAAAGAATTTCAGGAAATATCTCTTAAAAAAATAACAACCAACCACACTTTCATGTCTCGCTCTCTGTCTCACACACACACACACACACACACACACACACACACACACACAATCATTTACTAATCAACCTTATATACAAACACATTCCAGTCAGATATTAATTTGCCAGCAGACATGTAATGATAAAAATCTTTGAGAAATTAAATAAAAATCTACAGAGATAAAAAAAAGACTGTGCCTCCATCTATTCTGTCACACACAGTATGCATTTAGCAGAGAATATGGTCTATAGACAATTGCAAGCACGCAGGAGTAGAAATATCTAAGGGAGTAGAAAAGACTAATGGTTTGCATCATTAATTTTTAATGGAAACAAGTGTGCAATGTGGAAGGGCAGTGTCTTATGCAGGTGTGTGAAAAAGAGATTGAAACCATGGTTGGATGTGGGTGAATGAGTGATTTGTGACTGATTCAGCACCAAGTGTACGCTTGCTTCTTTGGCTTTGCCTCTAGGTTTGGTGTGGTTAATTTCAAATTAACAGTAGGAGTAAAATATAAGAATGGTTCTGAGAAAACAGTTGTGATCCTGGAATTCACTGAAATGGACATGTAGATTTTTTACAGACAATCTTTCTCAAATACAGGTCCTTTAGTTTATGATGGTATGGTATGGCAGTATGTGTATTGTGTTTGTTATCCTCAAATTAATCTATGTATCTATGTAAGGATTGGCCTCCTTTCATGGAGTCTACCTGGTTGTACCACCACCATTATCCAGAAGGCCAGAAACAACAAACTAAGCACTGGCTTTAGAGAGAACCTTTTGTGTTTTTCATGAATTTTGCAGCTTCCATAGGTTCTATCCTACACAGTTTGAAAGGCAGAGTGAGTGAAGGGGTATTCAGTTAGTGGCAATCTGCAGCCTCACCAATCCTACACAGTGGTCCTTTAAGGAGCAGTTTGCCATTAAAGCCACTCAAGCTAGAAAAGAGAGCAAAAAAAGACGTGTGTGTGTGTGTGTGTGTGTGTGTGTGTGTGTGTGTGTGTGTGTGTCATGAGTGTCATGTAAGGAAACAGAGAGAGATAGGTGGTTACTGGTGTTTAGAAGGCCACTGAGATTAGTTTTGCCTGCAGCGTCTTTCTCTTTCCCTCTCCCTCCCCTTGCCTCTCACACCCCCACCTGGTTTAATGGTGTGAGACTAGAAGTTTTTTTAATTTGTCACACCATAAAAATAAAGTCCATTTTCCACATCAGGGAGCTTAAGGGCTGACAAATGTTACCGAGACGAAGTAGCAGAGGAGGAGACCAACCAGAGAAAGCCTCACACTGTGAAGACACACACATACTGCGTGCATGCGTGTGTGTCTTTGCGTGTGTCTGTTAAACAGTAAGTGTATTTCAGTTTGATGCATCAGAGACAATCTACCTGAACATTTAGCATGTGTTTATGTATTTGATTGTGTATATATACAGTATGTTGTGCGTTTTGTGTATGTGTTTGTTAGTGAATCGTACAGTTTGTGAACTGAATAAGTGCCCCAAGTTTCTAGCTGATATTTGGCTCACTGCAGCATGACCCTTGACCTGAGAGACACAGCTCAGAGAACTGATGCATTGCTTCGAGGGTTAAAGGATTAGGTTTAGAGTGATAGTGTAAGTTTATTTGCAGTAAAAGCAAACCTTGCTTGACTTTTATTCTTGACTTGACTTTTACAATATTTAATTATTGTTTGACTCTTACAATGTTAATCAAGACCTCTATTTTCCCTTCTTTTACGAGAGCTACCTGAGAAACCCCACAAAAGAAAACTACCGAAAGCTCACATTAATCATAAGGAATATGTCATCATATTTCAAACCACTACTCACAAAGCTAGATAGGTGTTAGGTGTTTGGTTTATTCAACTCTTGTCAAGTGCTGGATTTTATTTGAAAGGGAAAAAAACCTTTATGTGAAAAATACACAAATGCCTATGAACAATCCCTGCACTTTGTTCACTCATGTATAGCCCAGAGAAACATGTTCTAACCAAGAGGTAAATGATGGCAAAAGTTGTGTAGTCATCACCAGGCCCTAAGCTAACGTAACATTTGTGGTTCGGCCCTGTGCAGCACATTCTCATACTGAGAGATTATTATCGAAGGAACTTCCAATCTTAGATCTACTTGTTCATGTTAGTTATTGTTTATCTTATGTTGATGAACTGGATGGTCATGGTGTAACCACAATATATTAAAGTATTAAAGGGTAACTTCTCTATATTTATAAGTGTGACTGTGTGTCTGTGCGTCAATGTATGTGGTGTGTGTGTGTGTGTGTGTGTGTGTGAGGAATGGAAAGATACCACAAACATGAAAGCTATGGAAAGGGCCCTTAACAGGAGGATAGAGAATGATGAATTAGATGAGAGGCGGTGTGGATTTTGAGAATTTAGTTAAGTAATAAGTGAAAAGTGTTCACTGCTGAATAATTGATTGTGCCCCTGCCCCCCATCCTCCCTGAACTCACTCCCTCATTTGCACTCATACATGCTGATGAAGTGCTATATTGCTGCTTGGGCGGGAAGAATCCCGACCCACCCTCTCAACCACACACACACACACACACACACACACACACACACACACACACACAGACCGATCGTACATCGCTATGATAGGGCCCAGTGAAGCTCATTAAGATTTATGGTGAAGGAGTAGTAAAGAAGGAGGAATATTGAGCATGTCTTTTCCCATGTCCGGGAAGAGCCCATGTGTCTCTTTTTGTGGTTTTGATCACCTTAATATTTGTAATTTTCCAATGATCTTGTTTCACCGTTATATGGTTTAATATTGCTGATTACTACATTCAGTTTTTGTGTAATTTATCTTTTCTGTCATCATGTCTCTGAATGATTAGCACTTCCCTCTCCAGCCCTCCCTTCATTCACTTAGTCTGAGTGTGTGAATATAAATGTACACTTCAGTATGTTCCTGGTCTTGTGTATTATGATTTATTTAGTAAGCAGAGGAGAAATACCAAAATGATTTTTTAACGTGAGAGTCAGAATTTACTACTTACCTACCTACTAACCTACCTACCTTACTGCATTAATCACTTGACGTGTTTAATGTTTTGCTGCCAACATATTTTCCTCCCTCTTCTTCAGTTAAACATCGACTTATCTTAAAGATGCTGTTGTAGCTGCAGGCAGTATATTAGTATTAAATAAAATATTTTGTTACGTGACTCAACAGTATTTGGAACTGAAAAAATGGGTTTTAAAGTTTGTCCTCCATAACATCCTGATGTGTAAATCTGAATAAGGTGAAAAAATAACAACTGAAATAAATGTCAGAACTGTCAAAACAAGAACTGTATAATTTTGTAAGATTTAGTATTAGATGCAATTAAGGGCATTGAAATATTGAAATAGAAAAGTCTTTGTGTTGTGTATGTGTGTGTGTGTGTGTGTGTGTGTGTGTGTGTGTGTGTGGTGTGAGTGTGTGTGACGGGCAGAGAGAAGGAGAGTGCTGTAACTGTATTTATTTCAGATGATTCGAGTCTGCATTCATTTCCTTTTCTCCACTTATCTCTCATTCAATGGTTTTCCTCAGAGGCAAGTGTTCAAATTAGTGCTAATTAGCCTGTGTGTGTTTTTTAGCAGACTCCCTCACACACATCCTAGAGGAATGCAAACGCCTTTAACGCATCATATTACCCTCTTACTCTAATGTCTTCTGATAACATGCAGAGTAAACTGTAATTTTCAAATATATTTATCCGTCTCACATTTTGCCTCATCTTGCTTCTTTTTTGCCTGTGAAGGAGGTCTTAATGTGGTTTTAATAAATCTGCCTTTCATTTCCTCTGGCTGTACTGCCTTGCATTTTCATTTAATCTGTAATTCATGCTGGTCATGTTCACTACATCTTCTCAGTCCCTGCCAGTGTGCTGCTGAGGACAAGTAGATATTTGATAAAATGGAATGGGGGATGGAAGGGTAAAGGAGCAGATTCAGAGGTGGGTGCTTGAAATTATTCAAAACTAACACAGCTTGCCCTGATATACATTGTTTAGCAAGAGCCCCTATTTCTCTGGATCTCTACAATGGAGCTGGTATGCACATCACCACATTCTGTGAAATATGTCAGGTTAAACTGATATTGTCTTCCCATTCTTACCCACTGCTTGTAAACCAGTAAGAAACCAAATGAATTTTTATTTTCCAAAAATAACAAGTCATAGTTTGTCACTCCATAAAACATGCACTTAAGACCACACTGATGTGAACAAGGGAGTGATCTTAAAAATTCTCCCCACCTTCAGAGTAAACAGGAGTCAGAGTTTACAGATACATGCTGTACTGGCGGTGTAGAGGATTAAAACTTATCTTGGCAGAATCATTTATAATACTGTGACTGGCTGAGCAGAAGCATGAGCAACATATGTAGCAATGCCACATACATCATCAACCTGAATGAGCTCACAGCTATGGAATCAAGTGTGTTTTGCCATTTTTGAAAATATGGATGGTGACTTTACACTGGCACATCTCAAATAGTTTGTTTTTTTAAAGCCGTATTAATGTCTTTGTCATTTCCTATAACTGCTTTACCAATAAAGCAGTGGAAAGCCATTAAAGTGAACCAGTAGCAGCAGGAAAATGTTTGGGTTTGCATCAGCATGAACTTAACACAGCTCTATAACACATCTGTATGAGAGCAATCAGCTAACAGTAATCACTGGCAGCAGGTGGAAAAATGTTCTGAGTGTGTCACATCTAATCAGTTTCCACAAACATTGCATTGATTAGGATTTAATTAAGAAAAAAGGTTATCAAAAAGACATTACTACTGTGCTGTTAAATATTTAACAATCATTTCATTCCAACATGAAACAACACTAATGGAACAGCACAATTTAACAAATCACACATCTTGACTTATTTGTGCCATGCATGCCAATTCTGTACAATAAAAATTAATATTTGAGAAAATATCAATTGAGATGGCCCCAAGGATCAAGATTTGTTGGGGAATCCAATGAAAAAGAGGGTAAGGGTAAAAAAAAAAAAATATGAATTAATTATTATTAGAAATGTAATGGAATTATGTATAGTGGTTTTAAAAGCCATGGGCTTTGAGATGTAGAGATAGTAAACCTATTGCACATCAGTGTGGACCCTTAAGTACTTGCATGAGGACACCTTTTTAATGGCATGACCATGTATCGTAACAAAGGTTTGGTCTCCAGCTGATTTGAAATCAAAATCATCAGTTTCATGTATATTCATCTCTAAATAATGTTTGTCACACCACCAACACCAGTCCACAAACCTATCCTAGTTTGACTGTGGCTGGTGATACATTATCGCTGATCCCTTAAAGACTGCAGTGGAAACAGGAGCCTGGGTCAACACCTCCCCACAACAATGCATAATGGTTAGACGGGTACAGCAGGGAAGAAAATAAATAAAGGGATAGTTTTCTCTTAGAGAGACAGAGAGATAGACAGGAGTGTGGAATATTTGGGTGAAAATGAATTGCACTTTATTTCAGGATCATCTTCCACACGTCAGCACTCCTGAGCATGGAGTCCTATTACCCCAAAGTGACAGGCAGCTACGGGCTGGAAACATTTGAGCTGAAACCTTGATTAATTAATAATTAAAGGGGTGCTCACCCTGCTACTCACAGTGAATCAACAATCTAACTCTACTATTAGCTTTCTCATTTATTCAACATATTGGTGCCTGTTTCATAACATCCTACAGTGCACAAGCAAAAATGACAAGATATCAAGTCAGGGCTGTCATGGTGTAACTTAAAATTGGCTCATTCAGTGTGTTTAATAGTTTGGGGGGTTTTTTTGGTCTTTGACTTTAAAATAACATAATGGATATGTTTATTACACAAGGATGTTATACTTCACTCAAGAGTGCAAAACAGGGGGTATTTTTAATTCTTTCTACATACTTAAGCTTTTGCTACTCTGGCCCTTTTAATGTACTGACATTCAATTCAGTCCCTTTTTAGGGACTGCAAGCAACATCAGTGAAAAAAGTATACAGAATTAAAACCTCTGTGAAGTGAATAATATTGATCATTGTATTCCAATGATACCTGTGAGCAGGTGGGATATATGAGGTACCAAATGAACAGTCAGCTGTTAAAGTTGAAGTGTCAGAAGCAAGAAAAATGGGTGAGTGTAAGGATCTAAGCAAACCTGACAAAGACCAAACTGTGATAGTAAGAGGACTGGATCAGTACATTTCCAAAATGGTAGGTCTTGTATGGAGTTCCCAGTGTGCAGTTCTTCACACCTACCAAAACTGGTCCAAGGAAGGACAACTGGTGAACAGGTGACAGTTTCATGGGCGCACAAGGCTCATCAATATACATGTAGAGAGAAGGTTAGCCTGTGTGGTCCATTTCTACAGAGAACCACTTGTAGTTACTGCTGGTGATAGAAAGGTATTCAACCAAGCAGAGCATTGTAGTTTGCAGCTGCATATGGGCATGTGCAGCCATTGACTGGTCTGTGTGCCCACTTGGATCACCCAAAGTCCATACAATGGACATGTGAGCTTCAGAATTGAACAATGGAGCAAGGGAAGAAGGTTGCTTACTTTGATGAATCACATTTTCCTTCACACATTTTCCTTGGATTGTGTGTTGTTTTGGGGGTAGAGATGGCAACAGGAAGAGGCAAGGCTGTTGATGAAAGTGTCATGTTCAGGGAAATGTTTTGTTGGATCATTCCATCCTGGCATTCACATGAATGCCAGGATGTGATTTGGGCTCTGTTTACACCTGGCATTAACATTTGTCTTGTGTGATCCAATAACAACAAACCAGCTGATCAGTTCATGTGTGACCATTTGTGATCAGATGTAACTCCCTCACCTTATGCGGAAAAAGCCGTGCATTATTTGTCTTTGCAAGTTGTTGTTTGCTGGCAGAAGGCTGACTTAACTATAACTGTCTATACTCAGACACCCAGTGTGACCTTTGTGTGAAGAGTTATAAGATCTCACCAGCATTACGCTTTAGCTCATACCAAATGCATGTAACTGTAATCATAAAACATACAACTTTCCTCTTGGAATTGGATAAGACAAGAAAGTGAAACAGGGCCTGGACGCTAACCCAACTACCTAAACCTTTATGCAGACCAAGTACATCCCTTCATGGCAATAGAATATCCTCACGACGGCTCTCTTCAGCAGGATAATGTTCCCTGCCATGCTATAAAAATTGCTCAGAAATAGTTTGAGGTAAAGGAAAAAGTGTTCAAGTTGCTGACTCGGCCTTTAACTTCCTAGATCTAAATCCAATAATGCATCTGTGGTATGTAACGGAACAACAAGTCTGTTCTATAAAGGTTCCACCTCAAAACTTGAAGGATCTGTAGCTAAGGTCTTGGTGTAAAATACCATGGGACACCTTTGGAGGTTTTGTGGATTCTTCGATGGGTCAGAGCTGCTTTGGTGGCCTGAGGAGTCCACACAATATTAGTTGGCTTGTTTCAATGTTATGGCTGATAAATTATTCTGCTACCAATGCTGCCTCATACTTTTTAAATTTCTCTTCATGCCCAGTGCAGAGAAAATGGTCGTTTAAAAGACAATTAAAACATTGCTGGTACTAATGTTTTAGAAGGCAATTTAGTAGTTGAGAATGCTCAACCTCCACCCTGAGTGTTACTGTACAGCAGTGTTTTTGTAAAGTAAGAGTATGCAGAATGGGCACTGAACAAGTAACATTCAAATTAAATTAAATAAATCAGTTAGATTTACAGGCATGTCAGTTATAAATATGTCATGGAGTTACCCACTCCATAACCTTTCTTTATGACCATTCTACCAATATGTCTGTGAGGGTGGAAACAACAGTGTGGGCCCAGTGTTGTAAATGCAACTATTAAATCTTTAACTTTATCTTTAGTTTACAATAGTTTACTGTAAAAAAAAAAAAAAAAAAAAAAAAAGTTTTTATGTACTGAAAATTACATTCTAAGAAATGAATCAGAGATAAAAGCAATATTTGTGCTGAATGAGCTACTGCGCTGCCTCATCAGATTCAAAAATGTGGGTATAATGCTTTGGAGTCAGAAGGTAAGATTTGTCAAGGATGTGATCTGAGTGAAATAGAAAATGAACTTCATTTTGCTTTGCATTCCATTTTTAAATTTACTACGATATAGGCAATTACATTTTCCTAAATTATCAATGTATCATTGAAATATTAGCAGTCTGGTAATACACTATTCGCTTACAGTGACGACGGCATGACTCCGTTTTTCTAAGTTTATGTTTGGCACTAGCAGCTCTTTTTAACATTAGGGCAAGCTTATTGTCAGTTTTAATGCAATTTCTTTAATGCAAAGAAATTCAGCAGTGACTTGAGATATTAGAGTTTTATTAACATCCAACCAAAACAATATTTTGTGTTTTATTCACTTAAAAAAAATAAAGTCTCTAAACATAATCTAGACAGCAATCATATTTCTCAACACAATATTATTATGGAAACACCTGAATAATATACAAAATGTAATTTCAGCCTTTACAATACTTCACTTGATTTTGGTTATGTCAATACAACAAATTTGAATTTGAGAGTAAGGTGAGTGTACAGTATGTCTAAACCTATCTGAGACTTCCACCCCAATTTTTTTTTCTTCTGCATGAATAGTACATAGCCTCTTAAGCATGTAACCCTGAAATTGTCCTCTTTTTGGGCAGGGAAACATGCTGTTCCCGACGTCTGTCGGCTTGAGCATTTGCATTATTCAAAACACGTTATGCAAGATATTCAGCAGGTGGGAAGCCCCCACACCCAACCCTCACCCAGAGGAATTCCTGAGTAGATAAGCATCTTAGCGTGTGTGTGTGTGTGTGTGTGTGTGTGTGTGTGTGTGTGTGTGTGTGTGAGGCAGGTTGTTCAATGTAATATCCTTGGGTGGAATGCAAAAGGGCACTCCAGGGCACTTTGGGGCACTCTGTACCCATTAGTCAGGCCAGGCAGACAGGGACATGGCAGCAGTGGAGTACAAGAACATGGGGACAACAAAGGAAGAGAACACACACAGACAGAAAGAGAGATGGGGGGAGGCCAGAAATAGGTTACTGGGTGCTTAGGTGAAGATGAAATATATGGGAATTTTATAGGGTTCCATGCAGAATCTGGCTAGGTGTGCTCTCTTGACTTTCTATTAAGAATAGAATTAGCAGTATTAGATATTACAGAATATTCTGCAGACCAGCAGCTCTCTACATTGGTGTCCCGGAATTCTAATCTGGATTTAAGGAGTTCCTAGAAACTTCCTGAGAATTAAGGCTTCGCTGGGAGTTTGAGAGGTGCTCGATGGTACCCAACAAAATTAGATTCCAGATTTTCAAATTAATATCAGAAAAATCTGTAGAATAAGTGTTTGACACTTCTATAATTTAAAGACACAGAGGATATGACACAGGCACACATCCTCATATAATTATTTACTAAAAGTCCAACAGGTGTGTATGTATAGGGGTCTGTGTATGATAAGTACAACTCAGCCATGCAGATAGATGCATAAGTGATTTTTAAACCACACACTCCAGAGGCATGCAGTTAACTCAATTCAACTTGACCCGATACAACCCGTCCCATCCCAATCATCCAATGCATTTAGTAAAAAGAGAATGAATTTGGCTATTTGGCTAAACCAATCAAGCCCAGGTTCCCATGTGGCAACTTAAATCTTCTCATTTGCATGTCCAGTGCCTCACTCTTTGTACCCAGATTGGCAATTGATTAGCATATCCAGCAACACCCATGGGGCAAGATCATTGATCAAGAATGTGGATTGGTTGGAACCACAGTGCAGAACAAAGATGCAGACCGGTACATCCAATTATAGAAATCTCATCAGGGAGAGAAGACCTTATTTTCTTCTGATCCATTCTGCTGCAAAGGCCCTGTCCTCTTATTTGCTGGCAAGGTATCATTTTATTCTCATTGTTATCAGATCATGCACCTGGTAAGGGCTATTAAAGAACGGACTCAGTGTGTTCTTTGAGTTCCTTGTCATCATGACCATCAAGTGATAGAGACAAATCTTTGGTGTTATCACTATTTTCCCTTATTAAGGTTCTTTGGAGGACACTGAGGGCAATTGAGTTATTTGGCTTCACTTGTGAGGAGCTGCCATGTCACCCATCTTTATGCACAGTATCTGTACACATCAAGCCTGAGCGGCATCTTCATAGTTTTATCAGATTGTTTAAACTGCAGTATATTTCTGGTCCTTAAAGGGGGACCAGAACAAGCTGTGAACACAACATTGGCATATTATCACCTTATAAAGTTAAAACAGCTACTATAACATGTAAGCAAACAGTTGCCTATTTACACATCCGGTAGATACAGAGAGTAATTAGCAAATCATTTATTTGGAGTCAACAACAGTCAACAAATACTCTATATTTAATCATAAAAGTTGATCATAAAAAAACATTTGACAGTAGAAATTAATATTTGATCATAGAAATAAAGCACTACAGCAGGCATCTGCCTCGTGAGTTCTCCCGTTTTCTCGGGCTGCTGGTAATGAGGCTGCTGCACTGAATGATGCATGATGGGAGTCACACAGTGTCACTTTCATTGACTGAAATTGAAGTGTAGGTCAAGGTAATGTGAATAGTTCACAACTCGCACCTAAGTTGAGAAGAGTTTACTTCATGCAAATTAGCAGTGGCACCGCTGAAACAACAACCAATTGTAGTTGTGGACTTGAGTTTCTGTTGTATGATTATTCATTTTTTTTGTTTATTATGACAAAATAACTGATGCATGGAAGACTCAGCTGTGTTCAGGTACACTTTCATATTGCAGAAATCACCTTATATTTTGCTTTATTTTCTCATTAAATGTTTGTGTTAAACTTGAAGCTTATTTTTATATTATGGATTATGAAGATCACAATGAGCAAGTTCTCTTCTTTGGTGCTTCACAAGTTTAGTTTAGCTGGCTTAGTGTCTGTGATATTGATGCATTTTGATTTTAACATGGATTGTTCATTTGTATGTCAAAGTGGAATGTTGTCCCTGTCAGTCTTCCTGCCCTCCCAGGTTCCTTCTTTGTCTGTCTACTCAGTCTCTCTCAGTCTACATCAGTTTCTCTGTGTCTTATCTCTTATGTCTCTCCCTCTGTCTTTGCCTCTGAGACTGAAAGACAGAAAGAGTGCAGTGGTAGTGCCGTTATGAATAATGTAGTGTTGTTATCACTCTGCTCTGGTTCCTTTTACAATGAAACGGTCTTAAATCATCAAACATTTAGCAGGACTTCTCTCTCCATTAAAGGAAAGATCTTAGAGGCCTAGGCCAGCAACTTCAACAACTGTACATCTTTCTATCAACATGTCCTCTTGAATCAGTAGCATATAGTGCCACTAAGTACAATTTTCCTTTCAGTAATATCTCAGTTACAAATTAAATAAATCATATCTATTAAAAGATGGTTTTGGTTTATCCATCTTGAAACATATTTTTATAGTTCTTGCAACCATTCCTATCAGTAATAATAACAGCATAAAGTACATTTTGAGTGATGAGAACATCACTAAAAAAGAAAAACTATGGTAAAAAAAAAACATTCATACATACTTCATACATAACAATCTGACAGACTCACTTTCTGCTTCAGCTTTAACCTAATGTAATTACTGTATTAGTTTGCAGTTGTTGTGTGGGTTTTCTCTCAGTTTTGTATTTGAGTATTTAAGTAAACTACTTATCTAAGCTGTTGCCATGATAGGGCATCATTCATGCATTTATTAAAACAGTAAAATGAAAATTGTTGTAAAGACCTAGAATCATTTAAATTGTTTGCGGTTTGGTCTCAGGGTCCTATATTCCTCAACTTGAAGCACGAGTTTGACACAGATTTTGATGTTTGATGTTGTCTTTGTTAGTCCATATATGCACACAGCCATCAAACACACTTACTTGGTGGAGTAACTCACAACAGTTCTATCCATCGGTGCTGCTTGCCTGTAACCCAACCATGCTGTGTTTAGGAACTGAGCCTCATACTCTAAAATGTATTCCACAAATATTATTTACTGGTGATAAAATATTATTGTATTGTATTGTATACTCTAGATTGCTGTATTGATAGACTCTTAAAAATAATATATGTAAATATATATATATATATACACTGCGTTCCACATTATTATGCAAATGTAATTTTTCTCTCTTTTCCCTAAATAATCTATAAAAATGATAGTTCTCATAATTTTCAAGTCATCAAGCATTAGAGTATAACTCAACTATTTTTGAACGAACCTCCAAATCATAACGGTTTTTTAAAAAAAAATCAAAATCTTAAAATGCACTGTTCCACATTATTACGCACAATAGAGTTTCAAAACATTTTATTGTTGTAAACAACTGAAAATGGTCATTAGTTAAACTGCCACCATTTGCAGGTTATATTTGCTGAAATCAAAAGCTCTTTCAATCAAAAATATCTTAACAGGCCAAATTACATTTTGACATAGGACCCCTTATTGGATAGGAGCTTCACAATTCTTGCATCCATGGAAGTTGTCAGTGTTTGGATGGTTTCTGCTGGAGTTTCTTTGCAGGATGTCAGAATAGCCTCCCAGAGATGCTGTTTTGATGTGAATTGCCTCCCACCCTCATAGATCTTTTGCTTCATGATGCTCCAAAGGTTCTCAATAGGGTTGAGATCAGGGGAGGATGGGGGCCACACCATGAGGTTTTCTTGTTTTATGCCCATAGCAGTCAATGATGCACAGGTATTCCTTGTAGCATGGGATGGTGCATTGTCATGCATAAAGATGATCTTGCTACGAAAGGCACGGTTCTTTTTTTTGCACCAGGGAAGAAAGTGGTCAGTCAGAAACTCCACATATTTCACAGAGGTCATTGTTACACCTTCAGGGACCTTGAAGGGGTCGACCAGCTCTCTCCCCATGATTCTAGCCCAAAACATGACGCCACCACCTCCTTGCTGACGTCACAGCCTTGTCAGGACATGGTGGCCATTCACCAACCATCCACGACTCCATCCATCTAGACCATCCAGGGTTGCACGACACTCATCAGTGAACAACACTGTTTGGAAATTAGTCTTCATATACGTGTAGGCCCACTGCAGGCGTTTCTGCTTCTGAGCTTTGGTTAAGGGTTGCTGAATGACAGGTTTATGCATAACTGCAACCCTCTTGAGGATCCTACACCTTGATGTTCTTGGCACTCCAGAGACACCAGCAGCTTCGAATACCTGTTTTCTGCTTTGCAGTGGCATTTTAGCAGCTGCTCTCTTAACCCGACGCATTTGTCTGGCAGAAATCTTCCTCATTGTGCCTTTATCTGCTCAAACCCGTGTGTGTTCTGAATCGGCTACAAATCTCTTTATTGTACGATGATCACGGTGAAGTTGTTTTGAAATATCTAAAGTTGTCATACCTTCTCCTAGGCACTGAACTATTTCTCGCTTTTTGGCAGCAGAGAGATCCTTCTTCTTCCCCATATTGCTGGAAAATGGTGGTCTGCTTAATAATGTGGAACATCCATTCTTAAGTAGTTTTCCCTTTATTTGGACTCACCTGCAAACTAATTGGCACAGGTGTCTGAGATTGATTGGAGTGATTGGAAGAGCCCTGACACACATTCCCATCCATGTGTTTAAACTGACAGACAAAAAAAATGACCTTTATGACCTTTAAACACAATTTGCATAATAATGTGGAACGCGGTGTATATATATATATATATATAAAAATCCCATCTCGCCCTCAGCGGGCGGTTCCTCCTCTGCAAGCTCGGGTCCTCTACCAGAGGCCTGGGAGCTTGAGGGTTCTGCGCAGTATCTTACATGTCCCTAGTATTGCGCTTTTCTGGACTGAGATGTCTGTTGTCTTTCCTGGGATCTGTTGTAGCCACTGCTCCAGTTTGGGGGTCACTGCTCCGAGTGCCCCGATCACCACAGGCACCACTGATGTTTTTACCTGCCAGGCTTTCTCCAGTTCTTCCTTCAGGCCTTGGTATTTCTCTGGCTTCTCATGTTCCTTCTTCCTGATGTTACCATCGCTTGGGATTGCGATGTCCACCACAACGGCTTTCTTCTGGGTCTTGTCCACCACTACAATGTCCGGTTGGTTAGCCATTACCATCTTATCAGTCTGTACCTGGAAGTCCCACAGGATCTTTGCGCGCTCATTCTCTATCACCTTTGGAGGTGTTTCCCACTTGGATCTAGGGACTTCCAGCCCAGACTCTGCACAGATGTTTCTGTACACTATGCCAGCCACCTGGTTATGGCATTCCATGTATGCTTTTCCTGCCAGCATCTTACATCCTGCCGTTATGTGCTGGACTGTTTCTGGGGCCTCTTTGCACAGCCTACACCTTGGGTCTTGCCTGGTGTGGTATATCTGGGCCTCTATCACTCTTGTGTTCAGGGCCTGTTCCTGTGCTGCCATGATGAGCGCCTCAGTGCTGTCTTTCAATCCAGCCCTCACTAGCCATTGGTAGGATTTCTCCATGTCAGCCACTTCTGATATCTGTCAGTGGTACATCCCATGAGCAGTGGCTACAACAGATCCCAGGAAAGACAACAGATATCTCAGTCCAGAAAAGCGCAATACTAGGGACATGTAAGATACTGCGCAGAACCCTCAAGCTCCCAGGCCTCTGGTAGAGGACCCGAGCTTGCAGAGGAGGAACCGCCCACGGAGGGCGAGATGGGAATAGATTATATATATATATATATATATATATATATATATATGTATGTATGTAAAATAGACTGAGTAGTAGGTCAGGTTATTAATACCTTATCCTTTATCCATACTTTGAGTAAATGGTTGAAATTCAGAGTGTAAGATTTCTCTCCTTGCTCTCTTATTCAACTGTATCAGCACTGCTTCACATGTCCACTATCAATACAGCCTCAGGCCCGTGGTGCTCTCATGTGTTTGAGTTGGCCACAGCCATCTCTACAGCCAGAACAGAATAATTTAGAGTAACGGTCTTCACTGCTCATTGCTGATAATGAATGCAATATGTATACATGTGTGTTATTGTGTATATGTGAAAGAGTGTGCTTTTGTGTGTTGCAAGTCAGCTGATGCTAGTATCACTGGGGCTTTTTCACTTATTAAAGCACAGATAGAGAAAGAGACAGAGAGGAAAAAATTGATCCATGTGAAAACAAATATGGTGGTATTTCAATTTACCTGTGCACACTCACATGGATCCAAACAGAATGAGACTAGTCATTACATAGATGAGCGTGGTGGCTCATAAGGACTGATAATATCTGGTTTAGTCCCAAAGGGAAGCTGAAGATTGCTAATCGTTATCCAGCTCCTTTTATCTCTGATCATGATACACTTAGGGCCCGCTGATTCTCACTGCCTCCTCATAATGAGATCATTCAGTGTGGAGAATCTGTGTGTGTGTGTGTGTGTGTGTGTGTGTGTGTGTGTGTGTGTGTGAGTCCTTCTGAGTACTGTCTGTTGTGAAGTTTGGGCTGCTTCATTCATTTTGTTCATTTTACATAAGTACAACATGCAGACAAAACCTGAATAAATATTTTATTATTCATATTACCAAATCATGAAAGCAATGAAACATGAAATATATGCTCCTAAGATGTATACAAATAGTGATATATATTTCTACTTTTCCTTATATATGTGGCAAAAACATTGAGAACATGAAAACGAGCCACACTTTGGCATGGGCTGACATGTTCCATTATTATTATGAACATATACAAGTTATCTTGAATCAGTTCAATATAAAGCATTTTGCTGCCACAAATAATGCTAATACTATTCATGCTGCAAAATGTAGATTAATCTGCCACAGAAAATGTGTGTTTTTCTTTCTGTTTGAGTAACATTTATGAGAAGGTACTGTGACCAGCTGAATTACAGAGACTTTAAAAAAATAATAAATCATATATTCATATTTGTGATTGGTGTGACTTATGCACTGTTGGTTTTGGTCTTTTAATGTGACAATAAGTAAAGAGGAATCCCAGCCTTATTGTTTTGATGCCATTTCTTTTAATGGCGCGTTCTACAGTTGTTGATTATTGGATGCATTTTTCTAAAACATGCATAATCACCACATTTTAAAATGTGAAAGACTTTTTCTGCTCTAGCTGTTGAGCACCCCAGCATTCCGAGCATTTGCTTGTGCTCCCTGTGCCAGCAGACAGCTGTGTAATATGTATTAATAATAACTGGTTCTCAGAAATCTTATGTTGTTTCCATAACATCACAGAGTTGCTGTGTAGGTGACAAAATGTCCAAGCTATCCAAGCTAAATTTCCTCACAAAGGATTAGAAAGATACACTTTAATTTTAATTTAGGCTGCTTTTTAGGAATTACTTGCACAAATGACTTGATTTTTATCAGGAATAAAATTGTGTATTACTTGATTTTTCAACTATCTCAAAAATATTGTAAGACCTTTTACTAGACAGGACAGGGTGATACACACATACTCAAATGCTTACAGAGCTTTCCTCCATTTTTGAGTGTGTCTGCCCTGAATGTGTCCTCTTACACCGGGTGTACCAGCGGTGTCGCTGGCTTTGTGCTGGGATCTGATTGAATCGGGCACACAGGCAGATTTACATATGTTTGCCATTGTTACGGGGGTTAGTGAATATCATGTAGCAGGCCTAGAGGGAGCTGGCAGCCAGTGGACCTGCAACACACTCTGAATCCTAAGCAGTCCCTCCTCTCAACCAGTCTTACTGCTCTATTCCTTCATGAACATGATTTTCTCTCTTTCTCTCTCTCACTTGGTGGCTTTCTTGTTCTATAGCTACCATCTCGCTCTCTCTCACACATACACACACGCACATCACACTCATCCACACACATACACAAACACACACAAGGGCTGGGTTGTGGAGTGTCCCCGCTTGGCCGGTGAGGGACTGGGAGTGTCGGCCAATCTCTGCTCAGTCGAGTGTTAAATTAGATTCCATTGCCTCTGTGTCAAAGTTAGGTGTGTGTATGTGTTTGTGTGTGAGCCCGTTTCACACACTCGAGCATAACTCACTCACTGGGACTGGGTCACTGTCACACACACTGATATTCATAGTAGGGGACAGAGCTCAGGGTAAAGTCAGTGAGTCTGCAGAGCTGCAGCGACCCTAAAGATGATGATGATGACGATGATGATGATGAAGAAGATAATAATAATGACATAAGGCATGGTTTTTGTTAACATTTGCTAGCATTAGTTGGTCTGCAAAATGTGTATATTGTGTTTGCCTCAGCTATCTTTTCACTTTTCTCTTTTCTCTTGTTTTTTCCCCCCATGTATAGGTAGTTTGCTCATTTCTCCATAATTAAAGCAAGTGCAGGGGAGGATTTAATTTCATGACTATATTATGATGCGAACAGATGGAGGCTATTTCACACTGCATAATATATTATAACAGTATATTTCCAATGTAACGATATTATTTAATGATTATATGACCAGTGGGGCATGCTTAGCCTTATAATCAATGAGTGGTGTGTGTGTGTGTGTGTATGTGCGGGTGACTGGAACTGTTCCTGTCAGCTGCCGATTTAGTGGCCATCGCTGGGAAGGGAGCTGGGCAAAGGAAAATAATCCATCTGAAGGGTGCCAGACTGATAGAAGAATATACAGCACTCATTAATTATTATCAAAAAGCCACTATAACAGCAAGAAAATGTAATGTAGAGTTGTGGAGTAACACAGGTAACAGAGTTTACTCACATCAGTTCTTTGTCAGTGTTCTTGTTATTGGACCATTTTCTTCACAACCTCACTAAAGATGCAATTATGGTTTAATGTGATAACGCCTCACGCAACATTTAGATCATCAGGACCCTGATGTCTTTCTCATCACTGGTTCTATTTTCTGAATTATTTCTAAAGTGATTTTAGTCATTTTTATCTCATCCAGTTTATGTGTACAAATGCTTTAGTCAACACAATGAGTTTTTTTTGCCAATTGAAGCATAAATCCCATTGTGGGAAAAACAAAATCACTCAGATCTCCTGCATTCTGCATTTTGCGAAATGCAGAATCCTGCATTCTGCATTAATCCTGCTTGACTATGAGCGAATAAAGCCTCAGCAGCTGGAACAAATTAGAAAATTAAATCAGTAGTGTGACCCTGTTTTCCTCTAGTACTTTTAGACATGGTCAAACTGTATCGTACTGTATCGTACTGTAATCGTACAATACCGTCAGAGAGTGAGCAACTGTGCTACTGTTTCCTTTGTGTCCAATGTAAACCCACAGGCAGAGCAAAATAGAGAGAGGGTAACTGCAGCTCCTGTAAACTCACAGCATGATTTGCTGCTTCTGTTCTAGTTGAATTATTTCTCACATCACATCCAGTGATGAAGACCATGGAATGAAGTTGAAAGCTCAAGAAAAACATTGTTTTACTGCAGATGGCATGGGGAGAAATTAGTTCAAGTGCTGAAACAGTTTGATTTTACATGTTTTTATGACAAGGCCAGAAGTTGAAGAAAGCCAAAAATCTAAACTCCATCATAGTCATTAAATCAAAATTAAAATAACTGCAGAGTAATTCACGGATTAACAAAAAGTGTCCAATGAAAGTCTTTATTTCTCTGTCTCACTGTTTTAGGCGAGACATGTTAAACCTCCTTCAAGTTGATTCCACTAAACCAGCAGTGTTACATTTTGTTGATTGACAGAATGTGTTTTGGGAGAGTGCTCCCTCTCTTTTCCTTTCCATCTATTTTTTTCCCCTCTGTCCTCTTCTCTGTCTGATGTCTGCAGTGCACATCAATATTAATCGCCCCCTAAAGCAGCAAGTTTCTGGCATGTTTACACAGTCTGGCCAAAAAGCTGCATTAGGCAAAAGGCAGCCTCTCTGTATGTGTTGGTGTATGGGTACATGTAATAGACCCTTCAATACAACCATAAGCTCTACATGCAAAGAGACCCCGTTTCTTCTAACACTGACTGTGTGCTAGTGGAGTGTGGATATCGCTCTGTGTGTGCCTTTCAAGTGTATGCATCATTCATTCTTTTTCTTACTGGATCTCAGCTCCAAATATTAGTTTTTCTTTCTTTCAACCTGTAACAATAACACTGCGGTAATGGGAGTGTGAGGGACCCACTGTCATCAGGTTGATCACGCACGTCTGTAGTGTGTTTTCTTTGTTATAATTCTGGGCTTCATTTTGACTTCAGTGCATTCTGCAACACATCTCTGCGAGTGCCTCTCCTACTCCAAGATCACCACAGTGTATGGGTAATATACTCCACACACATACATGCAAGTAGATGTAGTTCCAGGGGTAGAATGAGTAGGTGGTTGAGAGAAGCCCATGGCTGATTTGAAAAATACCTGCAGAGAAGGGAATCAGTGTTAGTCACAAAGCTGTGTGTGTGAGTCTGTCTGCATATGAACCTTTAAATTTCTAAACCTGTTTTCTCTCATACTTTGTAATTTTAATGAATTCTCATTTAAATTTAATTATAATTAAATCTACTTCATTTATTAAGCTCAATCTCCTTATGAAACTTCACTCACTACTAGATTTGAAAGTACCAAACCATTCCACATGCTCCTTGCTTGATATCTGACTAAACAAAATGACTTTTACCTTGTCTGAAAAAATGCCATCCCACCTGCTTAAATTGTGTGCGTGTGTGTGAGTGAATGAGAGAGAGAGAGACAGAAAGAGAGACTGCATCATACATGTGCTGGATGCACAAATGGAGCCAGAGCCATCTGACACCAGGCATGTTGCTCCAGTGAGCCAAGGGAAATAAACTCAATGAGGGAAAGACAGATAGAAGAAAGATAGAGAAAGAGATAGAGAGAGACGCATGGATGATGCAGAGAGATAGATGAAAGGATAGAGGAAGAGAGGGATGGATAGTATGATTTAGCTGATAGGAGAAATCATTTACCAGCACAATTTGTCGACAAGGATCTGGGGATGTCTCAGTGTGTCAGCGCCTCAGTCACTTTGATGGATGATGGAAGTTCACTGACTCTAACCCTCTCTCTCTTTCTCACTCTGCCTCTGGCTCTCTCTAACTCTCTTTCTCCCTCAGCCTCCATTCCTGCTCACTCTTTTCTGCCCAAAACCCCCAGCAGAGTAAAACCGTCTCTCCAACTCAGTGTGTGAGCATGGCTGTGTGTGAATATGTGCGGGTGTGTGTGTTCTTCCAGGTAAAGCACTTTCTGTATAACTCTCACTTCACACACTCTGCTGCCATTATTTAACTTGACTGCCTTTGTTCATGACTCACTGGTGGCATGTGTGTTTGTGTTAGTGTATGTGTTTTCCTCCAGCGTGAGTATTGACCAGGTAGTTCCATATATCAGCTAAGGTCTTTATTGATGCTGCGAGGTAGGGAGGCCTATTGATGACGCTCCTTGTTTTAGTGAACCAAGACTTGCCCCAGGCCACAGCTCCACCCTGCATAGACCGAGATTAAGAATGAGAGAAACCAGGCCTAGACCAATATATAGTAAAGAACTGAAGAGCTGTGAACTTCTGAGTCTTGTTACTTACAGAAGTAAGAAAACATCTAACATCTCAAAAAAATATAACCTGGTTCAGCAAAATGAAATGTAGTTTCCTCCATTTGTCTGGATAAGGACTTAAAGAGCCTAAAAGAGCAAAGCATTATTATTGTTAATTTAGTATTTCTCTTTTCGGTAGGCCTTAACACCATTTCCACAACCCCACAGACTTTTGCAGACAAATCCAACAAGCACAATCAGATCCTGTTTACATTATTGATTACTTGTTTGCTGCTGGACATTTATATTTTTCTTCATTTGTATGTGAGTTGTGCCTAAGTAAACCCTAAATTGAGCATAACACTTCTCCACCTAGGGAGTCAACGATGACTTTCTGCCAGGGACGAGGTGGCTATAGTCAAATGACCCATCGGCAAACTGCTTTGTTAAGCTCAACACCATCAATCTCCATGCATTAAAATAGCCAACTTCAATACAGCTATTGGAAACAGCTAAGGTCAGAGCCTCATCCTACCTCAAAAAGTTGCTGTGATTGATTTTTACATTTTTAAGCCATTTTCCTTCAGGTTTTGGAGCAGTGTGGAAAAAGCAGGATACTAATATGTCAAATGGATTTGTCATCATTGGTTGGAGGAAATGACTATCTGACAGGCATGCTAATTAGAAGAGGAACCTGTATGGGTTGAAAGAGCAGGATTCACGCCTGGGAGAAGAACAGGAAGCGCAGCACACAAGTGAGGAAGAAATGGAGAAAAGTGGAGAAGAGAATGAAAATAAACAACTTTTGTTAGAGATCTTGATCAATTCTGTTAGGGATGTAATGGAATCATGTTTTTGTCTACATGTTATTCGATGTGTGTTCGGGTGTTTGCGTGTATATGTTTGGAAAACATCTTTACAGTGTGAGTGATGCTGTTTTTGTCATGACCAACTGAACTTCTGCTCTACATATAAACCATTTTTTCTGCCATGTACAAAGGAGTCAAACACATACACACACGCACACAGACACACATCCACATATTTTTTTTGGTTTTGTTTATCACTGTCTTTCTTTTTGTCTTGTCATAAGATCTTTATAACTAAGCCATGGCTAACTAATTAAAGAGCACAGATTAACTAAGGCACCTCGCTCACCTTCTCCCCCTCTATACCAAACCTTAAACTGCAAAGATGAAGTTTGTGTTCTCCAGCAGTCCCAGAGTAGTCACCATTATGTATAACTGAGATGCACAGCTGTTGCTATTTATGGTGCCCAAACCAGTAATTCATCCCATATACTTATAAGTCATCATTGCAGTGATACTTGATAATCGTTATTTAACATCAGACATTTTATGATGATCTTTTTAAAGATACACAGGGAAATATAAGATTTACAGAATTCATCAAACATAAACAATTAAAAGTTTATTGGTTTAAGTTTAAAGGTTTAAAGGTTATATCCCGTACCTTATATTTAATCTCAGCTGTCTCCTGCAAAATACAATCTCTGTGTATCTGAAGTGTGCCTGAGGTACACATTCTCACATCCTTAAAAAAAACATCTTATATGTAGGAAATGGCATGTGTAGGCTTTTTTGTACATACATATTTATATATCTACCCCCTGGCATTTATATTGAATAGTTAGGCAAAGAAAACTATGGCAAGATTTTGTTTTTTTCATTTCATTAGTAGTATTTCTTTTTTTCTTCTTTGCCTTTGTTTGACAACAGACAGTATAGATGCACTGCTTCCAAAGTCAAACAATGTCAGCAAAAGTGTCTGCTAGAAATCCTGCTTCTTTCGGTGGGATAGGTACATTCTAAAGATCTCAGTATGCTTCAAAAAACTAGGTACTATTGTCTATTTTAGAAAGTTACAAAAATTATTACATTCAGCCCACCAAGAGAAAGGGCAGTTTTAGATAATCTGACAAGCACTTAACTTCAGGGATGTTGAAGCCTTAACCCCCAAATCAATTAAATGCAAAATTGTGCCTGTTAGCTTGAGTGGCAAACTTTCAACCTGGGTTAAACCTGTTTTTATTCACAGACACCTTGTTTTTTTGTTGTTGTTTTTTTTGATTGGTTGTTACTAATTGATAATATTAGTAATGTGAATTTTAAAGTTTAAGTATAAAATTTGTAGAAGTTTATCATGGTGGTCAAAAGGCTGTTTTAGTCGCAAATTGTTTCAAACAAGGAAAATCACGCCTTACCAACCTCTTGGTTTTCCTCTTTTCCTTCCCCCCCTTAATGTCTACATCTCTATTTATCTACGCAGGGCAACCAAGAGGCCCCAGCTCCCCCTGAAGCCATGGCCCAACCCTTTCCACCAGCCCAGTTCCCACCTCCACCACAGAATGGGATCCCAGCTGAGTACGCCACACCCCACACCCACCCACCTGCTGACTACACGGGATCAAGCACAGTGGCCGAGCACGCCCTGACGCTGTACACGCCGACACACACGCAGAGTGAACCGTCAGGAAATGACAGCAACACCCCCTCCCTCACAGCCAACACAGTAACAGTGAGTCCACACGTTATACTTACCTCATCCTTATGAACCATGCAAAATGTCAGGTTTTAGAGTTAGGAGGGCTTGAATGATGCTATGATGGCCGTTTTCCAAGGGTTTTATTTTTTCTTCTACCCTGCACTACAAGGGGTAGAAAATTCTCAATACAAGGCATCTGTCTCAGCTGGTTAGAGAATAAAACATTGTTGAAACAAAAACAGTCACCACAGCCTGTGTCAGACTGTGTTTTGAATCATCAGCTAAGGAAAATAGGTTATTCATAACTCAAACTCAATGTGTTTGTTTAAAAATCTAGGAATTTAACAGATTTTACTGGAGTTGTCATGGGATATAAACAGAGCTGTGGGCTGCAACATGTACTCTGAAGAAATGTGATTCATTAAAAGGATATACAGAATTAGAAAAGAACCATTACATTACATTTGACACTCAAAGATCAAGTATGCAAAAGCAATGCAACTATACACACAGATACACAGCAAGAAGAGACTGGTGGCTGTATGTCACTGATAAATTAGCTTTAATTCAAATGCGATTCAGCCACATACATCCACACACAGTACGTATGCAGTGCTAAGGATGTCCACACTTAAGTTAACTTCACCAAAACTAGCTTCTACTTCAAGAGCCTTCAAGCTGTCAGGGCCAAGAAGACTAGAGTATGCAGGGAAGTTAAGGGAGTATATAGACTGTGATGGCAGGAAGCGGGAGTCCAGCGAGAGGAGAAGACATGGTACAGTCAGCATTACTGGGAGTTTTTCACAGTCACTGTGGAGAGTTTGTCACAAGCTGTATCTGTTACTGTCAAGAGACCGAATACTGCAGAATAAAGGAAAGACACCACAATTATGTTCACTGTAAATACATGCTGCATATGTTGTAAAAATAATAACTGGCAGAGCCATATATCAACTTGAAATATTGTTGTTTTTTCCCATATTAAATGTCTATTAGCCTACCAGAATTGCCTATGACAGGCTGTCAGTGATGCAATTTCATTATGAAGACTTTGACCTGAAATTCTCCAAAATATCTGTTATTTCAGTTGCACTTTCTTCAGAGGATGAAACTTTTCTATGTACTTTTTCTAGATAAAGAGAAAAGGTTGAGTATGCATCCACTGATGCAGATCTTGATTTTTTACACATGCCATTGTTGTCTCTGCTAAAAGATGAAATTGATTATACATCTAGATCTTTGATGACAAATAAGATTGTCATCATAGATTTATCAAATATGTGCTAACAGATGGTCATATAGGGGTGAAACAGTTATCAGCTGTTTTCAGAGATGGTTTCTGGCGTCAGTTGTGCCCTCTTTGATCTTTCTCGAGTTGTTAGCTGACCCCTGGTTAATGACATTGGACCACGTCCCTGTGGACATGCAGGGTTTTTTTAATGCATTGTGTTTTTGACTTTGCACCAATTCCTTGTTGTTACAGTATTTTCTGTTAATGTATTTGTTTAGCTGTCTAAACATAGTTTCTTTTTTTGTTTGTTTTGTTTGGGGGTTTTTTTGCAGCACATTTCTATTGTGTTTGTTTTGAATTTTCATATGTTCCTTTGAATCGTTTGACATCATTTTGAAGCTGCAGTACATTTCCCCTGATGGAAATGTTTTGGGCAGTTATAGTGCGTTTACCCTTGTCAGCCACTGTAAATCCCTGGTGAGGGAGGGCTTTGCAACTGTCTAACCATTTGTAATCTGCCTGTCTGGTGGCTCTCCCATCTGATAGCTTCCATTATATGCCGAGGGAGGTAGGCTGCAGGCGCACTGCTGAGCTCAGCAAGTCATACGCACACAGATACACACCAATTTCACGCAAAAAAGCAGTAATGACACATCTGGGAGATCTAACTGGGTATGTAATCAGGTGGAGGAGTTTTAGCTGCTTGTTTGTGTGTGACGGTGTGTGTCTCTGTGTGTATAACTGGCATAAGGGAGGCTTGGTTGGCTTGATGTCTTCTGGGAAGCCTCCCTTCTCACCAACACACGCGTGCATACGTGCATACACACACTATACAGCTCACTACCGTTTCCGTGGTGACAATACAAAAAGCTCAGGCTGCTTGTGTATGATAATGTTCATGTAATTAATTCCTCTTCCTGCCTGGCTGCTCACACAGCCAAGCAGGAAGAGGAACAGTGGAGGCGCAATGGAGGCAAGTTGACCACCACGGAGAGGGAGAGAAAAAAAATGGTGAATGGACAATATTTATATAGTGACTTTCTAGTCTTCGGACCACTCAAAGCGCTCTTACATGACATGTCAGCATTCATGTATTCACATCCATTCATAAACTGATGGCAGCTGCTTATTATGTAGGTAATTAACCAGTCACACTCATTCATACACCGAAAAAGAAAAGACAGAGTTTAACGGTTTCCACTTTGCTTAGGAGGGCTTACAGCCTTAAAGCCATTCCAATCCATGCCATGCTAAGCTCAGTGAAAGACTGCAGCCAGCTCTGTGTACACACATACTGGATGAAAGATTCCAACATGAATCAACAATAGAAATGCTCTATGTAGGGATGAGTGACGCATGGCTACATCGCACAATGGACTCACCATGTAAATAACAATGTAATGGATGTATTGTTTTTCATAAAACTTTTTTTTGGAAGGATTTCATATTATAACACAAAAGAAACTTATTGTAGGCACATCTATGGGAACTTTTGAAGAAAACAAATAGCAACCAAATTTATTTGAACAGGGAAGAAACAGCTTCTGCGATTACTTTAAACTTTTGTTTTTGTACTTCTAATTTGTGTAAGCAAACGTGTTTTAAAGGAAACATATTTACAACTGGCATATGTCTGTCACGGCTAGGCTTTGGGGTGAGCTGGACCCAGATGCAGGCAGGCACAGAGATGCACAAAGATCGTTCAATCAGTTTATTAAAGGGCTCAGGCTTACGCGTGGTCAAGGCAGGCAGGGTCAAAATCCAGGAAGTCAATCAGAACAAGGCGTGGTGAGTAATACTCCAAAATCCAAAAAGAACTAGAAAACTAAGATCTCTATGAGTAGGCTCGTGGAATCATGGAAACAAACATGGCAGAACATGAGGTCTAACTAAACACAACTACAACTAATGCAAAGACAGCGAAACAAAGGCAATGGCAAAACTTAAATAGGCAGGGGAGGGCAGCAAAACGAGAGACAGGTGAAATCAATGGGCTAATCAGAGGTAAGGAAACAAGTAGACAAAAACACACAAGGGAAACATTTTTCAAAATAAAACAGGAAACAAACAAATTCAACTCAAAACAAGAAACTCAACCCAAAACCATGACAATGTCATGTGAATATATGAAACTTTAAGCATTTGACATATTCATAAACTGTTCTCACTGTCACTGTCAATGAGCATGTTTTAATTTGTTTTCTACAATATCTTCTCATGGCACCTAAAGCATGATTATACCTGCAATATATTTTTGTGACACTTAAGAGCAGCAGAAACAAATTGTGATCATAACATCATATCAACTCAAAAAGAAAGATACGTCTATGAACCTTTTATGTGATTTCAGTGCCTAAACTGAATCAGAAAATATTGAAGTTCCTATAATCAATGTTTTTATAATAAGAATGTGTCAAATGACAGAGGGAACATAACGTGCAACCACAGTGAATGATCAGCTCAAGCTGCAGCTCCCTTCAGCTCCACAGAGTTTTACAGCAGGCTTTGGTAATACAGCAGTTGGAGAGCATTTTAATTCACATTTACATTCAACATTGTACTCATTTGGAGCCATTTTGGTCTCTCCTGTGTCTGTCTGCTGTTCAGTGCTAAACTGGTGATATACTGTGTAAATGTAAAAGATGTTTTTCTCTCGAAACAGCTGTCTGCTAAAACTAAACCAAACCAGTCAGGCTGTGAGTGGGACAGCTGTACAGTGAGCTGAAATTCACTATAAAGCGCTGCAAAGCTGAATGGACCTACAAAACTAATTTAATTAACGTTTTTGAGAATTTTAAAATGTGTTTATCTGTCTTTTTTTACTGTGTGCATTCACTGAAAGTGACCACACAACAGCCCAATACAAGTTCTACATAAGAATGGTATGATAGATCAACTGACAGTAATAACAGGGATGGTAAAACAATAATAACTATTATACTTATAACAACAACAACAACATCATAAGGGATCTAGAGGGGTCCTTTAAATAAGATGGTACCTGACAGTTCTTCAGAATCTGACCCACAGCATTTGGGATCAGCTGGACAACATTAGAGACTTATTTGGACAGTTTGAAAATAAAGAGTTGCAGTAATCCAGTCTAAAAGTAACAAATGCATGGATTCGTTTTTTGACACAAGATGTTCCACATTTTGCTATGTTGCGTAAGTGAAACAATGACGTTTTTTTTTATTTATTTGTTTTATGTGAGGAGTGAAATGCCATTTTCTAATCAAAATAACACAGAGGTTCCTGACAGTGATGCAGGAGGCTAGGGTAATGTCTTCTTAATTAAGTATGTTCATGGATAATGTGTTATAAAAGTGTTTGGAGCCATGTACAATAAGTTCAGTTTTGTTTGGCATAGCAGCAAATTGGAGATCATCCAGGTCTTTATTCATTTGGCTTGATCAATAGGTGTAGTTTTGCATTAGCTGTGTCACAATGGAAGGAGTGATATCTAACAATATTTCCTTATGGGAGCATATAAAGGGTAAATTGAATTGTTCCAAGCACAGAACCTTGACTAACATTCTTGGGCACAGAGGATTCATCATTGGCAAACTGGGATCTAAATTAGGGAAACAAGAGCATTGTTCTCCCCTTAATCCCTTTCACAATGTAAAAACCCACTAATACCCACTAACATCTGGCTTTTGTCTCCAATGTGAAAATGTACAATTAGTATTCCAGCACCATCACATGACCGTACAGTTGTAACTGTATGACGGGTTAATGTTAGCAAGTACACAGCTAAATAGCCAGGGACAATACTGCTGTTTACTGTGGGGAAAAAACGAGTGACTTTGTATGTTATATTCTGCAAGATGAAACACTGAAGACAGTGATATTGCCATATTATTTCTTTTTACTGAAGCCCCCTTTTTAACCGCAGTTGGAACATGTCACGTTAGAAAGAAAGGCAAACACATCTACTGGGTATATGAAAGGAATAAATCACCTGTTTTTGGCAGGTTTACCCAAAAAACTGCACATGCAGGCTAATTTTGGCGTAAGAAGGACATTATTATACTATTCGTAGTGCATCTCAGGATAACTTGCTAAACCTCCATGGAGAGACACAGTAATTCTGGTGAGGCTGAGGTCTAATGAGAACAGGAAAAATTTCCCGTCAATAACTCCAGTGAAAAGGGCGGATGGATGATGATGTCCTGTCAGGCAAAAGGGGGCACACATTTTCAATGTGCTGGGGACCTGCTTTGTGTCATGATGGAGAACAAAAAGCTATTGCCCACAATTTGTGTCATTTGTGCCAAATTCCCTCCCTAAAATGCCTCTGAATGATGCAGTAAAGCGCTCAGCTGACTGAGTGAACCTGGGGGATGAATTCACAGGCTCCAGAATGGAATGCCAGAGAAAACAACCAGCGTGCCCTTCTGATCTGATGCACTGACTTTACTCTGTCACTGTTGGTGTTCCACTAAGACTGCTGTTTGGTCTCTGAGTTGTAGCTTGTGATAATCCTTTGCGTGAAGCCTGGAGCCCCCAGATTTTGATGTGTGCTCTCTTCTGAAGTTTGAGGTCCATGGTGACAATGCACAAATGCACATGGGATGGATTGCAGAAAGGCACTACAAGTAGTAACATAGTAGTCAGTAGCTCTGGTAAAGCTAGAGATTGTGGAAATAAATCAGTGAACAGATCAACAGATTTAGCTAGATTGTCCTTGCTTGTAACCCAACTGCATTTAGGAGCAGCAGATCTGAACACCATCTGAAAACATTTAGTTTACATCTAACCTGAAGAGGATTACAGTAATGAGGCGCAGCCAGTGACTCTGTCCTGCAGACAATCTGCAGACAATCATCTACACCCAGGGAGGTGAGAGAGGGAGCTGCTCAGAAGGAGCCTAGTTTACTAGGGAAAAGCTGATGTTCCTAGGGCAGATGTAACAGAGCACATCTCTCAGGTGTTACCTGGAGTCTGACCTGACTTGCCAAATGAGGGGAACTGCTTGCAAGGCACCTAGCAGTAACAGCATCGGCATGGTGATCATCTGTCATCTGGAATTGGAGAAGCTGTAGTTGGAGGGGACAAGGTACCAGAATGGACAGGTTAAGTCCTAGAGATAAAAGTGGCTGAATCTTGAGATTGAGTGTAGGATGTACAGCAGAGGGATTGCTGACTTTAGCAACTAATGTAGGGGAGGCGTGGCTTGAGTCAAGAGTGCCACAACTAATACAAACATAAAGTACAAAAGTAAAGTCATATTTGGCCGAATTACCATCTTTGGTGGTAGTGATACAGTGGCTTGAATGTAGCAGCACGAAGTGGTGATTGCAACAACAATCTGGCATGGCTGAGCAATAGAGGAGTTTAGGATGTTAAGATGTCTCAGTGACAATGATGAGATGCACTCGGTGACCCTGTCCTAACCCAGGCTTACCAGCAGACAATTATACACACACACACACACACACACACTCACAGAGAGAGGGAGAGAGCTTCCTACAGAAGCTAAAAAAAATAAAAAAAATAACTTTTTATTTACAATTATTTACTAGATTAAATGCAATATATGAATGGTCTGATTAAACACACACTCCTGACCATTACTGAAGTGTTTGAGGTCCTCCAACCTTCAACTTATGCAACACATTAGACACGTGATTTGAACCATAGTTCCATGTACCAAAGTTATTTCTACACCAAACCATTACCTCTGACTGCCTCACTTCTAGCCTACTGCACATTACTTAGGTGTGGTACAAAAATGTTTCACTTCTTTGACTGGTAGAAAGGGTTGGACAAGAAGTGCGTCGTTGCCATCTATCTGACCTGCAACAACCAAATGCATGGCCACACTGTGTGTGTGTGTGTGTGTGTGTAGACAAAGAACTGAGTGCTCGGGTAAGTGCATCATTACAGGGTCCCAGTGTCTGCCATTGCCCAAGGATTGATATGAGGTATTAGCTATTATTCTCTCTCTCTCTCTCTCTCTCTCTCTCTCTCTCTCTCTCTCTCTCTCTGACACACACGCACACACTTAAATCCATGATGATGTAGATGTGCTAGGTTTAGCCATACAGGCAAATTTTCATCTGCAGTCCCTGGCTATTCAGCTTTGTGTGAGTGTGGGTGTATGTGATGAAATGCCATTATCCTCACATGCCTGTTTTCATTTTTACTGTTCTCTCTTCAGCACTATCTAAACTGCTCATCCTTTACTGTTCTCCATGCTCTCTCTCTGTTTTCCTTTCTGGCAGTATGAATGCCGCTACCTTCAACACTTCTCTCTCATTGATCGGGTAGGTTTAGCTGACATCACAGTTCGATCTCCATCTCTTTTCTTTTCATCTTCTCTCTCTTCATCCCTCCATCCACATGTTGGTCTGATTCAAACTGTACATCAACTCTTCTCTCCTTTTTGTCTTCTTACTGTCATAGATATTCTCTATTTGAAGATGTCAAGAATGAATGTGTATTTAGTAATAATAAGTAATATTCCAAGTACTTCATGGAGTTTTCAGATATATTATATTATTGACCCAGGTGGCATAAGTGAACTGCAGTCAGCATTGTGTTGTTTGCTGTTTTACTTCATAGTTCTCCATAGCTAAGAGCAAACCTTATCAAAACAATGACATACATGACAGTTAATGAGGAATGCTCAACAAAATGTCATAGTAAAAAGTAAATATAAAACAATGATACTGTCTGTAATATTCCATCTTCAATGACGCAAGATAACAAAAATCCGATCCATGCTGAGCTAAGCTTGTACTGTTAGATAATTTATGACTTAAATCAGCATTTGTCATAATACCCACTCATCATTTTAGTGACGCTAGCCAAGTTTGCTAACAATAATGTTAGAGATCTAAGCTAAGGTTTGTTAGCTAGCTGTGACTTAACTAGGCCGGCTGGATCCAATGTCTGGTTTGTATCACTAGCCTATAAATAATTTACAAACTAGCTTAACAATTTACCAGCCAGATCAACCCATGGAGTCCAGATGAATTAGCTAATGTTATCCACTCAAGACACTTAAAAAACATCTTAAACAGTTGCTAGCATTACGTATGCATTAACAAGCAAGCACACACAACACACACCAAAATTAAGACACACAGTAATAATTTCACCGTAAATGACAGGCCATCTTAACAAAAGAAATGGAAGACCCCCAAGGCCAACCATACAAGTTTACAAACACAACCATACACACACCATGACAGCAGACATACCTGGAGGAAAACAATATGTAAAGCAATAGATTTAGACACAAAAACTCTGTAACCAGCAGCAGAAAGGAAACAAAAGATTAAATCACATTACATCAGTAGTTAGTTCCTAACTAGTTCCTAACTAGTTCCTCATGCCTTGCCTGAAATATCTTTCTAGCCTGACATCATTTGTGCTCTGTATAGCAAGGAATTAAAAGGGCAAAACAGAGCACTTAAACACCTAAAGAATGACAGCTAATCCAGCTGTGCTATCATAATCAAAAACAGCCATTGCATGAAATTATACAAAATTTCAAGGACAAGGCACAGGTGAAGAAAAGGTGAATACAATTAAGGAAACTAGAAATTCAATCAGAAGAGACAAGTAAATGAAGCAAAGATAATGTTTATTACAGTGGGTGATGAAATGGCAGAAAGAGTCTTTGGTGCTTAGACTTGCCAGGAAAATTTTGTAATTTAGGAGTAATGCACGTGAACAGCAATAGATAGGTCCCCTGTAGAGTCCAGACACTGATGCTGGTGGCTGAGAGGCGATAAGGAGGTGGAGGGGCACATAACAGCAGCTGGAACAGAGGAGAGAGAAAGCCATATAAAAAGACTACAGCAAAATGATGGGCTGATGATTGAGATGTGTTGCTAACCTAGTAGATAGAAGAGATCACACGATGTGGACAGCTGGTCAGTTGAAGCCTAAGAAAGGGCAGCAGGAAGTTATGGGTGAGCATACGCCAGAGAGTGAGTGGCAGACTGAATGGAATGACAGTTTTGGTCATTTGCTGAAATGTTTACCTTAACCTGAGAAGAACATCTGAATGTGTGAATTTTAAGTGTAAGTGAAAGAAGCAAAGTTGTAAATAACATGACACTTAGTAAAGAGTTGGATAACCTCCCCAAATTCTAAATCCCTACTTTACACCTCAGGTAAGAACATATTGCTCCCTGCATTGGGATGAATGTTGGCAGTCACATTTTGCTGAAAATTAATAGAAACATTAAAAGTAAAATTCTTGTATAGTTTTATTTGCTAAATTAAATTATTTATGGGAATTAAATTTTTATGGGAGAAGAATTATTTCATGTTCATCATAATTTAAGCTTGAAACATTCAAATATATCTTACTGTAAAAACTTCTGAAACATTTTCATTCATTCTTATAATGCAATATCTATGTAATTTTGGTGAAATTAATGTAACAGATAAAGTAGTTGTCACATTCATGTCTGTATACATGTCTAACATGACTCTGATCTGCATTGCTTGGCTATTTCTGATGGGGTATGGTTACTCACTTGTGAAGACTGTTCTGCATTCAGCATGCAGTATATTTGTCACTTTCCTGTTGAAGAAGAGTGAACAGAATAAAGCCAGTGCTTTATCTATAGCATTGCAGTTCACCCATTGTTTAGGCTGTGATAAATCCTGTTGGTGCTGAACATCCTAGTAAATAGTTCAGTTCCAAACCTGCTGTTTTCCTAATGTGTTACACACATATTAAAAGGTCTCTTTGCAGTTGGACATGCCCAAAATATGTCCAAAGGGAAGCACCCTGTTCATAACTCTGAACATAATTCAGAACTACCTCACGTGGCTGCAGTAACAGTACTCTGAGCTGAGGACATAATGTGAAATAATGAACAAACAACAAACATCTGATTGCAGCTCAGCACACCCTGCCCTATTAATTCTTTGTAGAAGCACCTTTTGCATTTACCTCATTGTGGAAGCATCCTTTGCATTTATGACACCAGCAAGTCTTTGTGAACAAGCCTTTATTAACTTTACACATCTTGATTTTAGAATTTTATCTCACTCTTCCTTGCAAAAAAGAAACCCCTTTGAAATTTGAGGTAATTTGACATATTTTGGGATTACAGTCTGGTTCAGATATCTTCAATATCTGAACATATAAAGCTACGAAGATACAGAGCAAAGTGTTAAACAACTCTCTTGGCTGACCTTCTCTGCCAGTCTTAAACTTTCAGACCTCCACTTTATGAATACATTACCATGTTTTGTCAGGCCTCATCTATTGTACAGGACCAGGTTTTTTCATGTCATCCATACACGTTGCCCCTTACCGGGATCTTTTATAGCCCTCTCAGATTTTTATTGTGTTTTTTATAGGAGCTAATCTGTGTCACATCATGTGTTTCCCTGCAGCAGGCAGAGGAAGTTGCACAGACGGAAGGCTCCCAGCTCCACCTGCAGCCCAGTGATTCAACAGAGAAGCAACAGCCAAAGAGGTTACACGTCTCCAACATACCATTCCGTTTCCGAGACCCTGACCTCCGGCAAATGTTTGGGGTAAGATGACTACAACTGCGCTACGCACACTTACACAAAAATCTTTACTGTCTGCTTTTCACAAACTTATCAGCTTATCAGCAAATGGTAGGCAAAGTAAAATAAAAGTGAATAATAAATGGGTAGGAAAAAGAGTTTTTAGCAAAGGTCCAACCATTCACCTCTTTTGTTTGTAATGAAACAACGTGTAAAGACATGGAAATGGCACCTATCTCTAGTTTTAAATCTAGTAGTCACAATATCCTGAATGTTCATTGCTCATTCCCAGATCATCAAATATGAATGTTTTGTCATGCACCTTGTCTTCTCATTTGCACAAGGCACAACCGGGCCTTCAACAAATGCCGATCTAAAACCATTTGTTGGAATAATAGAGTCATTCTGTGTCCAGAGGAAGTTACTGTGAAAGAAAGAAAAAAAATAAAGATATGACTTTGACTTAGGAGACAATTGTTGTCTCCTCTATGAAACCAAAAGTGACCCAATTAATTCATCTACATAACTTATGTACATAAATTCATGACTTATATAGCGCACCTGACTTATGCAACATACCTTACATACAGTGTGGCCTTACATTTTACATCATGTATGTCACTCACTAAACCAAACTAGAATATTTTTCTAAACCCAATCAATACATTTTTGTCTAAAACCAAATCAAGAAATTTTGGAAGCTGTGACCACTTCACAACCTCAACTACATGTTACAAAAGGCCTTCTGGCCAAAGGACTTTCAGTGAGAAGAATAACCTGCCTGCCTGCATGAGACACCAGAGGGGCGTAACAAAACACTGGTATATCTTGATTTGGAAATTACAGCGGTTGTAATATTTTGTTTCTAATGTAAAATAGGTTTTATAGCCTCCTTACTAATGAGATTCCAGGTCTATCAAATGTAAAAAAAACATAAATGTACAAAAATATCAGCCTTGGTCCCTCTTTAATATCTATCTTATAACAAACAAAAAAGCACAGGAAAAAGAACAAAATGTTAATTACTAGGAATGCAAATAACGAACCATTTAAAAATCTGATTGTATAAGTCTCTAAACCCGATACAACTATGTTGACGCAAAAGCAGGCAAGAGAACATGAACGCAAAATACAGAATCCATCCAAAAATCTGTGTGAAAACACAGGCAGGCAATGAACTGGGCACAGATGCAGAAACACCAGGCCAAGAGTTGGTCAAAAGAATAAACTGGTCAAAACGAAACAAATACTGATAAATGCTGGAATAGTTGACATATAGATCAAAGACAAATTGGCAGTGAAGGGAGGGAAAACTGACACATACTCTAGAGAAGAGACAATGGTGCAACACATTAGGGCACAGCTAGGTAATCACCCAAGGGGGAAACATAGCAGGACAGGAAGTAAAGCACCTGACACAAAACATGGGTATTGAGGTAAAACAGAAATCACCCAACATGAGCATTAGGAAAACACTTAATCTTCCTTGATGGGACATTAAACAACACTTAATGTGGGGGCGTCTGTGGCTTAGAAGTAGAGCAGTCATCCATCTATAGAAAGATTGGTAGTTTTGATCCCCAGCTGCCTGTTGTATCAAGATACTGACCCCCAAATTGAGAAGAAAGTACGGTTCATTTACAACTAGCTCTTCAAGAAAGCATCTTTTGTATTTGGTAGACAAGGGAAACATTTTTATTTGGGGCTAGTCTGTTTTTACAGTGAGGCCAATAAGTATTTGATCACCCTGTGATTTTGCAAGTTCTCCCACTTAGAAATCATGGAGGGGTCTAAAATTTCCATCGTAGGTGCATTTCCACTGTGAGAGACAGAAAAAAAAAAATCCGGAAATCACATTGTATGATTTTTTTAACAATTTATTTGTATGTTACTGTGTCAAATAAGTATTTGATCACTTGAGTCAAACAATTTTAATATTTGGTACAGAAGCCTTTGTTAACAATTACAGACGTCAAACGGTTCCTGTAGTTCTTCACCAGGTTTGCACACACTGCAGCAGGGATTTTGGCCCACTCCTTCATACAGATCTTCTCTAGATCTGTCAGGTTTCGGGGCTGTCGCTGAGCAACACGGAGTTTCAGCTCCCTCCAAAGATTTTCTATTGGATTTAGGTCTGGAGACTGGCTAGGCCACTCCAGAACCTTGATATGCTTCTTATGGAGCCACTCCTTGGTTTTCCTGGCTGTGTGCTTCGGGTCATTGTCATGTTGGAAGACCCAGCCACGACCCATCTTCAATGCTCTGACTGAGGGAAGGAGGTTTTTGCCCAAAATCTCACAATACATGGCCCTGTTCATCCTCTCCTTAATACAGTGCAGTCGTCCTGTCCCCTGTGCAGAAAAACACCCTCAGAGCATGATGCTTCCACCCCCATGCTTCACTGTAGGTATGGTTTTATTGGGATGATACTCATCCTTCTTCTTCCTCCAAACACAGCGAATGGAGTTAAGACCAAAAAGTTCTATTTTGGTCTCATCTGACCACATGACTTTCTCCCATGACTCCTCTGGATCATCCAGATGGTCATTGGCAAACTTCAGACGGGCCTGGACATGGGCTGACTTAAGCAGGGGAACCTTCCGTGCGATGCATGATTTTAAACCATGACGTCTTAGTGTATTACTGATAGTAGCCTTGGAAACGGTGGTCCCAGCTCTCTTCAGGTCATTGGCCAGCTCCTCCCGTGTAGTTCTGGGCTGATTCCTCACCTTTCTTAGCATCATTGATACCCCACGAGCTGAGATCTTGCGTGGAGCCCCAGTCCGAGGGACATTGACAGTCATCATTAGCCTCTTCCATTTTCTGACAATTGCTCCAACAGTTGTTCTTTTTTCACCAAGCTCTTTTTGCACCAAGCAAGCTAACGACCTCAAACAGGTGCTACTAAATTAGAATCATGAGCAGAGTGTAGTTGAATAACAGGTCTTTTAGGGTCAGAAATCTGGATGATAAGCAAGTGATCAAATACTTATTTGACACAGTAATATACAAAAATATTGTTAAAAAAATCATACAATGTGATTTCTGGATTTTTTTTTTTTAGATTCTGTCTCTCACAGTGGAATTGCACCTATGATGGAAATTTTAGACCCCTCCATGATTTCTAAGTGGGAGAACCTGCAAAATCACAGGGTGATCAAATACTTATTGGCCTCACTGTATATTTCAATTAAATTAGACAGGGAAATGATAATTGATAGGTAATTGATGATAATTTGTTCTTTAAGACTGAAAATGGTATACTAACTCATCAATTTGGAACTTTGATTAAAAATTAATATAACAACCATGACCAAAATTACCTTCACAGCTTGCAAAACAAATAAAGGTTTATGGAGTTTGTGACAGAGAAGAGGTTGGTATTGTGCTAAATAAACTTGTTTACTAGTAAATCAGGTGTCTCAGGTGACAAGGCTTGGTTACGAGGTGAGAGCAGGACCCAGATGCAGGCACGGACAAGGACGCAAAAGATCTTTTAACAGTTTATTTTATGGGCTAGGCTTACGGATGGTCAAGGCAGGCAGGGTCAAAATCCAGGTAGTCAGTCCGAACATGACATGGTAATCCAATAATCCAAAATAACAAAAGATCCAAAAGGAAACAAAAATCCAAAATCTCTATGAACAAGCACGTGGAATCAAGGTAGGGACATGGACACTAACAGAGCAAGAACATGGACTCTAAACTAGCAAATGAACCGACACCGAACAAAGGCAATGGCATAACTTAAATAGACGGGGGAGGGCAGGAAAACGAAACACAGGTGAGACCAATCAACTAATCAGAAACAGGAAACAAGCACACAGAAACATGCAAGGGAAAAACTTTTCAAAATAAAACAGGAAACAAAACAAACTCAACTCAGAACTGACATCAGGGAGGTTTTTGCGAAGCTGCCATAAGAAAAAAGATAGTCAGCCTGACTCATGCAACCCCACCGTGGGCAGAGAGCTGAAGAGCAGGAGGGTTGTGGCCTCCTGCAATGGCTCTAGGTTGGCCTCTTGGTAGCCTCTCTAGCTTCCCCTCCTGTTGTCTGTCTTAAAGAGTCATCCAGATCTTTGCAATGTCTCTGCAGTGCCACAATTTCTCCCCTTGTTCATGGTTTTGACAAAACGCCATGGTCCATCCAAAGTATTTAATATGATTTTATACGCCTCTCATATGTGGTAATTTTAGACAATTACACCTGGAGTAGCCTGCCTTCATGTACACTGCGTGGCATCTACTGTGCCCCTATGTTGTGGCTGGCTGCCCTGTTCACATTGGGTGTGTCTCAGCTGCTGCAGCAAAGGAGGTCCTGTCAGCTCTGTCTTTTTGAAGTGTTTTTGTCTTTGTGTCGATCAGTATACTTTCATTTCATCTCAGTATATATATAAAAGAAAATACACAAAGAATTACACTTCTAAATACATAGTTTAATTAAAAATCAATTTTTAGTTGTCCAGAGTTTTTGGGTTTGGGGGTTGGTTGGGTTCACATATCTGTTCTGCCAGTTGCAGGGGGTGGGATAATTGCCAACTATTTAATTTACATATGCGGCAAAGAAAGAATCAGTTTATAGCACTCTCTGTGTTTCTCTCCCTTCATGATTAGTTTGGCCTCATCCTTCCTTGATGAGCAGCCCGTCTCAACATAAATATGTCACATCAGGACTGTGTCCATAAGCCATAACAAAGTGCTGTCCCCAGATATATCACGTGTGTATGCTATTTACCTACAGGTATGACTTCCAATGTGATTGGGAATCTTTACACACAGCTTGAGCTTGTTTAATAGGTTTTGTTTGGTTATGGTTATGTTACACGTTTATGGATAGAACAAGGCTTAGGTTTAAGTTGCAATAAGAGGTGTGTAGACTTCTGAAAACTGTTGCCCTTATTAAATCATGTCACTAAAACTATGTCAGTTGGTCATCACAAAACACCAGCAGGGACTGTCTAATTGCCTTCTATCTTTTATCTTGTGTTGTCACTCATGTCTATGGGGTGCAGTTCAGTTGCATTCTGTGTGGTTCTTCTGTGGTTCAAATGTCTACTGGATTTGTTTCAGAAGAAGGATGAATGTATAAGAATTTTGAGACCAAACCAGATTTTAGAGGAGGAGAAAAAATTAGAGGTTACTAGATTACTCTGACTGCCTCTAAGCAAACATCAAGCACTTCACCGAGGATAATAGAGGGTGGTGATTTTACACCTAGTGTAATCAGGCAGAGATGGGGCTTGTGAAATGTTACCATGAGCAACTGCTGCATCTACAGCAACTTAAGCAAAAATGATTGCAGCAATGTTGCAGAGGAGCAATACAGTAAGCACAATGGCAAGACTGAGCAGCGCATGTAAGTCTAAACAGAACACTTTCATACACTGGGTTGTGCATTGCAATAGTACAGTATGTTGGATGCTTGAGGGTGAGTGAAACAGAGCATCTTGAGTCGTCTCCAAGAACTACCTTGCAAGCCTTGCCCTGTAAAGTTGTAAATAATTCTGACCTTTATGTCTGCATGTCCCCAAATCCAAATTAGACAGAGCTTATTAATTTTTCATCTTTAGTGCCCACTTAAGCACTCCTTGGAGATTTGAAGTGGCGAATACCCATGCTTCAATTTTCTTTTTCTGTCCAAAAGAAACATCTATACAAGTATAATGCAGGAAATGTAAAATTCAGTATTTCTTGATCTACAGATCATTTAATGTATATAGAAACCACAGGATTTTAAAGCATCTCTCTGAGTAGGTATTATGACAGTGACTGCATCAAAAATCTGTAGATGTTTGCCAAATAGCTCTAAATGCCAAGATCGTGTGAAATGCTCACATGACCTATTAATGCAACATGTGGAGAAGTTTGAAAGGCACTGAAAAACATATGTAAAAACTTTGTAGCTATAATAAGTAAATGAGTCACAGATTAAGACTGGACTCGATTTGACTTACACTCACCCTGTCTTGCTAGTACTTTTTCCCTACAGCTTTTCTGGTGTTGCAACTCAAGGCTAAACTGCAGATAATAACAGTTTATTAAAGTTCACCTCCTCTTTCTTGTTTTCTCAGGCGAAATGTTTAGATGACTTACCTTAAGATTCAGCTCCTCTAAAAGTTCAGGACCCATATAAACACAACAGTTAACAGTATTTTCTTAAAACGTCTCACTGCAATTTGTCATAGAGAGAAGTCCGTGTAGCTCTGCATTCAGTGCTATGCCAGGAAATACTAACAAACCATTTCCAAACTGCTCAAAAAATACACATCATGGAGTTCCATGTGTGTGTCTCTTTGTTTGTATGAACCCAATTTTGTTAAGACATTGCACATGTAAAACCACTTAAATGTGTACTGATGACAAAGTCTACCTACCTGCATACACACAAAGGGCAAATTACTGAATATTGATTTACTGACAGAAACCCAGCCCCAATATTTTCTATTATAGAAGACTGGAGATTCACCCCCCTCTGACACCACTACCCACCTCCCTGTTCCTCCAATGGAGTGGAACATCTGCTCCTGCAGGCACTTTGTTTCAGGAGGAGGGGAGCCAGCCCACTCACCTTCCCCAGCCTCGGCACTCTTGATGTGGGAAAAAGAGGAAGGGATGGAAGGGCCTGTCAGTGGAGACACAATTAATAGGATTCCTCAACAAGGTTAAAAGGGAGTTTATCATCATTAGGTGTATATAGGGTGACAGTTCCAGTTATGGGTGTGAAGAAGGTGTGTGTGTGTGTGTGTGTGTGCGTGTGTGTGTTTGGATTCATGTTTTTGTTCAAGTGTGTGTATTCTGGCAAAGGAGTGGGAACCTGGAACTTTCTCCCAACAGACTCGAGTCACTTAGTGAGGTCTCTTAGGCACTGAGCACTACAGCACAATTAACCAGTGACATCATCAGTTAGAGGCAGAGTAGAGATAGAGATAGTGAGATAGAAAGATGCAGAAGGATAGGCAAGCACAAAGGTGAAAATAGAATACTCTAAAAATCTGGTAGCTCTCACTACAATCAGAAATGCAGAGCGGTCATCTAGCTCTGTCAAAAGCAGGATCACAGTCACTGAGCTTCAAGAGAACTTGAGGCAGGAAACGTTTTCCATCAAAACCCTTTTTTAAGCAAACTTCATTAAAAATGTCGGTTTGACATAAGAGTAACTACGTTACTACTTTACAGTATTAAACCTGGCTCTAACTAAAACAGTTTATACCCCATTTCACCTGTCCCAACAATCCAAGAAGAAATCTATGCTTATATTCAGCCCACAGTGTTTGATAATTTGAGGGGTTTACAGATCCGATCTTGAACCTTCCAAATTACACATAAATTCATTGTGACCACCCTGATTATTTCCAACATATTTTATAGTTACAATTTAAAATCTGTAGGTATTTCTACCTTCCGTCTAATTAGTGAAAAGCATGGAGACTATCACTGTTGTCTTTTCAGCCAGATTTGTTTTGCCTAGTTTATTCTTTCACAACAAAACATGTTGAACCACCTCAGTCTCCCCTTGGGGTAATTTAAAATGGTGTGCGATGGCATGAGGAGGTACAATCATTGCTTCCCTTAGCATGATAATCTAATTAATATCCTGTACTGTCATACAACACCTTTTTTCAAATCATATACTATGTGAATGTTTTAGTTTAGGACAGCAAACAAACCAACAAATAAAAAACAAAAAAAGTTTATTAAATCACAAGACACTGTCCGTGAGCCAGTTTTTAGATACTGAAGAGATTATTCTCATGTCAGATCAGTTTTTAGAACTTATTTTTCCATCAGACTTTATTGTACCGGCTTGCTCCAGAGGACTTAAAAGACTGTCCTGGCTCGTATAAGCGCAGGTACATGTAGTATACTCTCTCATACCTACCCTATTCTGTTTTATCCCTGTTAATGGTCCAGCTTTAAGGATTAATGGTTGTGAGCTGGGCAGTGGCACGGTAGTCCAGATTCTATCTGAGCTCTCAGCCTTCACCACATTGGGCTCCAATGGCACTCTTCTCTATTCACTTAAAATGGGACTTGTGAGCAACTGGCTCAATCTCTCATTACGGTTCTGCTAGACTACCGCCACAATGCAAACAAAGGCAATAGCTAGGGCATTACGGCAAATGGAATTCTGTGTCATTTCATCAAAAGCTGTAATAGAAAAGCAATACAAGAGCTTTAAACAAAGCCATATAAAGAAGTTCAATCCAAGGTGATGCAGCCACTACCTGGAGGTCTATCTCTTTGAATTAGACAATAATACACAATAATACACCCTCAACACCACTGGAAGTCCAGTTCAGGACACAGGAATAAAGTCAGATTGCCGAGTATGGCTGCACACAAGGTGGAAAAAATATGGCCAGGGAAAAGTATAAAACTGGGTTCATTACCCAAGCTTATTTGAGTTTAATTCATAATTAGACAAACACATTTGGAGGGAAATTACTAGGCCAGGGAAAAGGGTTTTAATGGTAGAATGATAATTGGCATTCACAGCACCACTTTACTGATTCAGTTTTCTCATTCTCAAGATGTGGCTAAAATCTGCACCTCATAATTCCCTGTGACTGAAAATTCCCTACACACACCTCACATTTACCCATGCACCCAGGGTTATTTGGATTTCAAAATCCGTCACACAGTAGGGAAGCAATCCCAATTTGACCACATGTCACCTTCTATGAGATTTGTTCTGGCCTTTCATGAATTTCTTGTAATTACTTATCAAAATGTCTGCCAGTGGATCCAGCTGGGCTGCACTGGCAGGAGGACCCTTTTCATTTAGCCCCACACAGAGTGAAACTTGACAAGCTGATATACAGGGCTGCTGCTGTCCCCTGAGCCTCAGCTGTGTTTAATTAATAAGCAGGCACTTAGTGCACCAGCCACAAGAGGGTCCTTACTGTCACATTCCCAGAGGTAGGGGTCCGAAATGAGTCATTAGATACTCGGCACACGTGCAACTGTATTCAATGTGTCACACACAGACAAAGACGCATACACTGCAGAGAGTGTTTGTGTGTATGCATGTGTCTGTGAGTGTGTGTGTGTTTGATCACTGTTTTTTTTCTGTGCTAATGGCATTTTAATGACACCTACTGCAGCCTAATCACCTGTTCAGGAGGCTTCCAGCATTCCAGGTAGCCAAGTGTTCCCAGCAAGGGAATTCTTTTTAATGTGTCCTGTTCATGACTACACTCATTTTCATCCCCAATTATTCCATAAGGCTCCACTGTAACTGTTCTGCCTCTGAGGAGGCGAGATGTAATTATAATCTTAAAATCTGCTAATTTACATCAACAGATCAGTATAGCACTGGAGCCATTTTGCAGTTGGTTTTTAAAAGGCCTTACCTTTGTCAGTGTTGTTCCAGCTAATAGTGCTGGTGTGTTTATGTTAATTAAGTCAGATAGAATGTTTGGAATAGAGAGGGACAGTGATTGTAGTTATTGCTTTACATACTGTTAGACCTTTTTTGTTGATTTTGTGTTCTTTTGACTAAAGTATGAATAACTGAACCCAGCCTAACAGGACCTTCAACTTACCTTAACTGTGTCAAGTTTGTGTGGGGTTTGGAAATGAAAAACATTATGCCCATAATGTTCATGTTGGGCTGATAAATAGTATCTGCATCTCTGGTTTTGATGACATATATTTTGCCATCCCTTGCTTCTGTTTTAGTAAATCAGACAGTGGTTGCACAAAAAACAGCCACCATTGTGCCTATAGCTAAAAAGTCCCTGCCCTGTAGCACTCCATTACTGAAGTGCTTTGAAAAAAACGGGTCTCCAGCATATCAAAGACAACATCCCATCCAGCTTGGACCCTAAGCAGTTTGTATTAAGAACTAGCAGATCCACAGATGTTGTCAGCTCCACTTTCCTCCACTCAGTCCTCACATCCCTTGATCACATACATGTTCTGTTTGTTGATTTAGCTCTGCCTTTTCCTTAATCCATCCCATGAAAGTCAGCTACTTTGAAACTGAGCACTCTAGGGTTGAGTATCACACTCTGCGACTGGATATTGTACTCCCTCACATACAGATCTCAAACAGTTCAGATTTGTACCTCCTCCATGAGGTGTGACTGCTCAGTGCTGCTCAATACTGCTATGTGCTCTCTCACTGCAGTCGCCAACATGGAAAGAACTAAATTCTAAATCTTGTGGTTGACACAAGCATTGCTGGCCTAATTTCACACAATGATAAAAATTCATCTTGAGAATGAGAAGAATTGTACAGTGTGGTACACAGAGAACAATCTGCTCATAATCAGCAAAATCAGTAAGCTGATTGATTACTTTAGAAGGAATAAAAGACACACACCTGTCTACAGCAGGGAAGCTGTGGTAGAGTATGTGTACAGCACAACACACAACATTACACAGAATAGTATAGACACAATAGTAAAGAAAACTCAAAAATTGCTGCAAATCCAAAGGAAACTTTAAAAAAAGGCAACATTTCCATGCCAGGTAACTTTTACACAGGAGCAGTAGAAAGCATGACCTGAAACATTACAAACTGACACTGGGAGTGCACAGTCATTGACAGGAGGGCTTTGCAGCTTGTTATTAAAACTGCCCAAAACATCATTCAAATCTACAAAGCATCACTGATACTGGAGAGATGCATGCACAGACCCTGAAGAATACTAAAAGGCAACACCCAGCCCAGCCATAGCCCTGTGCTTCCTTCTAACAATGTAGGAATAGCGCGTAAGAAACACTACATCATAGTGACAACTTGTTTTTTTATGATTTATTTATTGATCCATATTTTGTGAGTAGTGTAATGAGATTGAAACTTGCATTTTGATGTACCCTGATTGCAGAATGAACATCAAGTGAACCTTATACTGCCAAGGAGTAGTATTACGCTGTGTCAGGAATACCTGCTTCAAACATAACTGGGACCCAAACAATGAAAAACTGGTGAATACTTGAGGTGCAAGGACCCTTTCAAACCTGCTTTGTTTGCTCCAGACTTTTTGACTTTTTTAATTTGTTCCAAAAAAACAGGCCTGACACCTGCTCAGGACCACAGTACAGACCAAACAGTCAAGCCTCAGTCCAACAAACTCAACTGTGGTCTGTTTGTTTCTGGTGTTTGGATGGTTCAGACTTTCAGACCAGTTACAAAAAGTTCTATTGTCAGAGCTGGAGAACAACATGAAATGAAAAGAAAAAAGTCACCAAAATTCTGCCACTTTTTAGTGATTATGATAGAGAGAGTGGAGCCCCTTTCACAGTCCCAAAAACCAACTAACACCTGCTCACGTCTGGCTTTTGTCTTCTATGTAAAAAGGTCTCTGCAGCCTCTGGTTTAACATTATCTTCTCTTAAAAGACATTATCTTGTCATATCTTGTCTATACAATTCATTAATATATTTTGAGGCAATTACACCAAAAAGAAATTGCTTTAGATTATAATAGTATCCATCTAGATAGTGTTTTAGCAATGGTGCAGCAATCATTGCATAAATCACATTGTTCCATGTATCTATGCATCTACAATATAACTTTTTATATATGCCTTAACAAATTGATAGGCTGAGTTTGCAATGTGCATTTTTAGAGGTCTTTATTTGAACTCTAGAGCATTGGATTTTTAAAGCACAAACAGAAAAGCATTGTGTCGCTGCCCTGATTTCAATTCTCTTTTCCCTCTGGTCACAGCTTGCATCATTCTTAAAGTTCTGATGAAGCAGCGCTTGGAGAATATGTACTTTCTGTATTGTGATGTATTTCAGAGTGAAATAGGACAAGCAGGTGGCACATATCATTTTGAGGAATTTAGTTTGACTGCCCAACAGTGAGTCATAACAAACATGGAGTTGTGGTAATTCAGTAAGAGAGAAAGAGATTAAGCCAATTGTATGCTCCATGTAGATGCTGAGGGAATCCACTGTAAAATGCCTTGGCTACAATCTGGAGCTGTCACAGATACCACCTTCCTCTTAGTAAATACATTGCAGCCAGCCTGTAACCACAATATATTTGGGATGGCATTTGTTTGGAGATAGCTAAGAAATGAAGCTTTAATGTGCAAAGATAATTGGTGGTTGAATGACATTATATTATAGGTTTAAAACAGTTGCCTCATGATGATGTGAGCATGCTTCCATATATTGTTTTACGAGACAAATAAACTATTGGACTTATGGTATAAGATTACAAATAATGTTGCGTTTCTTTTGATATATATTTAAAAGGCACACTGTTAAAACAATGTTAAAAAGCACACTGTGTAAATGGATGTGATCTAAAAGGGATTAAATTTTTATTTAATTTTGATTTCAAGGCTGTACTGCTGTGAATACACCCAACAGTAATGTCACAGTGTACTAACCTCTGCTGGCCTGCACCGCTTTACTACTGTGGAAAGAAAAAACTATTTTCACTGGTGTAAATCTTCATTTTATGAGACTGATGATGGTAGATGTTACCATAGACCTACAGAGAGTGTCGGGAAGTCTATCACCTACAAAGCAACATCCAAAAATTAGACTCATTTCCTCATGACACAGTCCTCATGTTTTGGAAACGTGTGAATCTAGATAAAGTGAACTAAAAACTTAACTGGTATAACAGTCCATCAGTCAGCAGCCCATGGTAAGTGGTATAATTATAACTTGTCTTTATAGCTCTAGCAGCTATGACTATTCTCTGGTGTTCATTGAAGATGAGGTTATTGTGATCCCACCATAGCAGACTAACAGCAGTGAACAATTTCGCAGTGCTATATCACCTCCTTGTTTCTTCTTCATCATTGATCAAGACTATTGAATTTGTGCTTACCAGATCTGTAGGCATGAGTATGCTTGTGTGTGTGTGTGTGGCTTACCGCTGGCATGGCTGACAAAGTAATTAGTTATACTGAAATAATGCAGCCATTGCGCACGGCAATTAAGAGACACTTTCATCCCACTCATTAGGCTGAGTGGAGGAGTGCTTTCATTTGCCCCAATTCTTAATGATCTGATCTGAAGGACACACCCAGTGATTGAACAGTTTTCACACACGTACTAACACACACATGCACAAATGCATACATGGCCATGCTGGAAAAATAGTTATTTAATTTTTTACTTTACTTTACTTTTAATTTACTTTTGTTTACCAACAAAACATTCAGTGGAGCCAGTTAAATTATCATGCATCCTTTCCTAGAAAAACAATTGTCAGGACTGTGCCACGCAGGAAAACATGAGGAGATGGACTCAACGGCAGCCAGAGACACTGAGCAGAGAGGCAAACCATGTATTGTACAACAGGGTTAGGCTTACAGGTGGGTCAAGGCACGCAAGCAGGGTCGAAACCAAGTATTCAGCAAACAAATCCACAAGCTGGGCACACGTCTCATCCAAGATGGTGCCGCAGATGGCCTCCTCGGTACTGCGCTCTCTCTTGTATATATTTTTATTTATATTGTTTAGCATAGACAGGAACTCAGCATGCCAACAAAGCTTTTATGTTTTTTTTTAAATCACAGGATGCTGACATTTAACCAGAGATACAAGTCTGCATGCTGTATGCCCATCACTCACCCTGACCACGTTCCTTTATGTCAGGTGTCAGTCCAAAAAACATCAACATGTCATTGAATATAATGCAAGACGAGAAAGCTTGTGTCAAAAAAACATCGTTTGGAAAACAACGTTATATTATTGATATAATTAAAACCATTGGAGTATAAATATGTAGGCTAATAAGCCACAAAAACCTTGTTAAGCACTTTATAAATGTAACCATTTCAACTTAATGTAATCTGGATCTGAACACTGGAGTAGTGAAAACCAAACGTGTTTCTGAGTGGAGTAGCATACATGGGTGGATGGATGGATGGATGGATGGATTTTTTTCATTTTAAAAAATTCCCCTCCAAAAATATTTGTTGATGTTTTTTCCTTTTTAGGATTTTTTATTGGAGTAGTCAAACTTGCTTTGTGTGTCTATGTATTCAGCTTAAACACATAAATAGATCACGTGTTTTTCTACATCATAAGTGTGTAACATGTATGTTTATGCAAAGCATGAATGTGATCAGACATGGATTTTTAGCTGGTGGACTTCCTTCATCTTCACGGCTAGTGTGTGACCTTGTCTTTGCTCTGCCGCCTGCCCCATGTTTATTTATTTATTGAAATAAACTACTTGATTCAAGGTCTAGTTATGGGGTGGCCAAGGCTGAACATAATCATAGTGCCTAGCAAGGTTAGTGCTGCTTCACATAGCCATAAGTTCATCCCAGCTGTTCACAGCAGAAGATCAAACTAAGCTTCTGCTGATCTTACTTTTTGATCGCAATATTAATCAATACTGAAGCTTAAAAAAAATTACAGATGTTATGTTACAATGTGCCACACAGGAAACAGAGCAATACTAGGTGACTGACTTAAATGCAGACTTAGAAAACAAAGTAGCAACAGTTCAAGGTGACACAATGCTTAATGGGAGTGGAGGCAGGCAAAAACAGAGTCCAAAGTCTAAATGAAATCCAATGAGTAAACATAAATCCCAAACCAACCACAAAAAACAAGAAACACTACTACACAAACTCTAGGAACATACTGGAAACATGAGGCTCATGCACAATGACCATTTGATGGGGGACAAAAGGAGAGACAACAAATGCATACACACACAAGGGTGGCAACAAGACACATCTAATTAACATAGGAAGCAAGTGCACAAGGACACAAGATGGGAAAAACGTGCTACAAAATAAAATAGGAAGTAACAAAAAGCAAAGAACTGAAACCATAACATATTAATTAATTTTGAAATTAAAAATGATAAAAAACAATAAGCATTTTGAGATGCATTGCAATGCCAAGATAAAAAGATAATTTCAATCACCAGATACCTCTATCTGATAGAGCCATGGCTGGATACGTTTTAGTTTAGGTTTAGTTTTCTAATGCAAATTCTACGGGGTACATTGTGCGTCTGGATGAGTAGCAAGGGGCTTTCATGAAGTGTCAGTATATGACAGCCTGGGAATGAGAATAGGTTGGGTTAGGTTTATTTCATGCATTTCATATTTTAATGAAGAAAAAAATATTGTACTGTGTCAGCAGTGCATTATAGCAGCTTTTTTTTTTTTTTTTTTAACTGACAGAGTGCCTACGATAGAACTGAAATCTGTGAGGTAAATCAAACGGTATAAAATATTTTTATAGTAGGCTTTAAGGACTTTAATCCAGGATTTTACAGTCCTAAAAATACCTCAAACATCAAATATAAAGAAAAGGGTAGAAGACCTAAACAAAAACATACAGTAGATGCTGCAAGCAACCTCCATGGTGTCAGAGGACCATGGTCTACCATGCTAACTGGTTATGAGCGATAAGAGTCCTATAAACCTGGCTGATATACTGTACAGGTCAAATCCAATTTGCTTGTATCCCCTTATTCCCTTGCCCATTTTCCCTTAACAGCCATTAACACCTAGATCAGAAGAAAATGCTACCTCCAAATGCATGGTTAGACTGGTGAGAGAAGGCTTTGGCAGGTAATTACACTGATGATCTGCATCATAGTAATGATGCTCCCCACTTGTCCAAATACAAAAGCCTTCGTCTCCCCTAAAAATACTCATTTTTTTGAAAGGGGGCAGAAAAACCAAGATGGTGGGCATCACTAAGATCAACAGTACACTGCTGTGGCAGTGAGCTGTACAACATTGCCTAGCCCTAATCCACAATAAACATACACACCTCCTTATCATTCTGACAGAAAACAAAACAGTGTTAATGATATTTTATTTTTTTCATTATCAGATCATTGACTGCTTGACTTTTTAAGTCATGGGGGTGGGGATAAAGAGACAAAATGAGCAAAGGTTGCCATGTTTTAATTCTTTCCTCCCCTTCCTGTTTTTCTCTTTATCCCTTGTCCTCCTTCTCCCTCTGTGTCTTTCACAGCAATTTGGCAAGATTCTCGACGTGGAGATTATTTTTAATGAGCGAGGCTCCAAGGTAAGTGCACTGTAACAATACATTCATGAACACTCTTCAAACACATGATTTTCCAGGCAATTGTATTTGTCCCTTTCCCTCCTTTTCTCTTGCAGTCCTCAACTCCTCTCATTGCCTTCACAGCTCTCTTTCCCTCTGTCTACTAGTAATTACAGACCTATCAGTGACACTTGCCTGCAGGCAGCTTTACACCTTACCAGCCTGCCATACATTGTGACAGACAATAAATCGCTCCCACTTATCTTAATGCTGACTATAGGATTCACACAGTCTGCAAACACCGTCTTGCCTTGTTAGCTTCTCAACCTACGGCCAAAGAATAAACTGAATATACTCCACCCAGCTGGACTTAGTTGTTTTTAAGTTATAGCCTAGTCGATTAAACAGACTGCTGCTAAAATCATGGTCCACTAATATAACATGGAAATAACTGAAATTATTAATTAACATTTTGCAATCCTAACACTACAGTTGATATGAAATTATAGGTGTTTCAAATGTTAGGACAGAAATAACAACAATATAAATGTCAGCCATGTTCCATCTTCAATGTGATCTGGTAACAAAAACAGAGAAAAACAGTTCATTATTAGAATTCTGAATAACACCCTAATTGCATAAGTCTGCATACCCTGCGCAACTAATACTCTGTGGAAGCTCCTTTTGCATTTATCACAGCAGCGCATCTTATGGGCCTAATAATTAATAGCTCCTTGTATTAAGATATTTTGGCACAATACCTGCTGGCCTGCGTGACAAAGCTGAAGATGAAGAGGATTTTTTTTTTATTCCAGGGTGGCAATGATCCAAATCACACATCCAAGTTGACAAGGCTTCGCAGTTAAAGGCACTTGAATGTTTTTTTCTGAGAACTACATCTGGAAAAAGTCTAGAGTAGAGTAAAGTCTAAAGACTTTTTGTTAGAACAAATACAAAAGGTCGTTCTATAAAGTATTACTTGGACAGGGTGTAAGGACTTTTGCCACAAGTGTGGCCCTGACAAAAACTACATGAACAGAATATTTAGGATGTCATGGTTCTGTGTCATTGACAGGTGATCTCTTGTGATGTTGGCCAGAAATATTACTGAAAGCCTTCAGAGAATCATCAGTACTGCAGAAAAAGAAAGGAAATTGAAGTTTAAAATAACTTTGTTCTCTCCCATTCCTATATATCTGTAGCCAACATCTGATATTCAAGTTTATTCAGTGATGATTTATTTTAACTCTTTCTAAAAAATCTAAATAAATCAGTGAAAAACACACGGATGTGAGTAGGGAACAAAGATTTACTGAATGGTTTTATGAAGATCAAAATGACATTTATGATATGACTTTCAGATGTTAGCCCAACTGAACACCTATGGGAGATTTTGAAGTGATATACAGTACAGTGCAAAAGACTTAGGCAGGTATGGAATGGCAGTTTACAAAATGCAAAGTGAGCAAACAGAAGAAAAAACTAAATTCAGTCAATAATTGGTGTGCCCACCCTTTGCCTTCAAAATAGTATCAATTCTTCTAGGTACACTTGTCAGAATGTTAGAGATTTTGTGGGATCATAGTAAGATGTATTATTAACTAATTATATCAAACAGGTGCTAATGATCATTAATTTCATATGAAGGTCGAAACACAGTTATTAACTGGAAGATAAACAGCTGTGTAGGAGGCTTAAAACTGAATGAGGAACAGCCAAACTCTGTTGCCAAGGTGAGGCTGTGGAAGACAGTTTCATGTAACAGGTTATACACCATGGCAAGACTAAGCACAGCAACAGGATACAAGGTATATACTGCATCAGCGAGGTCTCTCCCAGGCAAAGGTTTCAAGGCAGACAGGGGTTTCAAGATGTGCTGTTCAAGCTCTTGAAGAAGCGCAAAGAAATGGGCAATGTTGAGGACTGTAGACGCCATGGTCGGCCAAAGAAACTTTATTCATCAGCTGACAGACACATTAGGTTTACTTCCCTTCAAAATCGGAAGATATCCAGCAGTGCCATCAGCGTAGTACTAGCAGAAACCAGTGGAACCCAGGTATTCCCATCGACTGTCCAGAGAAGTATGGCTGGAAGTGGTCTTCAGGGAAGAGTTGCAGTAGCTATACCTCCGACTTAGTAACAAGGCCAAATGACTCAAATATGCACGACAACATAGAAAATGCAGTGCTGAAAAATGGTTGCAGGTGCTCTGGATGGATGAGTCAAAATTTGAAAGATTTGGCTGTAGCAGAAGGCAGCTTGTTCACCAAAGGGCTGGAGAGCGGTACAATAATGAGTGTTTGCAGGCAACAGTGAAGCATGGTGGAGGTTCCTTGCAAATTTGGGGCTGCATTTCTGCAAATGGAGTTGGGGATTATTGGTGTCCTCCATGCTGAGAAAGCTAAGCAGATACTTATCCATCATTGGCCTCAAAGTTCTTGTAGCAGGATAACATAAAAACATAAAGCCAACATCAGTAGAAACAGTCAGTAAAATCTTCAACATCAAGTGTACCAACAAGAACTGATGCTGTTTTGAAGGCAAAGAGTGGTCACACCAAATATTGATTTAATTTAGATTTTTCTTCTGTTTGCTTATCTTGCATTTTGTAAATCAATAAACATAAACACTTATTTTTTTTTACTTTTGAAAGCATTCTTACTTTACAGCCTAAGACTTTTGCACATTACTGTATATGAGACAGCACTCTCATTATCAGCAAAGCAAAACTAGGAATCCTATTAGTGTTGGAAAATCTATAACAACACTAGAGCTGTTCTTTAGGCTGTTATCAACAACATACTAAGACACCTCAGACCATCACTTATCACATATCTATAAATCCTGATATCTTAATGACTCAAGGTGAATTCATGATAGTCAGGAATCAACAACACAATATTTTAACTTTCATTCTGTTTTTTAACTGCACAAAGTTAAATGAAAGTGCATTTAGTGCATTTAGTTTCATAGGACACCCAACTTGTGATTGTTTCCTTCCATAAGCACTCTTTTAACTTTAGCAGGTCTCTTTTACAGTGCTTGCCTGGCCACATCATAATCCAGAGAACACTAATTATTTCCACATGATAATGAAAACAAAACAGACAATCCACATCATGGTGAAGAGCAGTGAATGTATCCATATGTGGCACAAAATGTCAGAAGGATTAATTCTTCTTCTACATTGCAATTTTAAACATATTTTTTATCTGCTCCCCCTCTCAAGGGCAGTCCTATGTGTTATTTATGCCAAGTGGAAGGCAGTGAATCCTGTATATGCATACAAGATCATGCACCAGGTGCCATTCACACATATTATCTAGTGAAGCAATTACAGAGCAACGACTGGCCCAGGATACATAACATAAAAGGACTGGCTGTTCGTCCAACAGGAATCTCTGCCAGGCATATCAAATGGAGCTCTCGCTCTTCCCGACACCATAAGTGAGAATAATAACAACAGAATTCTGGGGGTTGTGTAAGTTCATACAAATGTATACAAATTATAATATGGATTATTTATTAGCCTTGAATGTTTAAAGAGTGTATAAAAATGAAGAAAAATGTAAAAAAAAAAAAAAAAAGTTAATATTATTTAACATTTAAAAAAGTTCAAATAAGTTAGATATCAACCTTAATATCTAATTTTTAATACATATCAAGTCCATAGAATATGGGTCCCCCAACTGTGGGAGCAACAACTGTATTGCTGCAGCCTAAAAAAACATGCTTGTTCAATGCGCTGGGCATCTGCACTGTGCTATGATGAAGAACAGAAGCAGAATTGCAAACAGTTCAGGTCTTATGTTCCAAATTTCCTCCCATAGGCACTTCAGAAGAGTGCAGTAGAGTTCATCAATGAAGCTGACACTCAGGGACAAATTCATAGTGCCCTCCTGACTTCACGCACATGTTCTTCGACATCTTAGACATCTTATTTTGATCCCGTTTGACAGGGTGGGCTTTTTAACTCCAAACATTTAATTACTAAAACGTAAATAAGGAGGCAGCTGTCTGGAGATAGATCAGGGTGCTGGAACCTTCTGGTCAAAAACAGGTCTAAATATAATTAACATATCAAAAAGCTAAGAAAACAGAAATCTTGCATGTCATGTCCATGGGTTTAAGTGTGACATCATAGACAGATACATCATAGTTCTCATATAATTTATGGTCTCTTTGCAAATCCATAAGGTCAGAATATCTGATTTAGACAAACATGATTCAAACACTGATCAAGTAGAATGAAACATGTAAAGCCCTTCAAACAGTGGTCAGTGGTAGCAGTAAGGATTCTTAACCTGTGACTCTGTCTGCTTTAAGATCATTGACAGACAGGGTCTTATGAGCAGGCTGCATCCTGGGGCTCAGAGGGTCACAGCTAACTGATGCCATGGAGATTGTAATTGTATGGCACTTATCTGTCCCCCCACAGGGCCTTTGCACACCAGCAAAACAACTGCATCCTAGAGCAAACACACTAACATAAGCCTACATGTACACATAAAATGAAATGCACATCCCAAACTTAACTGCGTGTGTGGAGGCTATCTTCCATCTACTAATTCAATCAGGTGTAGTTTTTCCTGTAAAAACTATATAGTCTGGTGTGCTAGAAGGAATAGTGGATATGCACACAGACACACACACAAGTGAAGCTGTTTGAGGTTAAGGTCGTTACCTTAACGTAAAAATCTATGAGTATTGGCGCAGCCCTTTTTAGGGTATTGTTTGTGGGTTCATCTCTTGCGCATAATCAAAGTAGACAAAATGTTCACAAAACCAACTCTTTACCACCCAACTTAACTAGTTCATCAACTAACGAATTGAATCTGAACTTAGGCTTCAAACTCTAAAGCTGTTGCTAGTGGGTTAAGACATGTGGTCACTTCACAAGAAATCAATATCACAATGGTGCATCACAGACTGTAATAAGCATAGGACGTTATTTGCCATGAAAAAATTAAAATGAAGACAACATAAAAGCACTGCTGTGACAGGCATGAGTTTAAGAACACCCCAAATATCACTTTGACAAAACCCTCAATAAGCATTGAGTCATAACAAAATGAGAGACATGCTGCAAATACAAACAAATGAAAACTCAAGGCAGAGATATTTGTTAATTGAAGTACTTACAATGAGATAAGATCTCTTTCAATCAAACGTCAGTATATAAGTGGAAATTGTTGTTCTTGCAACTGAATGTATAACACGTTTTGTCTCAACATAGCTTGACCATGTCTTGATATGTGTAATTCAGCACACTTTCAGAACAAATAATACCATTTAGAAATTTTCAACTGGACATTTAATATCCAGGAACTCACAGTATATACTTTACTACTAATTATCTGTATATCTTTGGTATAATATAGCACACCGACCATACACAGTCCAGATATATACTAGGTTTCAACCTAGTTTTGTTTTAATTATATTCAAAGCTATTGCTGGTAGTTTGAGGACCTGTTTTTCCACCTATCCTTACTGAACTTACACTCAGTTTCTCATGTATGTCTAACTAGCAACTAGACATCTCTTTTGCTTCTAGATCTAGACCATCCCTGACCACCAGCTCTCTGCTTTGTGTCTTTTTCCCTTCTCTTCTTTTCCCTGTTTGTGTCATCATTCCATTTCTGGACTTCCTTCCTTCGTCATTTGATTTTCAACTCCTCCTCCTGGCTACTGCAGGGTTTTGGGTTTGTAACTTTTGAAACGAGTGCAGATGCTGACCGTGCACGGGAGAAACTAAATGGTACAATCGTAGAGGGACGCAAAATAGAGGTGCCTTCCTTTTCCTGTCTCTCCTTAACTCCTGTCACCCCCTCTTTTTTTACTTCCCTCCTTCTCCCCCTAAATCTCTTTTTCCTTCCTCTGCCTGCCTGATGTGTCCTACAATACTCCTTCCCTTGCCTCTCTTCTTCCATCCATTTCCTCTCTACCACCTGCCTGCTGCACCTTGAACGCTGCATGCCGAACCCTGATCCGTAAGTGTGTGGGACAAAGAGAAAGATAACTTGTTCAGCAGTGTGTTGAATGTGTTTTGAAACCAATGGTGAATTCTTCTTTGCTCATGATGGATTGTGTCATGTCTGTTTGTGTCTGTGGCTTCTGCATGGTTTTGGGTTAGTTCTTAAAAACTTCTTCCAAATGGTGATCAGTGATCTGTCAGTACAGCTTGTAAAAACTAGTTGCCCTTGAAGCCAAGCAGTAAGTGTCCCATTCTGATGTCAGCATCTTCCGTATGGATAGTACAATTCCTGTCATCTATCTGTGACCTCAGTCTTTTTCCAGCTTCTATTTTTCTATTAACCTAGTGTTAAGTGTTCATCAAATAGAGGATAATTGATTTTAGTATTATTATGCTTTATTTTGTGTGTGTGTGTGTGTGTGTGATTTTACCTAAACTACTGTTCACCGGGGAAACCAGTAACATGTTTATATGTTATCACTAACTGTTGGTGAAGAAATGTAAACGCTGTCTATGTTATGTTTCCTGGCTATGATTTTTGACAGGGTGGAGAATGGTTGCGAAAAAAGAAAAAAAAACAAGTTTTTGTGATTCTTTTTTTTTCGTCAGGCTTAGGCAAAAAAAGTACCTTGATTTAGCTTTCAGTGTGATTGTGGATTTGGTTAAATGTCGATGAAATGAAAATATCATTTCTCATCCCTCAAGACACTTTGCCTTTTACCATATTCAGGACTGATCACATCTTTATTAACATTGGATTCAAGTGCCTAAAAATTACTATTGGAAAATAAATGAAATACTAAAGAGATTTTATCAACCTGGCAAATACATTTGCCAAGTTTTTACCATTTTTACCTCTTTCCCTTTTCTTTAAATGCTTTTTACTATTGTAAAATGCATGGTATGTTGATGTAGTTTCTAGGTGTTTCACTCTAAAAATGGACTGTGAGCCCCAGTTGTGAAATTGTCAGCAAAAAACAAATTGGTAAAGTAGCACCTGACCCAAGATGCCAAACAAGTTATCTTCAGTAAGTCAGCACCAGGATACAGAGCATTTCCAATAATATGGCTGCAAATTAAAACGTACGACAAATGCAATGCAAGATTTCAAACTTCTGTAGATTTACACATCAACGACTAAAACAAGGTCGTAGTTGTGCAACTTTTACATCGAGGCTTGATGTCTTTTTACCTGCAAATCGCCAAAATCAGTCTCACTGGTGAAGTTGGACACATATGCTTCATTCAAAACTGGAGTTTTGAAAATGTTTAAAATCTTAAGACAGTTGAAATCTTGTGTTACTTTTCAGGGTTTCTAAATCACAATGTCTGTGTGCATTCATTCCAGTTTTTAAATTTAAATTCTATCACTTATTTTCTCTGATGTTATTGAATGTGTTTTAACATCAGACATTTTACTCACTGCATGTAGCCTGATTGCAGAAATTCTAAAGTATCTGCATGACATGTAGAATGGTTGTGGATTAAACACAGTTTGCACAGTTTCTGTGTGTGTGTGTGTGTGTGTGTGTGTCTGTCTGTCTGTCTGTCTGTCTGTGTGTGTCTGTAAGTCTGCCCTCACACTAACCATTGTCTGTCTGCTGACAGGTCAACAATGCCACAGCCAGAGTAATGACTAACAAAAAGGTGGCAAATCCTTACACAAACGGTAAGACTTCATCCTATCTTTCATCCATATGATTAGGGGCTGCAGCAGCAGAGTTGCCTGTCCCTCTTGTTTTCCAGATATTCTTTCTCTTCAAGGGAACTCTGCCTTCCTGTGTGTGAGCATTTTTGACTTTGCACATAGGTCCAGTCCTATGCAAAACCTGTGACACTGGCTTTATGCCCTGATAGTAGACATACAAGACTTGTGTAGTTTTAAACTTGAATTCATAACAAACCAGCTGTATATGTCATAACTTTGCAACTTTGCGACTAAAATGTAAGGCCACTGGAGCATAATTGTTCAGAGGCTTCAAGCTGCCAGGAATTGTGGAGTCCATTATTTACTGCTTTAGAGATTTTTGATTAATAAAAAGATTGAGCTCTCACTGTATCAAAATGTTTTCCTGTAAATAGCACCATAGACAGGTATTGTTAATTCTTGCCAAATCAATCTCCAATCTTCATTTTAAAAAAAGATCACGTTAATTGTAGTGGGTGACTTTAGACTTGTATCTCAAAAACTTAAATTTTGATGACATTATGAATTTTATCCACATGTTCCATATTTCAATCAATGGAAATCAAGATTTTTTTTGATAACTGCATTTTTGACACTAGTTTGCGATCTGCCTTTATATTGAACACTAATGGTTGTCTACGTCATACTGTTAAGTCATCAAACTTGATTTTGTTTCTCACTTCGTACATAGCAAGATTGCCAAGCACTCACATTGTCTGAGGTTGAAAATTCAACACCTGTGTTGCAGATTAAACATCTCATACTTATATAAGCATCTCATACTCAGTCATTGTGCCTTGTTCATTCGAGACACAAGACTTCAAGGTTTAGTGACTGTTTGGTTTAGGCAGTTCTGGTGATGGGTGCTCCTGTATTTTTCATGTCTTTTCCTCCTCTTCCTCCTTCTTTCTCATCCTCAAAATGCCCTGCCCCACTCACTGCTGCTTGCCTTTTATTTCTCCCACTCTCAACTTTTCTTGTCCACTATTCCATTTCCCTGCCAGTATCAGATCTGGCTCTATTAAAGAGTGGCAGATCTTATGGTTATATTTATGAGAACATGTAAATCTTTATGATCCAATTTTATCCATCAGGCTTGCATTGTGAATGGAAAGGAAACCAAAGCCAGGTGGCAGATTTTGCCTTCACAGAAAAGAGTTGTTCACATTTGATTTTTGAAACCAATATTTGCCAAAGAGGCAGTTGATTTGAAATGTCATGCAAACAGAAATGTAAAATCCATTGTTATTTGACATGGAGAGGGGTTAAAAAGAAAAAGAAAAGAGATAAGGCACAGGGATAATTACACAGGGAGAGGTAGGCAACAGAGTGAACAAGAATAAATAAGCCAATAAAAACCAGAGTCATTCATAAATTGGTAGAAAAAGAAAAAGTGGGTTGTTTTTCTCTCTTCCATCTCTCACAGATCATGTGGATGGAATGAAAGAGTGGTAAAGGGAGAAAGGAAATGAACAACAGAGACAGTGAACAGTAAAAAAAAAATGAAAGCAGGTGAGGGGAAGGAATTAAATGGCCAAAACTGGTCAGCACCTCTCCTCCACAAACACACATACATACTTCCTCTCCCTTTGAGGGTGCAGAGAAAGAGAGAATGAGCCCTGAAGGATTTTCCATTTGTCACTGTCATCAGGCCCATAGCACAAATACACATAAGCCTTTATGCACACAGACACACACTCACACATACATGCATATTTCCTCCCAACTCATCTCTCTCTGTCTCCCTCTCTCTATATCTCAGTTCTGTTCAATCTGCACTGCTTAAGCACTGAGTGAAATGAAAGCATACTAAAAGAAGATGATGCAATATTTAAAGATTCAAGATTCACAAGAGCATTAATATTACCGCCTCTGAAACTGCAGTTGTAATTTAACTAAAAAAAGAAAATATAAGAAAATGTAAATATACAATTAAATCTATGAGCAGCATTCACCTGTTTTTAACACAGCATGTAGGAGAGCGGTGCCACGTCTTGTGTCCACCATGTAGCATTGGTCAAAATTAAGGGCTAAATCCATGAAAATGTTCACAAAAAGCTAACGTTTCCAGTAAACATACAATGAATATAACTTCTAATTGGCATATAAAAGTGTTCAGCTCAAGACTCCCATCAAACATGGGATATCTGGTGAAGTCTGGATAATATAAGTTTATGTTAAAACAATGTTCTGTTTCATAGCAAGTAATGCAGTATCACAAACTGGGTCAACTTGCCCAGAGGAGTACATCAAAAGCTAAAACATGAGCACCAGGATGTGATAACCAGGATCAGGAGGGTCTGAATGATCTTAGCTGCTGAAAAATGAATCAATAGTTTCATTCAGTGGATGAATGGATTAGTTAGTTTGTACATGGGGTAATGAATGCTTTTCATATATAAATTACCCGTATGTATGAAGATATCCTTTACTGTGTAGTGAGTGGGTGGGTCTGGAGCAACAATTGTGTTGGTGTGGGCACAAAACTTGTGGTTTCAGTGAGATGTGAGCTGGTGCAATGTCATAATTGACTATCCAAGTGCCATCATGCCACATTTCACGTTGTTTGCACTTTACATCCCCCTCAGATGCCCCATCACCATGCAAAAAGGAACTGTTGAAGAGTTTTGAAAAAGCAACTTCAATTGCAATGCTAATTCTCGATTTCAAAATAAAAATGGTAAAATACAGTAGAAATAATAGAGACTGGTATAACTAGCAACTGCCATGTAATGAACTGATGTCTGCTCAGTTTTCATAATTGACAAAGCCACCAGTTATGCATTTAATTAAATTTTGCACATTTGCATCCACAGAAAACATCAGGGAATATGTGCGAAGTGATTATCTATCTACTGTATCCAACTGTTCGTTCTACTTATAAATGTTAAATGGAACTGTAGGACATGTTTTATATAAATATGCAAAATATGATATAACTACCAGCAAGTTTTGCAAAGTTTGGATTTTTGAAAAACATTCTGTGTAATGCCTTGTTTAATGGACACATTAAAAAAATAATAATATAGTATATAATAATAAAATATATATTATATATAATATTGTTAATCAGAAGTTTGTTTTGGAGCTCAGGAAAGATAGTAGCTTGGTGACATTCAATCTGTTGTGTCTGTGTGTGTGTGTGTGTGTGTGTGTGTGTGTGTGTGTTTGTGTGTGTCTCCTGTGTCCTGTGCAGGCTGGAAGCTGAATCCAGTGGTTGGAGCAGTATATGGTCCTGAATTTTATGCAGGTAAAGAATCACACACTCCTGAAAAGAAAACCAACTGAAGAACATCTATAATATAGTATAGTAATCCCTCTTATTGCTCAGTCTTTACAGTCATCCACCCTTTTTTCCCTATTAATTTCCATTGTCTCCCTTCTATGTGTTCTATGATGCATGAGCTTCTGCCTTGTGCATTGGAAAAATCAAGAAACAGATAACATATTTTCATGTTTATGTAAGTTAATTCCTGGATCCACCAGTTTATTTGTGTATCTACTTGAGTCAGTGTTTAAGTTGGTGTGGGATTTGTGTGTGTGCAGTTTAAACTGGCAGCTTGGTTTCAGTTGGTAGAAGTGCTAAAGCTGTCTGCTCTCCTTAACTGCTCTCCTTTTTGCTCATTAGTCTGAAATCTGTTCATTCCCAGACAGCTTTACAGCACTCCTCTAAATAACCACCCTGACAGAGAGAGGCCATCCATCTCTTTTATTTCTCCTTTCCTCTTTTCTTGCTCTTTTGTCTCTGTCCCTCCATCCCATCATCCATCCCTCCATCCACCAGCTGAACAAAACAATAACTTCATATGACCTCCAAATCTAAACTCACAGTTCCTTTGAGATCCTGTATGTGGTTGTGTTTCTATGGATCTGTGTGTGTGTTTTAAGGAAATATGCATAATCAGCAGTTTATATCACTAGTTTTCAAAGGCGTCTACAAAACAAAAAACTGCTCCATCTGTCCAGCAGCACACACACATATGCCTATATTACTACTACTATATTACTACTACCAGTCTACAGTAATGCTACAGCAGCAGCACATTTCAAAGGCATGTCTGGTGCTACTGCTCCTATAATTGCTGGAGTCTCTTTCTTCCTTTTCTGTGCAGTGTTGCAACTGTGCAACATTACTTGACTAGAGGACATCTGGCAGATACATTTTTAACCATAATCACTTTGGAGAAGCAGCAAGAGTCAGTATAGGAGCCTAAACAATGCACATTATTCTTGTGCACAGGGTCAGCAACAAACATAGTTTAGCCGCCTAAAAAATATGTCCAACTGAGAAAATTAATATGGATTTGAGTATATGCTACATTCAGAATGTTCCACCATTTTACTTTGCTGTCAGATGGCCCACTCTGACAGGAAACTAGAACCTTTACACCCAAGTTCTCTTCACTGCTTTGCTTCAATGCATGAACTTCAGAACTGCTGCTTGTCAAAACTGTGGATGTGCAACCACCATCGACCGTAGTTAATATACTGACTAAGGATAAGTACATCATATAACCTCACTTTAAAAGTACCAACTGGTGCATAAAAGTAGCTGGTGTATTTTTCCATAGCTGAACACAGCTGTAAAAAACGTTAGTGAAGCTCTATTTGTAGTCATATGAATAGAAATATTAGAAAATGCCCATTTACACACACTCAGTCTGACTTGTTAATCCATAGTATGCTAATGCATTGAGTGGTATTAACGTACCACTAAGGTTTTCCGAACCTAAACAATATCACATGCCTTCCTTGTTCCAAGCAGGAGGTAGGGAAAAGAAGAAAAACTACATGATAGAAAACGGAGGAAATTCAGGCTGTAATCTGCCTGCCCTCTGCATTTTCATTCATTCACTCACCATGCATTTTCTCTTACTTGCATTCTTCTCGGCATTCCTAAGTCTCCTCTCATCCTCTCATCTCTCTCAGTGCTTCTCTCGCGGTATTCCACAGTATAAAAATAAAAAATATCCCACCAGTAAATGAAAGTGTGTGGGATTTGTATTTCTTCTGGAATAATTAGGAGTGCATTTAATCTAGTTTGGGGCAGAAGTGAAGTGGGATGTAAAGTGAGATGTAAGGGCAATTAATCACCCTTTATCAGACGGCTTTCCCAGCACCCATCAGCTGAATCAGCCTTCATAAATCCTAGCCAGCTGACAGTGCACTCCATCTCCATTGCCGGCCTCGGCTACAGGTTTATTGTGCGCAAATCCCATTCAAAAGAATGACAGATAACCTCTGCGTGCATACACTCCCATGCTCAGACTCAGGAATTCCTGTACTAGATACACATACAAGAATACAAGCACAGATGTACATTTGCCGTGGTACAATCACAGTATGCACCAAAACAACACTCATAGTTATACACAGCTATGGTCTCAAATAAACATAATTCACAACTAGAAATACTGTGAATTCTCAAATAAAAGCTGCAGCTTAATTAATTGACAGATCTAAAATAGCTAAATGTGCATTGGGTTCATTGCACTTCAGCTCTCGCCTTTCAGCAATGCTAAAATATTTGAAATGCTCTCAGACCTAAATTATTGCAAAACAAATAATATACACATACACATTCACAAATTTCTTGTCCTCATGTGCATGTGAATAGGATATATAATTAAATTGCTTCCTTGTTTTGTTTGTTTTTACAATTGGTTACTTCTTTACTACTTGGGATATACAATCCCAAAAGTAGACTAAGCATGTATCGTCGTTGTTTAGGTTAGCCAGTATCAGCTGCAGCAGCCAGAAAGTGACGCAGTCGTGCCCAGTGTGTAGTCAAGCCTTCATGCCTCTGTGCACGTGTGTGTTTGGGTGACTGACTAAAATGGGCTGCATTGGCACGAAGGACAATGAGGGAAATGTAATACTGATTGATTGACTGTGTCCTAGAGTATATGCAAAGCAGGACAAATGTGTATGTGTGTGCGTGTGCATCTGATTTAAGTTGGTGTACGCAGAGCTTGGCAGAACAGCTCCTCGGAACACAACAAATAAGATTAAAATGCAAAATGCAGGCAGGGAAGTAACAAGGCAAGTGGCTCGGGCCTTTTTAACATATGCTGAAAAATTTGCAAGTTGGAAGGGCGACATTAGATCAACTCTGGGCTTTGTCATATTGGTGCACAGTCATTGGTCCAAGGCCATCCGAGATCACTGTCAGCCATCGACTACGCCTTTTCCAACCAAATCAATCTGGGGAGCTTTAAAAGCAAGTAGTTTCGCAGTTACTTTCCTCTTCTTATACAATAGTGACAAAATTAGTAGCTAAAATTAAAATGAAAAAAAAGATAAAATATTTTTTATTAATAGTTGAATAGGATCTGTCACAGACAGTTGCAATTCTACAAGTATGTAATTAATCCAATACACCATATTCATCCATATCCATTACACTCCAACCCGCTCCTATGAAATCAAGAGCAAGACTCCAGATCTGCTGCTTTGGAACTGCTGCTCCTCTGTTCTTCCTAAACGGTGGAGCAACTAAACACTCAGTTTTATTCAATCCACAGAGTCCCTCACAACCTTTAAGAAAAAGCCTAAAACTTAATTGTCTTCAGAATACCTTCTCACCTAATGGTGACTTATATACTTACAAAAAAAAATCCCCTATGCCAACACCTGTTTTGACTCAAGAAAGAGTCAAATTAGAATCAAAACATTTTTCAGCACTTGTTTGCATTGTTTCTCCTACCTATTTGCTTGTGTTGTACTTACTCTATATGTTTTGGATAAAAGCATCTGCCAAATTACAGAACTGTAGAATTGTATCCACTACATGATCATGTTGTTTTGAATAAAAAGGCCAATAGTTGTCCCACTGATTCAATTCAGCCCCAGTTTGAATAGCAGCAGATTTTCAATTTGTCATTTGGAGTTTATAATGTCCTACAAAAATAGGTTTCTGTCTAGTAGTATATGAGAGCTTTATCCCACCTATATTCATCAGATGTAGCATTTATACCCATAAACTCTGGATGTGTGTGATCTCTATGGAAAACCATTTCTCTAAAATGTATTTTAAAATTACTTTTCCTGAACTTCCTCAACTTTTACTGCAGGTCATTTTGCAACTCCAGATGATGTCATTGTTGTTAAATTTTTGTTCATCTGCTCACTTCAATATTAACATAATAATGTTAACATACGTAATATTTTGCAAGATAATAATGTGGCATGCAGCTTTTGTGATTTTTCTCAAAGATTGATTTAGAGCCCAATTAGTAGATGCATCATGATAACACCTGAGTGTTCTGTCATTGCTCTGGAATTGTGATGTGGTGCATTAAACACAGTAAACCATTTCTGTAGTCAGCTTCAGAGTGCACTCTTGTTTCTAAGTGTGTATTGGTAGACGTTTGTTTGTTTTATGGGCCTGCTGGCTGTCATGCACAGGCCCTCCTGTGATTCATGGGTTTTTACTGCACCACTGTAGCATGCACAAGCCATAGCTCATCATCAGAATGCATTTATATATGTCACATCATGACAAACATACCCATGCACATGTCCTCATGCTCACTCATATGCATAGACACAGATATTGTACACCTGCTGTTACATGTGTGCATGTACACAGAGGAATAAATATATGGAGGTCTGACTTTAAGTAAGGTGGGAAGGTGGGGGGCAACTTGTGGGAAATTGATCTTTAACTCAGTATATCAACAATGGACTGTGCTGGCTGCAAGGCATATTAATGCTGTTGTCCAACTAGTAAGAGTAGACAGAGGCAGACACAGCTTAGAAGAGGGGATCTCAATCACCCTAGAAAGAGAGAGACAGATGGAAGGAGGTGAGGGAGAGACAGTGTTTCTGTTTCTGAGGACTTACAGTAGCCCATGTTGTTTTTTTTCTCTGCTGCTGTAGACAGGAGTAGTCATCCATATCTTGGGCCTCTCTGAGGTATGAAGGTTCTTGGGAGGTGATACAATATATTTGCAGTTTAATAGGATTCCATTTCCATCCATCTGTTTGAATTTACAGCTCACAGTTCATCGGTGGAAAAGGTTCTATGCACTAATAAATTGTATATTATCTAGACATTTGTGCATAGACTATATAGTTTAATGAAGTTTGAATATTCAAGTTTTGAACAACAATTAAGCTTTGCACTTGCATCTAGCTTTGGATCAGACAAGAATATCAACAGACTAATTGCAACTAGCAACTAATGCTAGCAAATTGTAAAGAGGATTAGGAATTCTCCAGCTGACCTTTTATTCAGTTACAGGACATTATCATTAACATACAAGATTTGATGTAAATGTTATGTTCCTTTAACATAAAAGGGTTACAGGACAGTCACATTGTGGAAAACACTCATGGGATAAGTGCCAGGTAAGTTGATAAGCATAGCCGGTGCTTCTTCGGTAATTACTGTCTCAGTGGGTGCAGTGGTGTGGTGGATCTGAAGAAAACCGCCTGCTACACACAAAGGATGGATTGCAATGTGGACCAAGCACATTTTATAGATTTATGTTGGTTGAGCAGCAGATTTAATAAAAGGCAACGCCTGGTGGCAAACTGTTGTAACTGTGATTTGTACTGACAGGACTCACAGTAGCAGAGTGACTTGCTACAGTCTCGCCCAGTGTACCTCAACACACAAGATGACGCAGCTGCAGCGGCCTCAGCTAGTAACGGTGTTGACACAGGTGCTGGGGACGATCACGGTGATGTACCAGTGGCAAATAGGCAGAATTTAGAGGCACTGCACACCCAGATAGAGAACTGCTGGAGAGGCAGTGTTCCAGGCAAGGCGGCATTTCCTTTATCTCCTCCTGTCTCCTGCATTAAATGACAATGGTGGACATCCCTGTGTTCTTTCTGGTGATGTTTGATGCAGTGGCAGAGATGTTTGGCTGGCAGGCAGTGTAGTGGGCTGTGCACCAACTTCCCTTACAGCAGGAGTAAAGACCAGACTGCAGGGCCAGCCTGCTTCATCTTAGGGGAGTTTCCGGGACATAACAACTGCTGTCCCAAGCCAGATGGACTAATTCTGTGAGATGTTGCAGTCAGGGAGCTATAGCTAGTAGATCCTCTAATATTGGAGCAGTTGTTGGAGGAGCTTCCATATTAGACCTTGGAGGGAGCACAGTGTCATTGTCCCACACATCTGGCAGCTACCATTGTCTTTGTAGAGTATCATTACTCTGCCAAGAATCAGAGGGACACTTCTGTTCAAGTCTGAATATTGGGCTATCCAAGGCCGGAAGTCCACACCTTCTCTCCAGTACCACACAACAACTTGGCCCTCTACTCCTCCTCAGTGTAGTTCTCCCTTACTTTCTTTTCACCTCAGGTTCCAGCTGCTGCAGGTGGCGCTCTTGACCAACAGGGTCAAATGCATTCGTTCTCTTCCCATTTCCTATGTCTTCCAGTGAGTTGTGGGTCTCAATTGCCAGACAACTCAGGGCCTTCTACTAGACAAGTAGACGGGTATTTCCAGATGGGAGTTCTTGAGTGAGTGGGGTGCGGGCTACTAATATTATAATGCTAAAAAAAAAAAAATCCAGTTGCATTCCATTCCATTTTTCTGCGTGTAGTCTCTTCAGCATAGCTGATTTGCAACTATTGGTGCTCTTAGTTTTATTTCAATATGATGTCCTTTAACATCACAAGGGGTTGTTGCAGTTGCTTACCATCCCCTGTGGTCGGCTTGTCAATAATGCATTATTTTATTATTTTGGTTACTGCAACAGCCCTGGAGCAGAGAGGTGGTGCAAGGCTTTCCAATACTGCAGACAGGTAGGGGTGTCTGGCTGAACCCTCTGACTCTTTTTGCGTTAAGTATAGAGTTATATCAAAAAATGACCTGATTCACTTTTTTCAGTATTCAGGGAAATTTAAGCAACCAACGTGAATCTGGCTAGACTACAAGAAGTTTTAAGCATGTTGGTTAACCAGAATTACATCCAGGTAGCACCATTGTGCTCACTGAGCACACTCACCTAACAATCTTGTTTATGTCACACAAACAATTGGAACTGCAGGGATTATTTCAAGTCAGTTTAAGGTAGTGTGTTGCATCCTCAGACCTACAGCTTTCTCTGACTGTTTCTTCTGACTGTCGGAACAAAAACTTGAGGTCTATGATCTGTTAGTTTGTGCACACAGAAAACGGAAACCTGGATTGGTCATAAGATCCTCTGTTGTTTGCAGTGTGAGAGGTAAACTTGGCTGCACTTTGAGCTGCTGTTTGGCAGGAAAACAAGTGGGGCTCTGGTTAAAGAAGGACCAGAGGAAGGTTCAAACATATGGAAAAAAGGATTTTTAATATTACCTGGACCTGACAGCACAACCCCACCCACTGGAGCAGTTGTAAAGGAGAATTTGGTGAAGGTCAAGGAGGGGAGGAGCTAGACTGAGGCAATTTGCACCACGATTTGTGCCCTTCTTCCAGCCCCCAATAAGTCACCAAGTGGAGAAACCGCTTTGCAGTTACAGACTACCCCAGAGAAGAGATGATGAGCAAATCTTATATGGCACCTTATTCAGACTCACCTAAGTGTGATGGTACGTTCATAGTTCTATAACCTACCTTACCTAAACACTAAAAAAAATATCTTTCAGGCAGAATTGAAAGTCATATTGGAAATGGGAGTGATAAAATAAACTAGTTGTTGGTGTTGCCCCATTCTGCAGCAGGTGGCAGCAGTGCTCAAGTAGCTAACACAGGCTGGGCTCACAGCCAACCCAAAGTGTGCAACTGGTTGTGTGATTATTTTTATGTATTAATATATTTTTATTTGTTATTTATTATACTTATTTATGCCACCAACAAAATATATGCTCCGTATGCCAAACCTAACACTCTTAGATTCCATAGCACTATTCTGAGGAAGGCTTAGTAAACTCTCAGTTAAAGTCAATAAGTCCCCAGATATTTGTGTTCACAAAGTGCTGAAGCAGCATTTAGATATTTATGTAAAAATCAGAACCAATATAATAGAACAGTTAACTCAATAATAATAAAATAAATATTACCAATAAAATGTACAAATTAATGACAATTTAAAAATGTAAAAATTGCTCATTTTTCAGGGAGACTGGGGACTTGAACTCAGCATGCACTTTTCACAATTTTGCCACACATTTGATATGAAACAGACAGAGGCAGAAAAGTACACAGACCAGTCCATTATGGATGATTAAAGCTTGTCCCTGTATGTGGTACTCCTGCTTGTGGGTGCAGGCCTAGCTGACTGTTGGTCAAACCTTCAGCTAAACCGGCTGACATCCTATCACAATGCTATCCCATGCCTGTAAGGGTGACTCTCAAGTGTGTTTATGTGTGTATGCATGGTAAAGCATAGGGTGAATCTGCCACTCCAAACAATACATACCATCTGTTTTGTGTCACAGCTGACAAAAAAGAGCAAAACCTCCACACAGACCTCCCTTGCTGTCAGCTACCAGATCAGTGCTCTTCCACACAATGTTTTAGAAGAACATCATCCTTCTCCTCTGTTCTACCAATCCCTTTTTAAAATATTTTGCTTTATCCAGTGAAAATGTTCTTGTCAATAGTCAATACATAAGAATTGCTCTGTCCTATTATGAAATGAATATAGTATAGAAAAAGACACATTACAGAACAAAGCAAACTATGCAGGAGGTTGTTTAAAATGTGCTCTGCATACCTGTAACAGATAAAATAAGTCATTAGTCATATTGGTACATAATGGTACATCTACTATTTTGAAAGCAATACTGACTAATTACCTTTGTCTGAATTAGCACAGAATGTCTATTTAGAAAAGATATTTTTAAATTTGAGGAAATGATGTTTCATATCTGTTTATTTGATCCCTTACAGACATTTAGTATCTATAAGGCACAAGAATGGAAATCCCCTCCAGTCTTTGCTGACTATGAACAAAAATCCTGGGCTTATTTGCTAATCTGTGCTGCAGTCAGATCTGTGCATGTAAAAAAAGGCCTATTTTCTAAAATATTTGGCCAATAATTGCTTTTCTTTTACAGATATTGCAGCCAGGCACAATAATCCTTATACAGTCTTATTCAACAATCCTGCATTACTTGCTTCATGTTGCCTTAAAACTGTTAATCCACCTAAAATCATGGGTTAGGTGGCTAATGGCTTCAGTTCATAGTAGAACAAAGAGAAGACTCTTGCAGAGTGAGAGAGAATCAAGAGGCTGCTAGTGTGTGTTGCCCTTTAGAAAGACATCAATTTGGAGGACAGACCTTGCGACTTTAGCAACTTTCAAATCCACATCACTCACTCTAATGTGAAATACTTTTCATTAGCATTTCTTCTTAAGTAATGTGATACAGTTGATTTTTTTTTTTCAACAATAGACAACAAAACAAATGACCCTCTGTTGGGTAACATTTGCCAAAAACTATGACCAGCTGTTTCAAATATTTATATTTACATATATTGAGTGTTACTGCAGGAAACAGTGGCTTTGGAGCTGCGAGACACATGCACAGGGTAGGAAAATTAGAAAATAATCAGAGATGGACTAACACATTTTTGGTTTTGGTCTTTTCAAGGAATCTGTTTAGTTTCAATAACATTTAAATGCTTCTAATTTTTTTGTGAAGACAAGTATGAAAATTAGCATTGTAAGATATTGTACTTCTTCCCTTTTCTCTCTCTGTCTCTCTCTGTCTGGATGTGTCACTCTCAGTGACAGGGTTTCCATACCCCAGTACAGGAGCAGCTGTGGCCTATAGAGGGACCAATTTGAGAGGGAGGGGTCGCGCTGTCTACAACACGTTCCGTGCTGCACCTCCTCCTCCACCTATCCCTGCCTATGGAGCGTGAGTTCCTGCTTACACACACACACTACATATATCTAACTCACATAACCAGCAAATACTCTATGACAAGGTCTACAACATGCAAATCTAATTCAGACACATACACGCATCCACAGAGACACTCACATACAAATATATACTCACTCAGACTTGTGGGAACAGAAGAATGGCAAGAGGAAAACAAAAAGATTGCCTTCTAACAGAGCAAAAAATTGCTCTTTGATTCCAGAATGGCCAGATTTGTCTTTTTTTTCTAATCTGTCATTCTTTATTTGGCTGTGAATGGACAGCTATGACCCGCCTTGCACACTCCAATGGGCCTGCCTCAGGGGGACGGTGAGACCTAGTGAATGTAAAGGTGGTGACATGGAAGGAAAGAGAATAAATGCTGGAAGAGTGTGTTAAGGCTGAAAGAAAGAATGAGAAGAGAAATGCAGATGGAGACAGTAAAGGCAGGAAAAGAAGAAGAGTGGAGAAACACACAGGCCATATGGAATTACTACATTAATTATTTACTCTAATAATACATTTATTTAGCTTTAACAGTTTAGAGTTTAAAACTAAAAAAACTGAAACTACCTATTTTCTCTTACTTTTAAAAATAAGTTTAAAAAAACAGCAGGTACAAGTGAGATGTATCATGTGAAGCAGCAAGCATAATAATAAGCATACAGGACATGGCAGAGTGCATCACACAAGTACCTAATGTGAATGGCTGAGTCTACATATGATAAAAAGAGAAGAGCAACACATCCTGAGATAGTTTGTCTACACAGTACCCATATCCCTTGTTTATACAAAGCCCACATTTCTGGGTTAACGTTATTTGTGTTGTATTCAACATCTTTGCGCTAACAAAGTCCTCCAGTAGGTCCCCTCTTCTTTAGAACCTTAAACATTCTGCCACTTTATTTCTGAATAATTCAAGCCAACATTTGGAAAGCAGCGAGAAATTCTTCGCTGTTCTGCTCATTAACATTCTCTCTCTTAGATGTAAAGTTACTTAAATTGATTTGCAGATCCAAGTTTTTGCAGAGTCAACATGTCTTGTGCAAGAGGTGTATTAATGTCACATTTGGCACACATTCTTTCATGCCTCACAAACTGCACTTGCATAAACATGCTATTATGACTTTATGCACCTATAAATGTTGGCTGTACATGTGCTAAAATTATTGTCACTGCCACTTTTTTGTGCCTAGACACCATTCGAAGTTCCACCCACACAATGTTGCTTGTTATTGTGCTTATAATTCTTTAGTTAATAAATTCCTATCTAAAAAAGCCACATCACCCTTTCATTCTCTCTGACAACAGAGTCGTCTACCAGGATGGCTTTTATGGGGCAGAAATATATGTAAGTCAAAGTCTAGCTCTTTACTATGATCAGTCCAAAAATAATGTTCTTGAGCATTTGATCCAATGCTTTACTTTGAGTCAGTCTTTGCACTCTCATTCTAATCCCTTTGGTTTCTTGTGAAAATACACTATGTTGTTGGCCTAATATGAGGTTATATTATCTTCCTTTGTCTTTCTTCAGGGAGGGTATGCAGCTTACAGATATGCCCAGCCAGCTGGTACTGCTGCAGCAGCATATAGTGACAGGTATGTTGGCTTCCATGTGCTTAGCGATCATCAGTCGGAGGCACTCTGCTACATTGTGATTTATCAAGGTTTTATTTACAGTTCACATTTTCTTTTTTTCCTTAGTATAATGTCCACAGATATTTTGAGGGACAGTAACTCAGTTTAAAAAAGGTTCCATCTTAACTCACTGCAACTTGAGTACTTTACTAATGTTTGCAATAATAATTGCTGCAGTTTCATTTTATCTTTATGTAGTTTTATATGTGCCAGTTGACCTGCTGGAAGCATGTTGGCAATAAATATTAAAGGTCAAGCACAGGCAGCATATTCAGTTTAGTCTCATTATATTTTTTCAAACTGGCTTCAGTTTGTCTAGCATTGTTAATAATTGTAAAACTGGTATCATGAAAATTAAGTTATCCTCGTGACTCAGGTTTCTGACCATGAGGATATTCACTTAAAAGGTGATAACATAACATAATTAGAAGCAGCATCATCAGAACCTTGGAGGGGTATATGATCAGAATGACACAAAACAGTGATAAAAATGATAGCAGTTTCCCAAAGGTAAAATGTGATTTGTGATACCAGGCTACATAAATAAATATTGTGAGAGAGGAAACCGCTGTAGCAAAGACTAAGGAGGAATACTTTAAATAACTGCAAAACTAAAACACGTGTAGAAATAGTTGGAATAATTTCCAAATATTGATATGTAGAACGATATTTAAATACATGCAAGATGTTAATGGGTCAAAAATGGGAAATATGGTTAATTATTTTTCATCGTTGTTATGACCCAATTTTGTTATGACCCAATTTTTTTCATTTAAAACAAATAACTCTAAAAGTCAGGGCATGTCTGCCTCTCCTGTTTCAAAATATGTCACGATTCATAGTCTTGAAATGCCAGCATTGTTTTAACTGGACTTGAAGACTGAAGATCTAGCTAGGCCTGGATAGTAATCTTGCTTTATGAAACAGGCCAAACTAGACATAGTTCAGGAGTACTAGATGTTGTCCTACTGTGTACAGAAACAAAAATCAAGACCAAAACACAATTTAACATCCTGTCATGAGGCTGTGGAACACTGGGTATAAACAGTCAGGACAGAGCTATTTAATCCACTCCATCTTTCAATTGTCAGTCCCCTTGTTGTTCCCCTCACCTGTAATCCCAGAACCTGTGGGGCCTTGTACCTTTACCTTTCTCTCCTCTTCATCCTCCCCTGCCAAGGGCTGCTGCTCTCCTCTCTGTGAGCCTGCAGTCAGCTAGTGAGTCCCCCAGATCAAAACTGATACGTTGGCAGTAAAACATGTGTGTGTGGGTGGGTGTATGTATGGGAAGCTGCTTGGGGAGCTAATCTTAGGGAGATTGAGCATGTCAGGTCTGATAAGAAACAGCCACAGAAGGAGCCTGTAGGCCTCTGATAATGTAAGATTTATCAGAGGCAAGGAGCAAGCGGCATGCATGGAAGAATTATGAACAGAGCAGAGGAGAGGCAGGTGAGGGGACATGTCTGTCTCTACAAGACTTATTTCATTCCCTTTTTTCTCCTCTCATGCATTCCTTCTTTCTCACTCTTATTCGTTTTCCCTCTGTGGCAGGTGTGTTGTATATCCTTCTTCACTCCCTCTCCCCATTTCTTCTTTAATACTGTGTGTCTCTCATTCTATTTTTTAAGCTCTCCTGATTTAAAGGGAAGCCTGAGCAGTGTGGTGGAGATGAGAGGTGATGAGGCAGAGGCTGGGAGGTTGGAGAAGTTTTATTTATTGTGAAATAGCAGAGGTCTTATACAGAGTGGATGGGCTGGGGACTGAGAGACTCCACCTGTATGCTGTCTCTCCAGTATGTACAAAACTTGTGTGAATGAGCAAATGAATGTCTATTGTCCTTTGCAGCTGCCAGCGGTGTGTGAATGTGTGTGAATGCTGACTTGTAATTTTAAGTAATTCTTTAAGTGGTCAGAAAACTAGACAAGGTACTACACATGTACAGTCCATTTACTATACCAAGTAAGACATGGCAAAGCAACCATTAAATTCACGTTTTCCATCATTTATCAAATAGCACTTGCACTGAAACAACTGAGGACACTACATTTTGGCCTGTCTCTTCAGCTGTGTATTTTTTCAGGATCATTTTTGCAATAACATTTTGAAATCCACGCATATTTTCACATCACTGTTCAATATGGTTTAAGTGGCCCCTCATGCTGAACAGCAGGTAGAAAAAGGTTTTGTCAAAATATATTTAGAAAATCAACAGAAAACTTTTACAAGAGTCACCGGACAATAATTAAAATACTTTACACTACTATGAGCACTATTATGACATTGTCTAAAGACTTCTGGGAAATATAAAAAAGTCTTGTTTGGTTTGCTTTAAGCTTTTTAGCAAGCTTTTATACTTTAGGTATATTAAACTATAGCCAAGAACTTTATTTTGCTAAGAGGACGTACACCATTTACACTCATTTCCATCAATCAGAAATCGTCTTTATATTAACCAAATGTGCCTTGAATTAAATTCACCTTTTATTCATTCACACAAACCCTCATAACCAGTTCTTAAAAAATGAAAGGTTTATTACTACACAATAAACTACTAACTACATATGCAACAAATAATCACTTAAATGTAATTAATATGCTACAGACACAACTAAACATACAGGCAACTAAATAAATTGTGACCGTTAAGAGGATAATTGCCACCATTAGTGAATGCAAAGAATATAGCATTGAACAAAGGCAATATCTGAAGTAACTACAATATAAAATAATATTTTGATGGGAGATCCTAATTTTGCTCTGGCCTTAACACGTATTGATATTTGTATTTCTATACAAACAGTGGCAGGAAACTTCACTCCATCTCCTCTGAATGTACCATGTCTTAATTCTTTTCTTTCATTCCAATATCTTTTTAAAAAATGTATTACGTTTTCCAAATGTCTAATGTTTCCGACTGGAACTCCTTCAGTTGCTAAACAATACCACTTATACCACCTTCAATCAACTCCTGTTTGGACTAGAGTATTACTAATAATGAAGAAAGCATATTTGTTATATCAGCTCTAAACAAATTATCTACATTTATTTGTGTTTTGGAATTTATATCATATACCAGAGTGATTCACGCTGATTCTAGCAATCCATGTGTGAGCTTGGACTGAGACCAGAAATGATAGCAATCATTAATCATTGCTAAAGAAAATAATAATTATTAGCAGCCCTAAACACTACATCTGCTTCCATTCTTCTTCCCTCCATGTACTCCCATTTCCATTCTTTCCTTAGGTCTACCTCTGTAACACATAGTCTAACACATAGTAAGTCTCTTATCTTTGCCCTCCAGACCATTGGCTTCCCTTTACTTTTAGAGGAGAATAAACAAACAAGACAGGAAAAGAAGAATATAAATAAAGCAGTCTGGTGCCATCAGGGGAAGAGGGATGCAGGGGTGGAGTGAGAAAAGAAAGGGGCGTTGAGGGAGGGGATTAGTTCCAAGCCAGTGCTGGTGAAAAGACTGGAAATAAGCCTCAGGAGACAGACAAAGAGAGATGCAGGGGGAGATGGCAGTAAGTGAGGACATAGGGGAGAGGAGGAGGAATGGAGGTAAAGAAGAAGCTGGCATCAGGGGTGGGTATGGGACATCATCACAGACATGTACTAGCTCTATCCAAACTTCTATCCTTTTTTATGTGCTTATTCTGAGCTGCCTGATTTAACTTTTTTGTTTTAATTTTTTGTTTACTTTCTTTTACTTTTACCTATATTTCTTTTTTCCCCAAGTGCTTTCTGTGTGTATCCATATCCCAAAGGATGATTTTTCTCCTTTTCTCTTTATTCATAATCGTATTTCTCCCTTCCCTCAGCCATTTACTACTCTTATCACTCTGCCAATTTTTTCTTATCTTTCTCTCTCTTTTTGCTCTCTTGCTGACGTTACTTTTATCACAAACCTTCCCATCATCTGGAAGATAAAACACTTGTCCCTTTTTTCTCATAAATTGAAATGGGTAAAACAAATCATTGCAATCACACAGTCTCACCTTTACAACATACATTTATAGGGAGACATTGATTGCATTTTCATCCTATAGGCTTGTCCTTCATTATAGATTTCTTCTCTGAACCCCAGTTAAAATCGATGACCCAATGCCTTATGTGTCTCATGCAAACTCACTGTGGTTGGTTGGCACTTCCTATCCATTAACAAATCTATTAAATGAAAGCCAACATGCACAAAGTTTATGTCTGGTGGATGGAGTTGAGGGAGGGGGACAATTAACCAACTGATTAATTTCCCCTTTTGATTTGTACTGGTTCAAGTCTATATAGTTTTATGTTTGTAGAATATGTCAAAATGTCAATCTGGTTGTGAATTTACTGCCTCATAGACAAAAACGTCTTCCAGTGCTGAAGAGCCTGTTAGGAGTTCCTGACAGCAGGTGGTAAATATAGAGAAATATATGCTCACATTGGGAGAGTGGTTAAAAAAACTGTGGAAAAAATAACTACACATATGTTTAAATAAATAGTGTAGAACTGCATTACTGCATGTAATTGGTTTTGAATGTATAACCCTTAACACAGTATTCTTTTAGTAGATGCAAAGCTTCGTTGTGCTATTCCTTTCTAAAAATGAAGGTTAAAAAGATACAAACACATTAAACGTGCAAGTCAACAAAAGTCCATTTAAAATGTGTTACTTGGTCCCATGCAAGCTGATTCACCCCAAACTGTTGCAGGTGAATGGATCAACAACTGGGTCATTGGTGCAAACTGTTGTTCAGTTAGTATGAGTCTCTAATGCAGGCCCTAATCTGAGCTAAAAATTATCTAAATTCTTGTCAAATACTCTGCACAGTTCCCTGAAGGGATACTGTTGTGTTTGATAAATGCTGTCTGCCATATATCCATAGAATGTGTTAAGCTACATTTTTCTAGAGAGCTACTGCGGTAGCGGGGGGGGTTTAGCATCAGCTGTGGAGGGGGAAGGGGAGTGGCTCGCGGATGCAGCACCTGGCACAGGTGTTTGACATCAAAAACTAATCACATTCTCTGTCATGCAGTAGCGGCCGGGCCTGGAGGTTTATAAAAACTCTCCCCTGGGGAAGGCAGAGGGTTGCCGTATTGGTGTGTCCTGGTCAGATGGACAGCACAGCTTGGGACCACCAGAGAAATGAACACTTGTATATGCACATTTTTGCAACTCAAAAGAACAATAAAGAACATTTGGGAGAACGTATCCAATACAACTGCTGTGTGTTTTGTGGTGGCTGAAAGGACCCTTGTTACAGCTACTTTAGGTCTTAAAGTTTTCTACAGCAGTGTCATAATAAACACTTTTCTGCCTGTTTTCTCCTCTGTAGCTATGGCAGAGTCTATGCAACAGCAGACCCATACCACCACACAATTGGTCCTGCAGCCACATACAGTGTTGGCACCATGGTGAGTCCATTTCCTGTTTCTCAACTACTGACTGCTTACAGTCTGAATATTGACTGTCTGAATATTGTACCAAATTGTATGAGGTATCATGATTATCTGAGTGATCTGGACACAGATTTTTAACTCTTCAATTTTTGCACTACATAAGAACTACTATTCATAAGTATGACTAAACTTACTCAGCTATTAACAACAAATGAGTCACTCAAATCAAACAATGTGTGATTTTTACTAAAAGAGCATATTTTTACTTTTCAACTTGTTGTCCCCAAGGTGTATCCCTCTGAGATATCCATTTTAATGTTTAATGTGAATCTTTGCCACTTCAGTAAATGAAAAAGGGACATTGCCTTATTCTCAAACTCCCCATTCAATTTCATTGGCCTGAAGCTATTTGCTTGAAATCCAATCAAGAGTGAGAATTCCTCCCCACAGGAAACAGCCTCTTCAAACCTTGCAAGGGGAGATGTCGAATGGTTAATGTTTGTTTTTAGCTAGCTTTGCAGCTAACATCAAAGATGAAAAAAATCTTTCTAAAGAAAGAAACAGAGCACCCCGGAATATAGGGGAGAAAGTACAATTTGTTTTCTTTCATGAGGTGGATAGGGACTTCCTCCAAAGATTAACGACCATCTAGTATATGCTTCAACATGTCGTGGGAGATTAAAGTAGGAAGAGAGAAAGACAGACCACAAAAAACAGAAAAGACACAGAACGAAGTTCTTGCTAGCAAACCAGCTGCAGCTGGAGCTGCTGCTTGGTGTAGCATTTTGGACTCCAGACAGATGAGCTTCGATGCTGAATGCTGACGTGCATGTGATGATGAAAATTGAAAGCCCAACAACATCCCCCAGTGTCCCCCAAACACCCCCGTCTTCCCTTAGTGCAGCTGCTAGCTAAAAGCCTTCATTAATTACGACCATTTTTTCCTCTTCATTTACTTAATTAAAACAGTGGCCTGTGTTTCCTCCTTATTACTATCTTCTCTTTTGTCTTCAGATTACTCTTCCCTTTCCCCATGCTCCTATATCCAAATGCCTTATAACTTCTTTTTATTCCTGATTTTCAGTTTTAAAAAACAACACTCAATCAGTTAAACTTTAAACTTTATCATGCTGACCATTCATCACTGTAACCTAAAGCAAAACTCAATAAGTCCAAAGTTGTGAAATCTAAGTATTAGTGACCAATTTCCTTTGATGAGAAATAGTATAAATACTACTGAATCCTCTCATCTGGGTATGTGTGGTTTTGTGAGGCTTAGACAAAGGTTAGAATAATTTTTTAATTTGTACATTTTTCCTATGACTTTAGGAAAACTTTTTTTGTTTGGCTGCATACAATGGGGTATTCAGGACTACAATTTAGGTCGTTTTACCCTTGGAAAGAGTTTTTGCCATAACCATTTACTCTCCTTTAATTGGAGGTGGAATTTCACAGATTTTCTACAGCATAAGTTGGTTGTAATACTTGTTGTTGTAAAAATCGAATAAACTGCTTCAAGTATAATCAATTGAGTCAGCAGCAGTTACGAGTGAAGTCTACAAGTTAAAATTGAGAGAAACTGAAAGATTAAAACAGGTATGGCGTTCGAAAGTCTGTGTTACCCACTCTGCATCTCTAGGTGCCAGGTTTGGACTTGGAAAAAGACAAAAAAGAATGCACAAAAGAATGTTAAATCAATTTTAGATTTTAAAAAGTTGGTTTAAAACATAAATTCTAACTTTCTGGTGAAAAAGTATAAATAATTTATCTTATTGAACGTAATCTGAGGTAAAGAATTGTTCAATAATAATGTTTTTGTGAAAGTGTTGGTCTCAATAGAGCTTCAGTTACTGGAACATGGAGGGACTGATCTGATGCAGTTGTTCTTCAGGCTCTCTTTAGTTTCCCATGAGGAACTAGATTTAGGAAACCATCTTGTTTCTGACTGGTAAAAAAAGACTGTTATTTAACTTTTGTTGCCAATATAGTTGTTCTACTGGACATACAATAAAGAATTTGGATAGCTCAACTTTTTTACCGTATTGTGCAATTCAATGCCGACTTGCAGTTTTGGGGTAGTGGTATCAAAACAGGATCACTGAGTTTATTTTACAGATGGACCGGTGGCTCAAAAGTTCATTTAGCCTGTAATGTGTCCTTTACTGGTTGTTTTGAGAGTTTACCATATAAACATGGCCATGAAAATACAGCAAGGCTCAAACAAGCGTACAATCTTTCACATCACAAATTTGCTATCACAAATTTTGTGGTTTTTGTTTTTTCATTTACAAAATCAAAATAAGTTAAACAAGACGCAAAGGGGAAAGGGAGGAGACTTTCTTTGGAGGAAAGAGAGGAGTTCATTTTAATATTAATATTACAAACAAAGGTTCTACAAATACTGATTGAGCTGAATACTGATTGGAGCTTTTTCATCTTTGATGTTGCAGGCTAGCCTTTACAGAGGAGGGTGCAGTCGCTTCACTCCCTACTAGAAAAGAGGGAGACACGCCCTCTCTTCTTCCCCGCAAAACACACAAAAATACAGCAGCAAATGAAATCACTAAATATTCATCTTCAACCCCCCTCATGGAAAATTTAAAACAAAAATGCTTCCAGATGGCAAATGTGACCCTGAAATGCAAGAGTCATTCTGAAGTTGCTCCCTCATTTACAGAGTGTATATATTGTCATTTATTGATGTAATGTACTTATTTGGGAAAATAACATTTTGTTTCTTAGTGTTGATATGAATGTATTTGCATTGACATGTCTATTGTGAAAAAAAAACACCAACCGTCAATGTGGAGAAAGAGGGAAAGAGTTGCTTGGTCTCCCTCCTCACTCTTTCCCCCTTTAAGTTATAGGTCTGTAACTCAGCTCCTTTGGGGAAGCTTTTTGCACTACTTTTAATTCCATCTAATTTCCCTACTTTTATTGTCTCGATTAGTCATTTCCCCATATGCGTTAAGAGTGCTAATGTTCAGCAATTCCAGTTTGAGCAACAAATTTCAAATTGGATTTATTAAGTAAATGATACATCCATTCCACCCCCCATTCTAAGTGAGCCAGCAACTGGAGCTGGGTTTCAGACTGACTTAATGGAACTGCTCAGCCCAAAGAAGGAGAAACTGCCACAAAATGGCTACCTTGAAGTCATGCATTTGAAAACCAGAAGGTGAAACAGAATTCAAGAGAAAGTGTTGAATTGCAGGGTTTGAAGCAAGAGCTATGGCAACCATTGCAAAATGGGCAGCAGTGTGTTAAAGTGCATTGATTGTTGGCATAGGGCCAGCGGCAGGAGGTATCCCATTACTGCTGAATGGCTTTAAAGGAGCAAACTACATTATTTCCACACAACACTTAACTATTTCATGTCTCCTGATGTCCTTCACATACTAAGCAATAATCCCACATTTACTATGCATATGGAGGAATACTGACAAATATGTTGTCTTCTTTGTGAACAGATCCTCATGAATTTAGTTGTAGTACTTTTAAACACAACACTTACATTCTGCTCATTAAACATTATAATTTTTGGGGGGTTTTTTGATGATCAGATGAAATCTCATGCGTTCTTCTCAAAGGATAGCAAGATTGCAAAGAGTATAAAGACTTTTCAGAAAATATACATGCCTGTCAACAAAATGTAATTGTTATCATTAGCATTGCAAAGGATCTAGAACAGAGATTTTACTGGATAGTTTGGGTGATTTAGCATAGAATGGATGACATGGAAACATGGGAGAAAATTGTCATGTGGCTTGCAAAAACTGCCTCAAACCATCATAACTGCTGTCAGGTAATACAAGGAAATATAGGATCCTCAGTGCAAACACAATATATCTCACTTGTTTCAGCTGCAGCCTGGAATAGTTATTTAGGCTGTTTTCTTCACATTCTCTGTTGGGATTGACTCTCAAGGTGACCAGCCTGCACCACCAACCTCACTGCCCACCCCCACCTCCACCCCCAACCAGCAGGTATAGTGTGTTTTAAGAGGTTGTCAGGCTGCTGTGCAGAGGCAGCTTGATAAGTCCTGTAGGGTCATTCAGAGAACAGAAAGGCTGCTCAACCTAATAACCTCAACACTGGAGTTTTTCAGGCATGGCTTAGTAACCTGGCTGGGTACTGGGTCAGTTAATGAACAGGGTTGGTAGTGGGCGATATATAGTGTTTAAGGCCAGTAAAGATATTTATTTTTTAAATGGATGAATCTCATTTTGAATTTTATTGAATACGATCAGTTTGAGAAATCTCTAATGACAGGATTCTTAGTTATTTTTAAAAAATGACCATGAGCCAGAAAAGTTTTAGAATCCCACATTGGAAGGTGTGCAATGTTAAAAATAAATAGAAATATAGAAATAACAGTTTTAACTCACATGACAGTATTAATATAGTTTTTTAAAACAGCAGTCCAATTTACAAATGATTGGTAGTCAAGACATAGCAACTCTAATGACAAGAAACTCTACACATGACCATGTGACCCGTGACTTCTGTTCTGTATTGTGGTTTACACATTTTTTCATTAAACTCACTCCAAACATGAAAGTTGAAAGTTATAAATTTCATCTTCAACAAATAGTAGGGGTAAGTGTAGTCATATCCACATTTAGGATTTAAAGGTGTTATTGGATTCTTGCAAAACTTGTGGAAGTTAATATTTAACTTAAAGAGTGATAGCCACATATATGGTCTAGCCTTAGTGTGCATACTCACATGCTGCACTGCTAGATTTTGCTAAAACCAACACAGGCAACACTTCCTAATACACCAAGCATTCAGTTACCCACCAATCTCACTCCATGTCTCCCAGCTACACACACACACACACACACACACACACACACACACACAGCAGACTCTCCTCCCAGTAAATAGCATCTGCGCCTGCTGTGTCTGATGGGATCGTAAAGAGGGGAGTCAGTAGCGCAGGAAGAAAGGGGAGTGTGAAGAGAGGCAGCAACTGAGGCAATTTACCCCACAGATTAGAGATAAGAGAGTTCAGTCAATAAGCACTGATCTCATTTGAAGATATACCACACTGACTAGACTCACACACACACAAATACATAGAAACACACACTGGTTGGTCTACTGCTGTCACTGTTGTGTATCTCCAGTCTTTTCTCCAGCTTTTTTTTTACTCTTTCCAACAAGGGTAAGGGCATTGTTACAGTAAATATGGATTGGACAAATCTCCCACTCCCTGTCTCACCATGTGTCTCCTTTTTTTTCTCTTTACTCAGACAAAATGTGACCCTAGTCACACAGATCACTATGTACAACTTTCACACTCCCTGGTTCCCGTCACTGAATCCAATGCGCTACCACATATTACAGTCCAAGCCACATTGTATTGTTTGTCACAGTTCCTCTTAAATGATATTCAGACTCACTACACTGAAAGGATATTTTTTACTTTCATTTATTATAAACAAGAGTCATATAAAGACCAAAACTTGACTTAATGACTTGATCCTACTAACAGCTCCACTGTCAATGATCCTCACAGTTGCACTGGCAAGTAGTTTATTTGGACTCAATAAACCTGTAGATTTGACCATCAAATATGGATTAATGCTACTGTAAATAGTCCCAGACAAATGCATGTTTTCCTCCTGTGTGAGTAGTGTGGCGAGTTTGTTTTGAGAAATTACTAAGCGTTCCCACAAAGTTTAGGGATGTTGGACAGTATTTTAGTTTGGACTAATTAAAGAAAAAAATGTTTAGAAATGTGCAGTATAAATCAATGCAATATAAATGGCATAACAATTCAATTGCTGTAAAATATAGTGTGACAAAACTGATTCTTTGATTTATTTTACATTACAAACGTATATGCACTCTCAGACACAGAACATATTATGTACAGTACAATGGACTTTCAGTGGTGATGGGATATCAACTGCTTTTTTTAACCATAATGTAAACAAGAAATTTACTGTTTGCGTTTTATTTTATCCATTGATCTTCCATGCACTTTACAATTTTTAAATGTATGTTTCTCTAAAGGTTCTGAAAGTCATTTGCCACTATATGTGTATTATAAAAGTGTAATAACATAATATTTATTAGTCTATTATTTGGAATAATATTAACATTAGGTTGTTATACTACAGAAGTAAAAATGTATATCAAAAAAATGAAATGTTCTTCCTTTTGTATTGCTACATATCTGGCTAGGGGTTAGACAATGGCAGCATTTTATAGGAGGAAAAAAAGCTTTAAATCTCTATTTGGTTCAATGTTTTTTATGTGTCTGTAGTCACATTACTGTGTAAGTTGTTTTTTGTAAAGCCATAGGTCTACTACTGTTGATTTCAGTGTTTCCTAAATAACCTCCATGTCTTCCAGCTCTAAAGCAAGACTCTGTATTTATCTCCAGCTTTTCTGTTTGTTTGAGATTGTTTCATCTTGGAAAATTGAGGGAACAAGTTTGAACAACTGTCAGTTTATTGGTTTCATGACATCACTAAAACACAAGGCCAATGCTGAGGAATGAAGCAGCAAAGACAACAACATGCAAGTCTGCCATAAATGTGACACAACGATAGTGGAGTGAGTGTTACATAAGTCAAAAAAGTTTCTCTTTTTCCTCTAACTTCCCAGAGAGCAGAGCTTTCATCTTTGAGTTTAAGACAGCTGTAATCTTAATTTTTGGGCAATTGACTTGATTAAGACAAGAATAAAAAGTATTGAAAAATAAAGCCAAAAACTCACCAATGCAGGACTTAAAAGTTATCAGTCATCTGAAGGTGAGGTAGCATTTGAACAGAATGTTAGATCATGTTTCTCCTGGCTACCTGAAGATGAACCTGTATTTGGGTTGTCCTGAGAAATTTGCATACCATTTGATACATTTTGAGAGTTGTGTTTCTTCATAGAAGCCTAATTTCAGTTTAAGGCAACCTAGGAAGCACTACCTTTAAGTGAACAAAGGAATGCATCTTCAACAAAACTACACTGCATAGCATGACTGACTGTCAGTCTATCGACCATGACAGCTTATGTTGACCAGTACAAACCAGTACATGTTCTGACAGACTCATAGTCTAACATTTCCTCACAGTCCACTTGCTGTCCACTCTCAATTTTAATTATTTATAGAGCGTCAATTCACAACCAAGGTCATCTCAGGGCACTTTACAAACAGAGCAGGTTACTATTAGTTACACCCAACAGTTCCACCATGAGCAGGCACTTGGCGACAGTGGCAAGGAAAAACGGCCTTTTAACAGGCAGAAACCTTGGGCAGATCCTGGCTCTAGGTGGCCGAATATCTGCCTTGACCGGTTGGGGGGCAAAGGGAGCGAAAGAGAGAGACAGCAGGGGAGGTAGAGGAAAAATACAGTAGCACAATACAGCACACTTTCAAGTTGTACATAAAGATAGACTTGATAGTAGTGGCAAGTTCAGCAGAACAACAGAATCCTAACTATGGCTACTGTTATCAGTACAATAACAACAATGATAATAGTAATATAATAATAATAAATGGTAGCAGTGGACAGTGGGCAGCCAGGCCACAGATCAAATGTATGAATGTCCACCAGACCACTAGAGGTTGTACAGCTCTGGAGCTACAGGTATCTGTAGAGAGATATAGAGAGAGTGAGTGATGGAAACAAACAAAGTCATTTGGGCAGAGCCATACAGCACCATTAGCCAAGACACTAAGCAACATGGGGCTCTCATGCTTGTGCACAAGTCAAGGGGACAAGGAGGGTGAGGTGAGAGGGGGCAAGAAGGCAGAGGAAGTTAGTTGGATGGTAAATCTGGCACATGCTATTGGGTAATCACATTGTTGTGAAGGAAATAAACAGAGAAACAGCCAGAAGAGATGAAGAGGAGAAGGTGAGAAAAAAATGGAACTGGAGTATAATGCTTAGGCAAGGGTGAAGATCTTAACATCACATCAGGCTTTACAACAGTTGAGAGACCTTCAAGATGCGGAGATTCCTGTGTCTGCTTGACAGGTGGGTAACACTAGTGTCGCTATGTATCACAGAGACTTAAAGTTCAGACTAGTTTTAATCCATTTGCTAAGATTTGCAATGTTTATAATTTGTATGTCAGGTTACCCACGGCCATCCAGCTTGCAGGTTCATTTCAAAGTTGGCTGTTACTGCTCTTTTGGTCAGCTAGCCCTGTTGTCTGCATTGCAAGTTTCTGAGGGAGCACTTATTTATTTTCAAATCTGAATGATCTTCCTACAAAAATTACTGACACTTCCTTTCATATAACGTTAACTGATTCCTACTTAACCTTACTTGGTGCTTATCAACTCTTACAGGTGCAGTGTGTATATGGCATAATATATGGCTTGCTTGTTTAAAAGAATTTTGAAGATTATCACCAAGTTCTTTTCATGGTTTTATGTATAGCAAATAGATCAAGGACTGTGCATGCTTTTAAAAATCATTGAAAATACAGTCCCAATATAAGGGTTAGGAGAAATCATGCTTGCAGTTAATATCAATTACTTCACTGGGATCAGGGAGAGTTTGTAATGGTACAACATGGTTTAGGTTATTAAATGATTGTGGTCATGGTCTGTCATCTTACCTTCTCTGCCAAGCAGCACTTCACTTCACTTTTTCTTTCATTTAAATCCAAACATAATGATCATAAGTTTACATTCAGAGGCAAAGTAAATTTTTGCTATTTTCTTCAATTTCAGCGGTGTCAAGTTTGGCATTTAATCAATTATTAACCAAGTGGGGAAAACTATCAAATTAGTTATGTGACACCATCCATGCTCAAAAACAAATGGCATATATAATGGTACACACACACACACACACACACACACACACACACACACATATAAACTACAGCGGTGTGTGTGTTTTCCAGAGTCTGTCTGTGTTGTAAATGACCTCTGTGGGATTGTGGGTGATTGTAGTGACAGAACCAGAGTCAAAAGACATATGAACAGCAGGCATCTACAACCAGAGGAGCCACAGGGGAGCCAATTTAAAGGCCACATATTTTTCATAAAGCTGTAGTAGGACTCATCACAGCAATCTTCTGAAACGAAAGCAGAGTTGTGTTGCAGATGTAAAAAGAACTGCATAACCAATCTCTAGAGTGCTTTTCATGTCTGCTCACTACAGACTTTTTTTTTGTAATGTTTTAAAATGTGCGCTCTCCTTTTGTCCCAAAGTCATGGCTTTGTGTGTTAATGAATTTGAAGTGTTTACAGACCTTATTTGTTAATTTGAATTGTTTCTATTAACCAACCACATATATGCAGCTGTTTACCCTAAAATGTTAATATACTCTGACTTTAAAGACACATGTGTCAGGACCATGCTTGTCTGTTCTTTTACTAAAAGAGATCAGGCTCTGGCTCTTGAAACATAGCTGATGAGTCTGCCTCTTCTTTCAGCTCTGAACTCATTCCTCTTTTAGTTGGAGGAGATGAGGTAGTTTCAAATATCAGGCACACACATCCATTCCAACTCATGTACTGGCAGGTATGGAGAAGTAAAAGGAAGGCTGAAGGGATCTCTGTAGATGTGTGGAGGGGAGGCTTGCTAGTGATAGTGTAGATGGTTATGGGAACAGGATTGAGGGCATGGGTTTCTCAACCAATTAACTTCTGATGTATTTTTCCAAACTGTTTAACATATTGACATCTTAGCTCAGCTCTTGGCTAGGCTTTCCTCTGCATCCTCTGAGGTATGCTGTTTACTGCAGCTCACGTTGTATCTCTCACCTCTGTCCTTGCTGTGATCAGCCTCCTTTCCTCATCCCACCTTCCCACCTTCTCCCTCAGAAGCCATTTCTTGAGAATCTCCTGTGTAAAAAAGGCATCTGGGAGGGAGCAGGACCATTAAGTTGAGACACAAAAACGCCGTTATTGGCTGTGATTGGCGACTTGACTGTTCAACTGCACAGGTTGTGTTTCTCTCTATGTCTCTCTCAGGAGGGCAGAACCCAGCAACTACAAAGTGATGATCTGTTCCCACCTCTGAAAAATCCAAACTCCCCTTGACACACTCACTCATTCTCTCTCTCTCACCCAGAGACAGGCACACACCTCTTTCCGTTGCCTCAATAACTCATCTCCGAGGTTTAAAGAGACTCTGTCAAGATGACTCCCAGGACCTAGCCAGTCTTACTCTCTTCTTCACTCTTCTCCTCCTCTTCTCTCTTCACGATCTTAATGGAGTGATATTCTTTGTTGCTCATTTCCGCAATCTGGAAAAAATCCAGATTGTACAGGGAAAAAAAGCAATGCACACTTAAACCTACTAGGCTTCCAAGATAGCCAACAGTCATTATTGGAGTGAAGGTGTAATTAAATTTGATTTTTCAAGGCTGACACTCACACAACCTAGTTGATTCTGGCACAACGGGTTTAATGAACTTGAAATGTATATACATTGTCAGTCTTAAAAAATTAAGTCTTCACTTTAAACTGAATCTCTTGGTCTAAAATATCAGATTAACTGGGTTTAACATCTTCTCTGCTAACTAGTTTTGTTTTATAAATGAGCTAAGAAATTTCAAAGCCAATAAAGCTATTTGGGTCATACAATTCCATTGAAGTGTTGTAAATACAGATTATATTTGTGATATTGTCAAACAATGTGGAAAACTTTGTCTTCTAAAAATTACATTACAAACTAGTTTTGACAAATACAATTTTGATATCAGCATCATGGAAGCTATTATGGTTTGGGGGAGGGAATTTTAATTAGGAAGTGTCTCTCAGTGTGGTCCATTTTGAATCCATTCAAAACTAATCAGCTGAACTGTATGTAAAATGTAATTCTGTGATATTGTTTCATGTGACAATATTCAAATTCATTGTGCGCTTAATTCTCTGTAACTGAGTACTATTTGTACAATTAATATTAAATCTGATAATCATGGTGGAGTTGCTTTAATGACTATATGTTAGGGCAAACAATCCTTCTATTGCTGTTCAGCTATATTTAGTTTTTAATGTCAAAGGGAAAAGCTGAATTTTTAAATAAATTTTCCCCACTATGTAGAAGAAAATACACCTTCCCCAATGTATTTGTCTCATTTAGACTGACTTGCTTGTTCTCTCTTTTCTAGTAAAAAAAAGACAGACTAGAGGGATGAGTACAGGAGGACATCAAGAAAACAAGAGAAGAACATGGCGGACACAGAAGGACACTAAAAAAGATCAACTAACACGAAAAGACCAGATTTGCAAAGGCGCCCCTCTATCAGGAATGAAAGAGATCTGAAAGGATGGACGGAGGATTTTTGTGGGCCTGCTCCGAGGCCATGGTCCTAAACATGGAGCCTGTAGTCAAGGGAAGGGAGCTTGCTGTCCCTAACCTCTGACAAACAATCCTTGCTGAGTGGAAGAGACCAATTAGAGAGGTCACCATAAAACATTTTATTTTTGTAAACTTTTTTAAGTTTATGATTTCCAAAAAGAGCAAACACTCATGTACGTATATACATATTATATATTATATGTCTGTAATATAGTAAGTATGTTTAAAAAAAATGTAATATGTCTTTCCAATTTAGAAGAGGGAGGTGAGTTGAGGAGATGCCAGCTTCCCCATATCTTCTGATTGTGTCTCACTACACTCCACAACCTTTGCCCTCTGTTGAATCAGATAGGGGTGTTGGAGAGGGTGCAGACTTGGTCTGTATTTTTGTGCGTGTCTGTGTGTATGGGTGGGTGCGTGTGTCCATTGAGGGGTGTGGTGGGTAGCTGGTCCAGCAGACATGTCACAGAGTGATTGTCATGGAAATATGGAGTATAGAATTCAGATAGTAATTTTGAGTCTTCCACTAATGGACTGCAGTAGTGTAGTTGTTACTTTGACTAGTTTTGTCAAGTAGTCTGCATTTTGTAGATTCCAAAAAATAAGCATATGCATAAATTGATATCCATACATTTGTCTGTGCAGATGGAGAAAGGATGGAAATAACTTGATAATTTGTAGAGTGTACCAACTTGGCTGAAGACCACAGTGAGAGCTCAAAGGCAGTAGTAGGTCATGTCTGCTGGAGGCCTGGTGGCCCCTGACATCACTACCAAACATGTCATTGTAGTGTTGTGGTTTGAGGTGGCTGTGCTGTGTAGTAAACTGATTTTGTACATCATGTTAGGTATGGTAAGGATGGATGGAACAAACAGTCTGAAGGATTGTACAAAGTAAAAACATGGGAGCCAACTGCTTCAAAGTGTCACAAGAAACACTCCCATCATTGAGCACAGCCCTCACCTTCCTCTGTCGAGGAGGGTTAGTGGGATGAGTGAGGGAGGGGAAGGAGGAAGAACCCTATATGAAGTGGAATAAAAGGGTCATACAAACAAACAAAGTTTTACTAAGAGTCTCTTTAAACCTTTCTATTTATATGGATCTCTACTTTGCTGACATCCTTCTATATTTAAACATTGTACTAATAACATGCTGTAAGGCATGATCAGAGAGTCAATTGTAGCCATTTACTAATGTTGTATTTATTGTATTACCAGTAAGAAGAAAAAAACATTTATATATGAATATAGATATATCTATTTGTGATCTGCAACTCTTGGACATAAGTTTGCCTTTGATTTTCAACTTCCATGCAGGATTCAATGCACTGTTGATGTAAGATGAGGTTTCTACTTGTGACGTTTTATTCTGTTGACATTCATTTGGTTTTGTTTCCCTTCAGTTCAGCTACTGAATGTAACTTCAAAAACTCTTAAACTTTTTAGGTAGATGGTAGTTGTTGTTTTCTATATACTTAAAAAACATACAGTACTCTGTATATTAAATTGTATACATGTGTAAATGATATAGCAAAAATGTTTCTGATTATATGCTGGAATTCTTCTGCTGATGCAGATAGACTGTAATGCCATGGCCAAAAAAAGAAAGCAAAAAAGAAAAAAGTAAAGATGAGGGAAACCTTTAAAAGGAACACCAATGCCCTGCAGCCAATGGGAGATACTGAAATGTGTAAAAATTACAGGATCAGTCTGTATTTTTCTTATATAAATAGCATAGCAAGGCTATTTCAATTTGAGAAGGACAAGGGTATAGGGAGCAGACTCTACTGTGTGACAGGGTTGGGGAGTCTTCTTTGGTGCATAGGGTGGACAAAATAGTGGAAACTTCCAGTAGTATATAATGATATCAACATCACATCCTGAAGAAAATCTGTTAAATTGAATTACTTCTTTTATTAAATCTTAGTGTGGTACCTGGCATGGACTATGAACAGTTCAAAGAGCCATGCTAGAGGTCATATGAGGTTATAAGTCAGGCCTTTAAGGCCACATTATTTTTTACTTAATGTTTCTTATTTTTACATGTTCTTTACTTTTTTATATTTATCTGTTAAATGCTTGTGTAAGGGCAAGAAAAAAATAATTATCATCTTCTGGCCTTGACTGAAACAGCTCAGTGTAGTTGAATGAAAGCAGCACAAGGTGCTCCTAAAATTATGATGTAGAAAGATATTTTAAATTAAATTAAATTAAATTAAATTAAATTAAATTGTCCTATTTCAGTTGTCTTTTTATCTTTAACTTGCTGTTACTGACTGTGTAACTGTGTAACCACTGTTGTGGATTAGTGATGCTGATGTTGAAGTCTGTTATATTATTGTTATATTGTTTGTTATGTTGTTTCCACTATTATGTCCTGTAAAGCACAGCTTTTAATGGAGAAAATTGAAGGACCTAAGTTCCTTTCAGGTTGGTGACTGACTCTGAAGGCCTTGTTGATCTGAGGCTGAAGGCAAGGAGTACTTACAAAAAATTTAGACACATATTGCAAGGAGAATGATCATTCTTCTCCACCTCTTCCCCGTCTTGCTCCGTTTGTTCCTCATCTAGGTCAGCTAATCAAATGAGCAAGAACTCAATTTTCTGGTGTTCCAGTGAAAAAGATTTTGCTTCTGTGGGAATGGATCCAGTGATACCTCTCATGTTGCTGCATTTCACTTTCTCTCAGTAGTTGAAAGTGCATGTAGAACAGTGGACAGGACGATGGGTTCATATAGTACACAACAGTTCTCTGGATGGATGTCTCAAAGCTGCTTCAAAGACTGAGACTACATTGCTACATAAGGGTGTGTTCAATGAATTGACTTTAAAATGCCTGTCCACCACCATCCTGAAGCAATCTACTGCTGAGCTGTTAAACTGGATTAAGAACAAAATGGCCTGGGACTGTATGGAAAACAAACACGTAAAAAAACGAATGAAAAATAACTAACGATGTCAATCTTATCAGAGATCCAGGTATCCTCAGATCTCTGCAGTGTTCTTTCTGAAGTTTTCTGTTCTTTCTGTTGTTGGTTTAAGAATTATACCCTGTTTACATGTACTGTAAATGCTGTCCATCCATTACTGGTTGGAAGGATTAAAAAAGGTGAAAAGCAGGTTCTGGTATTCTCTGGTATTCTCTGTGGCTGATTACTGTAACTCTGAGAAAACCCTTCAAAGCTAGTATGTCCTCCTTTATCTTAGTCCTTCCATCTCCTTTCCCACCAGAAAACCCTGCTTTTATGTAAAAAAAAAAACAAATACCCATACCATAGAAAAGCCCCAACCCTTTTCACCTGCTTTACAGTACACCTACTAACTGACTTGACTATGAACTTCCTACCAAAAGCTGAGTGGGTCTTCTACATAACCTTCCCTTTCCTACTTCTTTAATGTATATACCTCAAATGCAAACCCTAAAGCAGCTAACATTCTAACATCTTGTTCATACCCCCTTAACTGTAGCCCAACTAGAGCCAAAATCACACCTACCTCCCCTGGTAACCTGCTGACCTCCACCATAAAGGCCACAGTATACATTTTGGCAGACGTGCTCAAACTAAAAGACAACTCCATTTTTTTCACACCAGCCTAAAAAGTTATTCTAAAGCATCATGGCAAGCATGATCTTTGCAACAAGTACACAACACTACAAATTTCTGTTTTTGACTACATTATTGCCACATTATTTGGGATATGTGCAAAGTGTTTTGGTTAAGAATAAGCAAAGATTTTAAGTTGCATCCACATTCTCCACAATTTTACATATAGTGATGAAGAATATATTCATCAATAGAGTCACTTCAACAAGCACAAACATAAGTACTATGCATCGAGCATAAAATATTTGAAAGATTTTCCATATATATATATATATCTGTCTCTTATACACATCTTAGGAAGACAAGCACAGAAAGTAGAAACAAGTTACAAAAATCAAATGACACTGGCATGAAGACATTTACATTCAAATTTCACAGTAGCTCATTTTCTTGTTCTTAATATTCTTTGTGTTTTGAAAGGCCTTCCAAAACAATCTACATGTGTACTCAGCCATGTGTACTCAGTCAAATCAGTTGTGAGATTTTCTGTTCTCTGTTACATTTTCTACTTTATACTACTTCTGCTTTCATTCATTTTCATTAATTGTAGTTACAGTAAAAGTAGTTACATACATAGTAACATTTTTGGTATTATCACCTCCATTGTAAAAAAACAAGCAAAAACAAAAGACACAGCAGACTGTTGAAACAGAACTGGACTGGTCTTCGGTGCTGTAATTACAACCTTCTTCCCTGACCCTGGGACCCTGTGACTTACTATCCCTAAAGCAGGATAACAACTTCCCACTATTTCCAGGCTTGGTATTTTGAGAAAAACAGTCAATATTTACAGGGCCTCCGGTGATCACAGAAAATAAATATGCTGTTTTCCCTTTCCTTTATCTTTGTTATGAGGAAAGTCCCAATTTTTCTATGTAACAGTTTAAGTTCATGTTAAATCTTCATGTGTCTCCACTGGTGTAGAGTATAAATAACACTACAATACAAATCTGTCATGAAAAACTGCAATTTAATGGCAATGCATTGTGTTTTTGTTTTTATTTCACCCATTTTGACTTTTGCCACAAGTATACTGTTGCCTTTACACACCCACGTCTCTCATGCAATCCCAACAGCCTCCCTATCCTATGCAGATCCCCAAAGCACAAAGGTTTGAATTGTAGTGACTAGTGAGTAAAACTGAAAGAAAAAAAGGAATTTCCTTCCATTCTGTTTGTATTTGTCTGTTTTCGGTCTGTTTGATCTGTTTGAGGCTTCAATGTGCTTTTGTATTCCTTGTGTACAGATCCTTACTTTCTCTCTATCAATAGCAGAACCTTGTATTACTGTATATTAGAACAACAAAGAGACTCTTCATGTGTAGCTGTGGCTTCACTTGTGCAATCAAAACAATTTCTGTTCAGCAACTGTACTGTACTGGATTTGGTTGGTTTTGTATTTCTTTTCCTGTTTTTTATTTCTGTATGCTACCAACATGCTTTGAAAAAACAATATTTATTACAATACTGATGCGTTATTATCACAGTTATTATTACAATTATTACTACCATGATTACTATTAATAAACATTTCTTTCCTCAGTAATTCCCCTGTTAATTTGGTTAAAGTTGTTTCATGCATGTTCTGCAGAAGTCAATTAATGCATTGCAATTAATACAGAGTAGTAGATTACAAAAATCTCCTTATAAAGTTACCACAAGAAATACCGCAGAAGGTTAGAAGATCATTTCTCACTAAACATCTTCTGCCTTTAAACTAAAACAAAAGAGAAATTAGATTATAATTATCTAAAATTCCACTACAGATAAATTTGACTTTTGAAAGTTACACAATATGTGGAAAAATAAAATATCATTAGATATCAACGTGTGTGTGTGCACGCGCGTGTGTGTGTCTGTGCATATGCGTATGCATGTTTGTTCATGTGTTTTGTTTTCCTGCATGCTCTATAATATAAAGATAAATAGCTCCTTCTAGTGGTATATCGCATGACGCCACCCATGCAGGTCCAATAAAATCTTGTATAGTACATTTTTATTCCCACTGAGTTGCTGGTATGTGTTTGCCATTTTCAAAGCAGCTATATTGGCCTGTGCCTGTGAACCTGAGCTATCTGAATTTAGCCTTTAGTGATTAAATGGCGCTTATGTCAGATTACATGTTTTATTATGGTAATCGCATGTGGGCAGGCTCTGGTTTTCTTATATGTGAGGAAAAATGTTGCTAATGGGTCCGTTTAAACAAAGTTAAAATGCTTATGACACTTGTTTCATCAAAAGAAAATTGGTCAAGCTAACAAAACTGCCCTTTTTAATTATATTAAGCCAAATTCACAGTAAGTTTGAAAATTTCTTGACATCCTCTAATTTCTCAAAATTACATTAATCTAGATCCCAAGCAGGCCCCAAAAATTCTGAATATTGCATGTCACTTATTTTCAGAGTTTCAGTAACTCCAGCTGTCATCCAAATGGCATATGCTTCATCTGAACTGGGGGCAACAGCAAAGACATTACAATTAGAGTGAAAACATGTTTAAGCTAAGCTGGCCTCTGTCTCATACTGATTAGTGGAATCATGATGAAGTCAGAGTTTCAGAGTGTGGTTAGACTACCCTCACACGCTTCCTTTCTACCTTCCAACCAACCTTTCTGACCATACCATATATGCCAGTGCTGGAGACAGACAGAGAGGGAGCAGGACGTGACAATGGTACAGTGTAAGCTATTCCTCTTGAGTCCCCTTTAGGGACACAAGACAGAGGGCTGTTGTCTATCTTCACCACATCATTTACCTAAACAAAAAAAGGCTTCATCAATTTCCTGTTTCACCTCACATCCTCCTGTCCCCTTTCCACGAAAGGAACCAGAGACAACAATACAAGCACACACACGTGCAACACTGACACACAGAGAGAAAAAAAGAGAAAGAAACAGTCTTGTGCAAGTCACTGCATTGATCCTCTAATGCAACACTTTGTCATCACATTCTAGTGTGTACAATACTAACTGTCGCCACTGTCCAAGACAATAGATGTTGCTGTTTTAGCAGCTTTCCTCTGTCTTCTGTGGGGCTTAAGTCATCTGAAACTGTTTTTCCACCGAACAGTTTCTGTATAGTATCCTTTGAACTCTGTGTCCAACCCATATTTATCTAAACCTAATATCTGTTTTGGTGTTTGTACTGCAAACTGTTAAAGATGAAGCATTACTTAATGCTGTAACCTGTACTGCGCATTTACTGCAGCTTAGTGCTAAACGCTTCCACTCCACTCACATTCACCATCACTTTTCTGATGCTCACGATCCGAACCACATACATTAAGCACTTAGATATGATACTCACTCGTGCAGTGTAGAACATAGAGTGTTTCATGTTCTCCTTTTTTGCAACAAGGAGAGAATCTTTGAGGAAAGGCTGCAAGACTAGAATGACCATCTATAGCTTGGAACCACAACAGAGGGGTAATGAAAAAAGGCAGACAGAATCAAGTAGTTCTGTTTAACCTTTACCAACTGAAACTCAAATAATAATAAATAAATTAAGTAACAAACTCAAGTGGACTGGAACTTAAGCATAGTGTTCAAGTGGCAGTTTTGGCCTTAAACCCAGGTGCAGACAAAGTGATAGGTTTCCGGTTAAACAAAGAGAAATAGATGGGGTCTTGCTTCAGGGACCAGAGGAAATCCAGGGACAGGAGAGTTTTTCAGAATCCAGGGAGAGAAGGAGTCTGCAGGCAGGACAGAATGAATCCAGAGTGCAGGGGTCAGAGTATGAGCTGACAGAGACTGCAGGCAGAGAGAGATACAGGGTAAATGGGTTAACAGATAACAGGTTACAATATATATTTGCAGAGAGGACTAAAAGCATACACTAAGTGGAAGTATGACCATGATCTGGAAAGGTGGTTGTGGACATGTTGGGTAATTGAAGAGGTCCTTTTGACTGGAAAGATTGTAGTTTGTGAAGCCCTGCTCTAACTCTGTTAGGAACAACTGTCTCTCACACAACACACACATGGAGGGGAGAGAGCCACTGAATGAGATAAAAGGTCAAAGGGGGGAGGGACTAGAGGGTAAGGCAGATTGAGCAGATTACTACAGAAAGTTGTGCCAAGAATGACTCAGGCCAATGCAGACTGATTGCCGTGGCATACATGGTAAATGGGGCTCCCCTAAAGGGATAGATATTAGAAGCTGGCATAAACCTGATAACTCAATATTCCCTCTCTTTTTAAAATGTTTAGTGGCAATGAGGAAACACAAATGCATACAGTTACTTCAGCCTCCAACTTATTTCCAGTTTCACATGAAGAACACGATACTTTGTTTGACTTGGGTTAAATATACTGGTTGATAAATTAGTGCATAGAGTGCATGTTTCCTTTATAGTCATAACAATTTGGTACATATACAAATATGGTACATATACAAACATAAGAAAGCCCTACATAAAAAACTGGAGACACAAATGCATACAGAGAGATGTAGTGAAAACTCAGACAATAGTTGAGGTCCCCCACAGGACAGTCTATTAGAGTTAATACACGCCGTCCTTTGTGTATTGTTCTGTTCCTGATGATTACACTGAGAACACCCATGTTACAACACAGAGCCTATCGACTCATATCACATAACCTATGTAGGAGATGAGGATGTGGATGGGTGGTTTGGGGGGGTGGCATTAATACTACTCAGTGGTGCGGTAAATTAATTTTGGATTGCTTCTCTCGGTTTGAACAAAATTGTTTTGTTGAGGGGAAAAAAGAGATTAAGGTTTTTAATTATACTGGGTAATTCATTCCACAAAATAAATCCCCGCTAAAATGGTTTCTTCAGAGGCAGAGGAGAAGTGTCAGCCATCTTGTGATGTTGTTATTAAGAGATGGCACACATACATAAACACACAAGCAGACAGTCCATCATCAGTCAGATTCACTGCACTGCTGCCACTTCTTCTGTACTGCAGTTTACCACCTGGTACAGTTCTTGTTTATGAAAAAAGAATCTTTGTAATACAGAAAATACATGTTGCAGTTGAAAATGGATTGAAATGACACTTAACTCTCTCATTCCCTGTTCATGCACCGTTCTGACCACTTTGTACTGAATTCAACATTATTAATGTTTGTCCTCAAACTGCTGGAGCTCAATCCAAATGTCACCTTTTCATTTTTCAATTTGCAAATCCAACACAGAGTGGAGGGAGAAAATAAAAACCTCCTACAAATTACATCAGCACTGTTTGCTTTATAATTTATTCATAATTGGATATAACTCAATGGTGGTAACTGCTGAATGTGTTCTTTAGTGAGCTACAGGCAGTTAGTAGGGGGAATTACTGACAATTATTGTTGACTTCGCCTGACATCCTACGATTTTCTGTCACTCCAGGTTCAGGTGAACTGGCTCCAAGTGGCAGAGGTGTGTGTACCTCCAGCTAATAGTCACAATCAATGAGAATTATGTTTGAAATGGATGACAGTGAGCAGCTGTTATTACTAAAGAGAAGGAGGAGAAGGAAGTTAGAGAGGAAGGGGGTGGCAGAGTAATAAGTTAGAACTTATTTCTCATTGAAAAAGTAATGAGTCATTGTTTCTTGCTGGGTGTCCACTCTGTTGATGGAGGTAGCACCTGCTTTCTTCTGACTGTCTATTAGCAAGAAGTACCCTCTGCATCCATTAAAGACATAGTTACAGCTCAGAGAAGTGCTCTGAGACCTGAGCATTATTCTGCAGCATCCCTTGTACATCTAGCCCCAGACCCAAACATTGACTGCAGAGTTTTGCTACCATGTGTAAGGTCGGTAAATAATGTATTTCACTGTTAGAGGCCAGTGATTATTGTAAATGTACCACTCTCTCTCTTCCTCGTAGTCACACACTTACATAGTTGCTAAGCAGATAACTTGATAGCTTTGTGTCAAGTTATCATATCATCAGAGACACATGCTAAGATGGCACACACAATAAGCCATTGTCTCTGCCTCAAACCTCATCCCCTGTGATCGGAAACCTTGTGAGGTGTATTCTTTCTCCACATGGGATACGTCTACCACCTAGCTACTCAATTTCCCCTTCCTCTCCCCTTTCCTTGTATTTAAAGCAGAGTGTTACTGTGGTCATTGTGTATTCAGTCCATTCATGATTCTGATGGCTGTGGGATAAAAACAATTCCTTAGTCTGGATATCCTGTGTCACCCTGCTGAGAGAGACAACCAAACGCCTGAAAGGGCCTGAGGGCTATAAGAACTTGGGAAATTCTACCTGAGAGAGAGGCAAATATCAGCTGCTTCACGGGACCAAGACATGTCCACACAAGAAATGGCACTGCTTCTCCTCCCCTCTCCAGACCCTTTGTCCTGGACATCAGAAGTACCTGGTGAAACAGCACTTTTTTCATGATATTGGAGATGGTGCTTATGAAGCATTAGGCCTAGACCAAAAGTAGGATTTCCCATCCATATAGTTAATATGTAATTATTTTAAAAAATTCAATTGGGTGGAAGGGTTTATTAATGACAACCCCCTGTTTTCAAGGAAGCACAAGTAAATAGATAAGTAATTCTTCAGGTAAAAGGTCTGGGGTGTGGCATTTGCATTGGGAAGCCCCCAATATACAATCAAAGGAGCTCTCAATGTTTGTTTGTTAATCAAGAAAATCAGAACAAGATCAAGAAAAACAAATCCATCACAGAGCAAAAATTAGGAGTGGTATATTCTGGGAAAAAGAATGCACTGATATGCTCAGCAACACAAAAATGCCTGGACATCCACAGAAGGCAAAAGTGGTGAATGATCACAGGATCCTTTCCATGGTTAAGAAAAACATTTTCACAACATCCAGCCAAGTGGGTCACTAGTATTTACTGATGATGTGACAGAAGACAGAAGCAGGCAGATGAACTCTGATGAGTACGGTCTGCTCAGATTAGCCAAATAACGTGTGATATAAAGAAATTAAACATGAAAGAGGTATTATAAGATGTAAATGATACCTCTCACATTTAATTTTTAAATGTGGCCTCACTATCTGCATCGCCCATTTAAATGACAAGTATAGAACAATCAGGTGGGTGACAATACAGTGAAGGGATCGTTCAATAAATTACCAGTCACTTCATTTTCCTGCCTGACATCATAAACACATACATATAGGCATATTGATAAGATAGATACAGGAGTGCCATTTTCCTAACTTTAATAGGTTTGTTTTTGAAGTATTTAGTGTTACAATATGAGTCAGTGAGAGCAAATGACCCACATACTGCATGTACGGTACATACTGTTAGAAAAAGTTGGTATATTTCCCATCCTCTCATTGAGGGTTCAGTGTGTAGGGATTGCCTCCCACATTATAAATACAGCATTACCTGGATTACCACTTCCTCCTGTGTAATTTTAGATTTTCAATATAAAAACCCAGCCAGTCCCATTCCAAAAAACCAAAAAACAACTGTGCCTTATTTAAACCTTTGATTTCTTAGTCATTTTGAACTTTATTGCACCTTATAATTAAGGTAGATATAATGAACAGTAAACCAAAAAGAAGAAGCCATAATGACAGATCCAGTTAATAAAGGCAGGTGTAATGACACAGCCAAATGGAAGGAGGCAGCAAAAAAACTTAGAGATGAAGCCAAAATAAACAGCAAATCAGAAAGAGGCGGCAGATTTGGCAAATAAAAAAACACTCAATAGATGGCAAAAGAAAAAAATCAGATAATCTGAAGGGGAAGCCACAAAGAGCCAGTCAGAGAAAAGAAGCCCCAAAAAACAGCCAATCCCAGAAAGACAGCTGAAAACATCAGCTAATTAAAGAAAAATAGCCATAAAAATAGTCAATCAGAAAAACCAAAAGCTGAATAAAATAGCCAATCAGAGATAGGCAGCTGAAAAGAAAGGATGTAGATGAATAGAAACGCTGATCAGAATGTAGCAGGAAAAACAGCCAATCAGAGAGAGGGATCCACAAAGTCTAAAAAAAGCAGTCTTAGTCTTAAAGACATAGCTAGAAGTCAAATGATAACAGCCAGAAAGAGGGAGCCCTGAAACCACCAATTAGAGAGAAGAATCTCAGGAAAACAACCAATTAGAGAGAGGAAGTTGAGAAAAACACCCAATTAGAGAGAGGAAACTGAAAAAAACAGCCAATTAGAGAGAGAAAGCTGAAAAAATAGTCAATCAGAGAGGCAACTGTAAAGACACTGCCAAAAAGCTGAATAAAACAGCCAGTTAGAGAGAATAAACCACATAGATGCAGTCAGTCAATGAGAGGCAGATGAAAAAACAGCCAGTCAGACAAAGGGTGCTGTAAAGAAACAAACAAAACTCACAATAACAAAGCCAATCAGAAACACAAACAGAAAATCAGAAAGAGCAGGGTCAAGGGCACAACCAATCACTGACCCTGCTTTAATTCTGTGTCGTGGTAGCCTGCATGGACACTCAGTGACAATCAGCAGAAGTACAGGTAACAGGCTTCTTCAACTTACTTTCATCTTAATTTTCAGCCTTAAAAAATAACTTTTTAAGAATATCAAATAATAGATATGTGAGGAAGCACCAACTCCCTCACTAACAATTTTGGTTAAGACGTGAACAGAATCGTCACATTGTTATCTTTTCTTTCTTCATTTAATTTATGTTCTGAACATTGATTCAAGCAATGTACTCAGCATTAATGTCTTTAGCTGTCACCTCTTTATATTGCAGATACTGGGTAATAAAAGCCATGACCTGTTGGGGTTTGGGTCCCGCCTTGAAGACAAAAATGGCTTTCCATAGGCTAGATACAAGAGCTGAGTGTTGCATGGGCCTACTAGATGATTTCATATGATGAATGATGATCTGAGTACATACTACAATTTGGGGTTTAGTATCTTGCCCAAGGACACATCATTGTGCAGTTTAAAAGATCAAACTACCAGTAAGTATCTGTTCTACCTGTAAGCCAGAACAGCTCAAGACGCAAGAGGCAGGCAGGACGCAGAAGGTGGTGTCTTGTTCTAGAAAACACTCAATAACAGGTCTGAGTTGTCATGGTTCAGAATTTTGTTGGTGCTTTTGTTGTCTTTGGGTTTGACTTTTCTATGCTTTTGCTGATTTCCTGTTTTATTTTAAAACGTTTTTCCCTTGTGTGTCTTTGTGTACTTGTTTCCTTTCTGTGATTAGCTCACCTGTGTCTCGTTTGCCTGCACTCCCCAGTTAAGTTGTGTCACTTCCTTTGTTCTTTGTTGGTCTGTTGTTTGATTGTTTGTTGGTCGGTAAGTTAGTGGATGTGCCTTTGCTGATTCCTCGTGTTTTTTTTCGTGTGTTCCCCTGAATTCCTTATGTTTGGATTTCTGGTTATGGATTTTGTTTGTTACTCAGACTTTGTTTCTGCCTGCCTTTTTGGATTTGTTTGCCTTTTTGGGACTGACTACCTGATTTTTGACCCTGCCCGCTTTTTGACAATTTGTAAGCATAAACCTCAAAAATAAGCTTTGAACCATCTCCGCTCCTAGTGTCTGCACTGTCTGCATTTGGGTCCACCTCTTCAAGTTCCTCCGTGTGGCACAAAAACCCTGATAGAACAGACCACAATCATGGAGCCAGCAGACAAAGATTTCGATGATGAATTCTATGACTTGTGTGACGGACTTGTTTATCTTTACGAAGTGGCGAAAAGAGGTTAAGGAGGCAGCTCTCCAACTTGCTAAGAAGAAGGTGGATGCTCAACCGTGTTGGAGAAGTTCCCTACCTGGCTGGCTAAAGAACTTTATCAACACCTGAGATTGTCAGCCAGCCACCTTAATCTCCACACTCTCAATTTCACAAGTATCCAGCCTGCTTCGCCATGTGCTAGCCCCGGCTAGTGTTGTTTGTAGCTTCTATTGGCAGCTCCAGCTTAACCCAGTTAAATGTGTACTTTCTTCATTGTACTTTTAAACATACACTTGTTTTTCTAAAGCGCTAATTAGGGTCAGCCACTCCCTTTTGTTAGTGAAAAAAAATTTAAACGTTCAGGTCATGGTAGATGTTGCATGTTTTTTCAGAATTTTATCTCAAAAACATATTGTAAACATCTTTAACATGTATTTCCTTGCCTGTACTACTGTCAGGACACTTTGTGTTATCTTTTATCAGAATATGTTCTTTAACTAGGAAGAGAGGTCATGTTTCTCATATATTAACTTCTCTACATGGATCCCAGTAAAATCAAAAATAGAATTTGAAGTCCTTCTCCTCACCCACAAAGCCCTTAATGCTGCTCCACCCTTTATAAAAGTGCCCTTAGTTAACGTTTTGAGTTGTAGTTTTTTTTTATATATATATATATATGTGTGTGTGTGTGTATGTGTATATGTATGTGGGTTTGCATGGCTTTAGGTAAGATAGGTAAGATATGGCCTTAGAGACAGAACACTATATGCGTTCTCTCTGCGCTGTACATGATTGATAGCATTAAGCATATTAATTACCTCACTGACTGAGCTTGTTTCTCTACAAGCTTTCCTACCAACATTTATAGCATTTTTTTTTCTCACAGCCCCAAATGACCAGCTTAATTAGGATTATGCAGAAAGCATATCATTATCTGCATGTTATCGGATTGATGTGTTTAGCATATATGGCATATACATATAGTTAATTTTCCATCAATTAATTGAGGATGTTTGGCTGTTAAGATAGAACAGGAGCCACTACAGAAAGTTCCACAGGAAGAGGGGCAAAGAGCTGAGATAAGAGCTAAACTAAATGTTTGGATTTGACATTATTCCAGCCTAGCCTAATTGCACTGACAGAATGCAAACCAAGAAGGGGATTACATCAGTGATGCTTGATTCTCAAAGCAATCAATGTGGATGAACAATGTTTCCTAGATGTTGATATTTATTACGATGTTGACAATATTATTTACACAGAGCATTTAGCAAGTTTTTGTTGCTATTGTTTACATTCATCCAGATATAAATTAAATACACAGTGCAGGACCTGTATTCTCAACAACATTTATATGGCAAACGAATTTGATGATATAGCTCTTAAACAGATATCTGAACATTGCATCTGGTAAAAGTGAAAAAAAGTGCAATGAGCATTGAAGGGAAACTCTTTTTGCTATCCCTTCATGCACACTCATCTACACAATAAGAAACACAAGACTGTAAAAAAAAAAGTTTAATTACAAAAGAGACATCAGAGAGAATGGGAATTTGGAAAGGAAAAACCAGCAAAGACAAAGACAGATAAATCTTTTAATGTATCGATTAATGAAGTACACAGGGAGGGGGAAGGTGAGAGAGCAGCTAAAAACAACATTGACATCTGCCCTAGACCTGCATTAAAAGCCTATTTTGCTGTTTTAACACCCATAAAATAGGTGCTGAAACAGGCCATAAGTGCTGTCAACCCCTCTTAACATCTCCCAGCTGTGTACTTCTTCTCTTTTTCCACCCCCAACAGACAACTTGGTGTGTGCATTTGTACTCTAATAACAACAACACAGACAATAAATGCTTTATGGTGTTCAGGTCACTGGAGAGATCGTCCCACCTCATATTGCTTTCACTGCAGCATGAGGCCTCTGATTCGTTGAATTTAAAAATGTAATAAATCTGAACAGAAAATCTTGTTTCATTGTTAAGAGGTCTTTGAATAACTTCTACTATATTTGACACTGTTTCAGACATTTTTAACGTAACTTAATAACCCAAAAACTGTATTTACTCAAATGAAGTTGTCAATTAAAAACCAATGGCAAGGCTGTGGTTTATATAATTTTTTATGTCCCCATAAAAAAGGTTGAGGATAAAATAAGGGTGGAAACTTTTTGTGCCTGCTCTGTAGTATTTGAATGTAAATAAAACATTATGTACATTACCATGTTAAAACATAAGGCAGCACTCTAAAGGGCCAGAAATATACTCATCAACAGAAGAGAAAATGCAGGAACAGGACTGAAAGTGCAACAAACCTTAAGAAGACCTAGCACCTTCTAACTATTCAGCCATCCGACCACACCAAATACCACCAATCGTTCCCCAGAAAGATGGGCAAAAGACCTCAGATAAGAGCTAAACTAAACCAGTTGGTAAACCGGCCTACCGTATTCTGCACTGACAGAATGCAAGCCAAGAAGAGGTTTACACTGGTGATGTTTGAGTCTCAAATGCAATCAGTGTGAATGGACAATGTTTCCTGTTGAGCTTTTAATGTTAAGATATTGGCAACATTATCTTCACAGAGCATTTGCCAGTGTTGCTACTGTTTACATGCATCCAGATCCAAATTAAATACACAGTGCAGGACCTGCATGCTCATTGGCTGCCACATTACAAGAGAATTTAATTCTAGCTCTTAGATTTAATCAGATATTCAGACATTTTACCTAAATTTTACCAGCATGTCCACAACCAACTGAGGCGAACTAATATCCTGGAGAAGGTACACAAACATTCCCGGAAGCTACAAAGCTCTAACCTGCCCCAATTTTGGTCAGTCAGACTTCCCTGCTTCTCCTGCCTGCTTCTACTCTGAGCTTGAGTATCACACTCTGCAACTGGACTTCCTCAAAACAGATCACAGATTGGCGGTCAGACCTCCACTCCAGTGCTGAACACCAGAACACCCCAGGGTTGTGTGTGTGTTTGTGCACATCAAAGAACAGAAGGATACGGGGCTATCCGGTGTAAATATTTGCCGTTGAAATGAGGTGGAGATGCCAACCCAACCACTGGAATATTAACTGTTGACAGACACAAAGAGACCAGCAGTTGCTGCCTTCTCCCAGCACCCTTATCCCAGCTTCTTATTTCTCATTTCCTTTGCTCCTTCTTTGTCTACCTGCACTCCTTTCCTCTGTCAGTCTCAACCTGCCTCTCCATCTCTCTCCAGACTCCAAGACTCTAGTCTCCACATTTGCTTCTGTCTCTGATTCTCTCCACCCTATTAGTGTTTGATTATATTTCTCTTGCATAGAAGCAGCTTTTAATTATTCCTGCATTTTTGTTCATTTTTATTAGTTTTTCACTCCTGAGAAATGAGTGCGAGATGTAGACAGTGAGGAGGGAGAATATGTGTATTAATGTTTCATGTTTTCCTGGTGCAGGGGAAGGAGCTGATGATTATTTCATGTTGTCGACATTGTCTTTTTTTTCCTTTTTCTTTTTCCCTTTTTTAGTCTCTGATGTGTCAGAAAATTGGCCACCAATCATTGTCACCCAGACAGACATCAGAAAGATGGGTTCTGCACTGGCACACACCCATACACACACACATACACACTAACATGAGAGAGGAAAGGTTCAGGTCAAGTCTACTTTAGGTGCCCAGTTTTACTTGTCATGGTGTCAGTCGCCCTCCCCCATTATCTGCCCATGTCTCTCCCTCCCTCTCACTTTACATACTGAATTCATTTTAGTTTAAAATAGTTTTTTAAACCAATTTTAATTATCCTGATTAGTAATAAATTTCCCATTTCAGTCATGTTTCGGTAAATTTTTATTGTATAGTTTTGTTTCTAAGTATTATTAGTAAATAAATGGATAACCTGCTCTAATTTTTTGTGTTCTGAGATTGACTTTCAACCAATACATTCCACAACAATAACAATATTGTTACAGACTGTCTGCTGGGGCTTAAATGGAGACACAGGAAGCAAAAGCTCTCATCACCCTCTCTGTTCTAATCCCTCCACTGGCTGCTCGCATCAAATTCAAATCCTTGGCACTTGTTTACAAAACAATAACTAAAACCACAATGAAAGACATCTAGTCCCCACATCACAACAGGGCCCAAAACTACAAGCTAGACTCTTCTCCTCTGTCGTCCCCCAGTGGTGGGATGAGTTACCGGATTCCTTTCGATCCGCAAAGGTCACAGCCTTCAAGAAGCAGTTTAAGACACTATTGTTTTCTGTACACCTCTCATAACAAGAACTTTAAAAAAAATAAAAAATAAAAACACAGTTGACATCAGCACTACCTGTCAACACCTTGGTCCTACTTGGACCCAAATGTTTCTTAGCACTTGTTACTTTTCTTACCTAGATCTTTGTGTTGTATTTACTCTATATGTCGCTTTGGATAAAAGCATTTGCCAAATGACATTATATAATTGCAGAATTGTAGAAATGTCAATTAAAATGGCAATTGGCTGAGCAGCTGGTCATTTTGAGACAGAGCAGAGTTAAAGCATACAAAACACAAAGGAAATTTGAAAACACTATTCAAGTCGGCTCAGATGCCAAATACTACTAAGGCTGAGGCAACAATCTGGCAAGGTATGGGGGTCATTTCTCCCTCACGTTGATGAGAAGATGGGGAAAAAGGTGTGCAGCTTGAAGTGAACGCTGGGCAACAATCAAGAACCAGGAGAATGAGAGAAACGCCAAGGATTCTGAACACAGAGATACAGTTGGGAGAAAAAAAGAAGATACTAGAAGTATGGCTGAAGCTTTGATAAGAACTTTTTAAGTTCTTATTTTAAGTTCTTATCAGGGCTTCAACCAACTTTTTTAAGCTCTTATCAGGGCTTAAGAACTAGAAGTGGTGGGTATGCGCCTTAGAGTGAGACATTTATTGCTGAAATGCAAACAGTGTCACTCTCCATTCACCTGTCACATAACAAACCCCTTTCCATGAGGAAACCTCAGTGTGATATGCAAGCATTTCACACTGGTCCCAGATATTTTGAAATTGGCCAAAGGCAGTCTCATCAGGGTTTAAAGTATCAAACATATCTTGGGGGAAAGAAATATTTGATCTTCGGGTAGTGAGTGTTGTACAAGGTGCTATCAAAAGGTTCCTAGACAGTATCTGTTGTTCCCAAACGCAGAACAGCATAATAATCAGCATGCAACTGCTGCAGTCAAGAATTGTTGACAGTCAGTATACCTGGTTACATTGCTTAATCATTATCACAAAAGCTTTATACTGAGGATCATCAACTTTGAAAAAGGTATAATATCTAGAGACCAAAAAGCAGTCTTAGCAGTGGAAGAGCCTGCAGTCTTCCAAAGGGAAAACTAGCACAAACAGGTCATGAGGGCATGCTTGCTTTTTCCCTGATTCACAGGGTTGTGCTTTATGAATTTATCCCCCAGGGGCAGACTGTCACCGGTGAGCTCTACTGCACTGCTCTGAGTTGTTGAGTTCTTTGACTTCTTCCTCTTCCCCAGTATTAAATTCTAGCTTAGGAACTGTCCTTTTTACACAGTGGAGGATGTCGAACGTAGATGCAGTACACATGGCAGATGGTGTTTTTGGTGTTTTCTGGGGTCTGACAGAGTGATCAAAGCAAGGCAGGACTGGAGGAAGTGTTTTACTGCATATGGGAACTACTTTAAGGGGATGGCAGACAAATTTGTGTATGGTATGTTTGATGCTTGTTATATCACTGCACCTCTTTTTGTATAGGTGTGATTGTGTGATTTAAAGTGCTGTTCTTCTGTCTCAGAGTGGTACTGATCACTCCATAATGTGTTGCGATTATGTTGACTTTCGGATAGCAGCTTCTGATTGTACTAGAGACTGATGGTGCTCACTTTCAGAAAACTACTGCCAGTGCAGGTTTGCTTTGGTCCCATTGTAGCTACCAGTCCATGTCTACTGTGCTACTGTGTTAGTATGCGGTGAAGGGAATCTGGTGGCAGTTAGCACAGAGCCAGTTATGGTCAGCAGTGCACAACAGTGAAGACTTGGCATTCTTTTTTTAGCATCAGCACATGTGAGCTTAGACTGATGGCATGGCAGTCTTAGGGGTTAAAAAATACAAAGAAATCTATACCTACAGGATTTGTGGATATATTTTAACAAAGCAAACTGGTAGCTATTAAGGGCGGTTCTGGGCAGTTCCTGGTTGCTACACAGTAATACCAACATAGCCAAATTAACACCGGCAGGGTCACTCACTTTCAAATCTATATAGGTCAACTCAGGAGCCATCAGCGTATGAATGGGGTAAGAAAGGGTGTGCAGTGTAAAAGTGCTTTAAATGGTTAGACAACCAGAAAAGCACTTTGTAAGTACAATCCATTTACCATAGTAACATAAAAACAGGCAAGAAATTTCTGTATTTGAAAAAAATTGGGAAATCAGTTTGCTGAAATACAGAGTTCATGTTTGGTTAAAAAAAAACATTTTAAAACTTGCACCACATGGTGCAATGATTTAAAAAAAATATATAGCAATATGAAACAGTATGTTAAGTGGCAATTACGTCTGAATTCAGATGCAGACACAGTGGTAGTTTCAGGTGCTAGCAACGTGGGTCTATTGAAATACTGACCAGGTAGTAGCAGAGGCTTAGAGGCTGAGCGCTGACAAGCTGGTGCTGTGGTGGAGTTTGCAGGCAGACAGGGGGAGAGACAGGGCAGGACAGGACAGGACCTTGGAGGCAAGGCGCTGGAGTTGGGCAGGCTGGACTGTTGGCAAAAAGACAGACAAATTAATTCAGGGTTACAGACAAGCACAGGGAAAAGGGCAAAAAAAGGCAAGAACTGCTGGATACACAGACTGAACAAGAGTTCAGCTACAATCTGGCAGTGTGGTTGTGGAGTTGCAAGGCATTTATACAGGAACTGATGATGGAACAGGATGCAGCAGGTGAGGCCCTGCTCCAACTCCGGCAAAACTGTAAACACTCAGGCAATTAAATCCCACACACAGACAAGAGGGACTGCCACAAGTAGTGGCAGCAGGTCAACAGGGTGAGGACTTGGAGGTAGAAGGCAAGGCAGGATGAACAGACCTAACAGAGTATTGCTCTAGAGTAGCATTCAAGTATTGCTCTAATGACAGGGGATTGTCTAACGTGGATTTTGGGGGGAAGGTTGATTGAGAGGGTAAGAACAAGGTTGTTGTTAGAAGTTGGTGGTGAAGGTGTAGGGTTAATATAAGTGAGTTGGTTTGCCCACTCTCTCCATCCAACTGCTGAGCAGCTACTGGTCTTTTTGCAGCATGTGATGTTTTTTCCCCACCGTGGGACAAATAAAGTACATTATCTTTTTTATACTATCCCAGGCCTCCTGCATGTGGTTGTCTTGTAGCTTCTGCTCCACCTTCCTTGTGTATGATTCATTTGCTTCTCTTAATCAGACCTTGAGTTCCATCTTAACGCACTTCAGCTATGTGTGGACTCATCTATACATGCCCTCTTCTTCTTGTCATTGTCACTGGTGATCCACAGCTTTGTGTTCAGAAAGCAGCACACATACAGACGTTCAGGTAGTCAGTGATGCAGTGTGTGACCCTGTTGTTGTCCCCACCATGAGGTTCCTGCAACATTCTCCAGTCTGTACACTCAAAACCATACCCGAGAGCCTCCAGTGTCTCAGGCAACTATTTCCTTCAATGGCTGAGCGTAGAGAGTGTGATGGAGTGTAGACCTGGGCAAAGGGGTTCAGGTAACCAGGAGCAGTTTTAGTTATAGTGTTGTGAGCAAGCATCAAGGATTTTTCATGAGCAGTGACTAGGAGCTAGTGGGGAGACCAGAACAGGGGAGCGATGTGAGCTTTTTTTGGTTGCCTGACTAGACAAGCTGCTGTATTCTGGATCATCTGCAGTGGTTAGAATGTGGGGAGACCAGTCAGTAGTGAGTTGCAGTAGTTGAGGGTTGTGCTGTATGCTCAGACAGGTGGGGTCTGATCTTCCTGTTGGTGTACAGGGCAAAGTGACATGACTGAGCAACTGAGGCCACATGGCCCTTGATGCTAAGATGGTTATGAATCATGATGCCCAGATTTCAGGCCAACTTTGTGGAATAAAAGTTGTAATCTGGTGTATAGAGGATTTTGCTGGGGTGATCAGGAACTCACTCTTAGAAAGGTTGAGTTGGAGGTCCAAATTCTACAATTCTACAGTGTCATTTGATGCTTTTATCCAAGGCGACATACATATAGAATAGGTACAACCCAAGCAAGCTGGAAAAGCAGTGTTTAATGTCTAGTAGGACCAAGGTGTCAGCAGGTAATGCTGAAGTCAAGTGATATTTTTTTTAATACCTACTGCCGTAAGGTAGTCGGTGTTCAGTAGGCATTCCAAAAACAATAGGGTCTTGAGCAGTTTTTTGAATGTTGTGAGTGCATGCAAGCAGCGACTGGGAGCCAGTGGAGGGACCAGAACAGGGGGGTGATATGGGCTTTTTTGGATTGGTTGAAGACCAGACGAGCTACTGCATTCTGGATCATCTGCAGGGTTTTGAGCGCTGGTCTCTACGTAAGGGGAGACCGGCAAGTAGGGAGTTGCAGGAGGTGGTTTGCTTCCGTCCATCTGGAGATCAGTGAGGCATGATGAGATTCATGCCAAGACTGTTTGAGGATAGGGGGGAAGAAAGGAAGAGTCGTGTGTCATCTGCATAGCAGTGGTATGAAAAACCATGGGAGCGAATGATTTTGCGTATACTGTGTATATTGAGAAGAGGAGGGGACCAAGTACTAACCCATGAGGGTCTGTGGATATGGAGCGTGATTTGGACACTTCCCTATTCCAAGATACTCTCTCAAAGAGGTAGGACTTAAACCAGCGTAGAGCGGATCCTGAGAAGCCAGGCTTCTTGAGAGTAGAGAGGAAGATGTGGTGGTTAACAGTGTCAAAGGCAGCCAACCGATCAAGTAGCAGTAGAGCTGAGGACCGGCCAGCTGGCTCTAGCAGATCGGAGTGATTTTCCCAGAGGAGTGCAGTCTTGGCAGGGCTCAAATCCCTGAATTTGCCTGGCATAACCACTTGCACTATAGGGTCCCCAACAAAATGGTCATATATGTTTTCATTAATAACTGGGACTTTAGTTCCACTAACTAGATAAACATACCTTCCCTGACTATATCAATTTCTGTGTGGAGAACACCATACCCTTCAAGACTGTACAGTACAACAACAATCTGTCCCTCACAACAATCCAGGTGAGAAATGAGCTCAAGAAGATCGGGGTCAGAAAAGCTGCAGGTCCAGACGGCATCAGCCCCAGGCTCCTCAAGTCCTGTGCAGACCAGCTGTGTGGGTTGTGGAGTACATTTTCGACTCAATTTAATTCAATTACATTTATTTATGTAGCACCAAATCACAACCAAAGTCCTCTCAGGGCACCCAGGAGTTCCACCAGAAGCAAGCACTTGGCGACAGTGGCAAGGAAAAACTTCCTTTGATCAAATCTTGAACATGGGCCTGAAGCTTGGGAGAGTGTCACTGCTGTGGAAAACACCCTATGTGGTAGGACATTCTATGTGAACTATTGAATTTGTACCCAAATTCAGCTGAAATTCCACAGCACTGTCACTCTGTGTTGGCCTTGACAAAGATTAAGCAGTCTCCTTGCTGCATCCCCAGAAAAAAACAGGGTAATCAAAAACTTGCTTTAATATTTTCATAAAATAGACATGAAATAGTGTTAACTCTTGTCACCCCTATAATATCTTTAGCCAACTGTAGACCTCTTCCACACTACAATCCTAACACTTTGTATACCATAGCAGGATTGGATACATAGGTAAATGGCTGCTAGCTGATGGCCAAAAACCAGTGAGCACTAGAGAAGGAAGGGTCTAACAGCCTCTCAGATCTGCAGTGTAAGGTTCTGATATTGGAAAAGGGTGACGGCAAAGGAGCTGAGGATGTCTCATGTTATATAAAGGTTTACAATTAGACAGTTTCTCTTTAATTGTTTAATTTTTCTGCTGTTCTCCAGGGATGCGTTACATCAAAAGTAAACTTTCCCATTTTTGGTGAAGCTACTTTGTCAAAGGTAACTTTAAAGTATCTGCAATGAATAATAATCACAAGAGAAGAGTACGTTGCAGGTGTTGGATAACAAATGAACAAAATTTACAAGCTAAGAAACAAATTGTAAAAATGGATGATCAGCATAAAACAGCATTAGGAACTTAAAAATCAAGTTACACGCCCCCAAATCATGGAACCATGTGCTAAAAGAAGGAGAGACATCTGGAGTTGATAATGGGTGCAGCTTTTAAGGAGAAAAGCTTATACCGGAAAGCTTTCAAACTGATACAATAAGTTTGCATTTCAGGATGCGCTTCTTGAGCATACTGACCAAATGAAAGGCCCTCATTGTTTATAATGCGGCTCAAGTAAAAAGCCCAATAAATTTATCTCAAGCTCTCTGACACTCATGCCCTCACCAAGTCACTGTTGGGTCATGGAAAGAGGAGGGATGTGTTTACTTTTTCTCATTAACAGTTTTCTTGTCTACTAGTCAAGGCAGATGGTTTCCAACTGAGAGTTCTGTTCTGCCGACAGTTTCTACCTGTTAAAAGGAAGTTTTTCCTTGCCACTGATGCCACGTGCTTGCTTGCTACACTGACCAACTTTACAGTTTGTGAACATATTGTGAAACCTATTAAGTCTATAAAATCTATCTGTCTGAAAGATCTCTCTGTAATATTGTGTGTATAGCTGCATCTCTCAGTGTCTTTTTGTTATTACATTTTGTGCATATTTTGAAGTGAATAGCCCCATTTTCATCCCTTTTCTATTGTACCTATTCATTTTCTGGAGAAAAATAAAAGGATGACAACACTAAATGTTGCTACAAGTAAAGGTGATACCAGTTTCCAGCAATGTCATAGGCAACAATTTCATCTAGAATCAGCAAGGTATGTAGGCTGTGTGTTTAGCCTGGCCAGCTTTGCTACCATATCAATAGCTGATTCAAGATTCCTAATTTACTCTTTCAGCAAGTTTAAGGAAGTGAAGAATCAGTAGTCAATGGCAATAGAGTGGTTAATAAAATGTGTTTTTCAACGATTGCAACAACAATCAAAAGGTCATTAAGCTTAGTCATGAATTTGACCCAAAATTACAAAATTACTTTACTACTAGAGAGATCACAACTCTTTGTGGTCATAATCACTGGCCTACATGATCTGTAGGTACTCTGAGCACTATTGAGTCAAATTACAAATCCTTCCTTCCAAGTCTGTGGTTTTGTTTATGTGATATTCAGGTGACGTTAGTAACTACTGATTACAGAAACAGCAAGCAGGTGAAAAAGAGTTCAGTATTTAAAACCTAATAAATCATGAAATTTACAACTAGGACAATCCATGTCTATACAGACTAACTGGGATAGCATATGCTATGATACTGTATATTAATGCTTTGCTGGTAGCCCTTCAGAGGTTGATTATTTAGTACAGACTTTCTATGGGCATATGCTAATAAGTAAATGACATCACAGGTCCGTTGCAGTCATTTGAAAGTGCTCACTGAATTAAAAATGAATACTGCTTGTTGCTCTTACATATAGAATCATGTATCCAGCATCTTGATAGCTGTGTATTTCACAAGTACCCACAAGCCCCCGGGAACATGAATGGCTGGCTGTTGGAGCCAAAGCACAAGGTGAGGAAAGGGTGGTGAATGCTATTATTTGGTAAATTGTAGAAAGAGGAAACCTTGGTAAACCATGCTGCAAAGACTGACATAATGTTTGGTTTTTATAATGTGTGGTTACTATCATAAACACAGTACGGGATCATTATTAATTAATGTTTAATTACTATGTAAAATCACAACTTCCTGGTGAAGTTTAAAAAAACAACTTACCCATGGAAAGTCATTAAAGACATAGGGCACTATAGAAATTCATGTTAATTCTTATTAATGTGCAAGCCAAATAGAGATTGAATGCAGGGAGCAAAAAAAGAGTTGTTACCTGTGCAGTCAAATATTGTTCAACCATCAATACAACAGCTGAGAAAATTGATTGAGTTTTCATTAAGTTGTTTTTGAGATCCTACATTTTCAAATGTACCAAACATATGTTCAGGTCAAATGATGCACATTTGATGCACAAATTTAGCTGTAAAAAAAATTCTAAGGGTTTAACTGTTTCAGTCAGCATACACACCATATTATTTAAATGAGTGTGAGAAAAGGGAACAGGAATGGTTAAGATATTTCTGACTTAGGAAATGCAGACATTGTAAGGCACAGAGCTGTGTGAGTGTCTGTGCTTTACAGTTAATTTAGAACATTGTGTAATGGAGAAGAGATGTGTAGCTCATGCCATTGTATATCTGCGTTTTATAGTATAAAATCACACACGTAAAATCTTGCTTACTATCATTCAGTCATCCATGAAACTGTTACCCACCTACTATGCATTCTTTTCTACATGTTCTATGAATAACTTTGCCTACCACTTGAGTGACAGTAAACAAACCTCTTTAAGACATAAAAAAACACATTAAAATGATGTAATTTATTAAAACTGTCAAGCAAATCTTTTGGAAAACCAAAGCAGACACCCTTGGGCTATTTTGTAACTACACCAACAAAAGAGCTGGGTGATTAGAGGCTGAATTCAGTGGTTATGTTTACACAGTTTTACAGAGAGTGGATGAGAGACAACTTTTACCTTGCAACACATCAGGTGTAGCAAATGGTCACTGCACCATGGTGTAAGTGAGACTGTTTCCTGTATGTTCAGCTGACAGCTTTATGTCTAAAAGACACGCAACATTAGTGAAGTCCTGGAGTAACAGTGTTTAAAGTTTTAAATGCATCTGAGTTTCTCATAAAAATTTAAGCCAGTTCTGCCATCATGTGGTGTTTGGGTAGCATTACCACTGCCCAGTTTTTTCTCTGGCTTAAAATTCTTATACTTTGGCATAATTGTTTGCATTAGTGGAAAGGTATGCAAATAGGTGTCTGCACTGGGGGTGACTGATCCACTGGCTACCAGTACTTGCATATAATTGGTTCGTTCCTGATGCCAATCAACCATATAAAGAGTCAAGATGTTGACAGTCCACACTCCAAGTCCAAGGTTAACTCCTTCTTTGGTTTTAGTAGGAGTGACATTGTAATTATGAATATGTTTTGTTTTGTTATGATTTGGAAGCCTTGAATGTTATTTTTGAATGTTATTCATTTGGTTAAAGTGCTAGAGAAATTGCAAGAATAATAGACCTCTGCAAGCTGCATCATTAATTAAACAAACCAGCTATAAGTTAGAAAGCTGTGTTTTTGTCCATGAATCAGTGAGACTAGCCACCCTCTATAGTTTCTCTAATCTAATTGTTGTGTCATTTGTGATGTAATCTGTCTTATGATCCATAGTCAACTCATCAAATCCATAGTCCCAGCTAGTTTTACCTAAATATGTAAAAAAAAAAAAAAAGTATAAAGTTGCTTACATGGGTGTTTCAAGTTGTTATTTGTTCAAGTTCAGCTTCTTTTCCATTTGTTTTAGGAAAGATGAAAAAGAAGAAACAAATGCTATGAGCAAGCAAAAAAGCCCCCCCCCCCCCCCCCCCACACACACACACACAAAAAAAAAAAAACTGTGGCCACTCTGTGCAATTCAAAAGTTGTTGAGAAAAGTGGGTGAGGGTACCTACTTATCCTTCTCATTCAGGAGATGACGTTCTAGAATAGAATAGAATAGAATAGAATAGAATAGAATAGAATAGAATAGACCATTGACATACTTATCCATAGCCAGCATCTTAGGAGCAGACAGGGAAGAGAGTCAGTGACAGAGTGACAGAGAAGTGGCATGGGAGTGGTTGAAAACCTCCTCCAAACTGAGGTATAGAGTACCTTAGGGACAACTACAGGCAAGAGAAAGGGCATTCTCCCAACAGTTAGCATTACAGCTCTCACTCCAGTCAATATGGGGGCAGTGTTGAAGCACCCCAGGGAAACCAAAAATTACTGGGAGATAAGGGGTGTTAATCAAATGAAATCACAGAATGTGAAGAATGTGATGTCCCCTGTAAAAGGTAAAGGTAAAGACAAAGTGTTCCTTGGCTATAGTACTTACAGCACTTTACCAAGCAACACTTATGGTGTTCTTCATGGGACAGACTGGTCCTTTCCAGCTAGATGGGCTCGAAGGCACTGGATGCAGTTCCAGGAAAGGCAAGTAGCTGGTTAACTGGCTCTGTGGTTAATGAATAAGGCTAGACTGTTGCAGCTGTGAGCCACTGTGAGGACACTGTGAACTGGAAACACTCCCTCTCACTTGTTGTTCCCCTGACCCATGTTAAGCAATGTCTTGAATTAATTCAGAGTCAGAAAAATAGAAAAGATAAAGCTTGGAGGCCGGGGAGGCCTGGCTCACCAGAATGGCATTCAGTGGGCAAAAAATGAGGCTGCTGGAAAGAAATGAGTATTCTGTGAAACATGTTCCAGTCTGGGTTTGGGAAGCAGACAACTTCTCCACATTTCAGGGTAGGCTTGAAACCTTAATCATTGATGATGCTTATAGCTAAGCTCATGTGAGCCATGACTTAGGTATGCTAAAAGCCTAGGCCACCTGAAATTACCAGTAAACATTGATTAAGTACATCTTATGGAATATGTCTTGGTGGTTAGCCCAACAATTTCAATTTCATTTAGGAAACAGAATTAAGAAACTGATAAATTACTTTAGACTTTTAGATGTATGGGTAAAATAATGGCAGCAATTGTTGGTCTTCAGTTGGTCGGAAAAAATGAGGGCAGACCCCTGTCTCCTCCTGTACGGTAGGTGGCAGTATGCACCCAAAACGTTTGTATTAAGAAAAAAGCGAGGAGTAAAATAGGAGAAGAAGATGTAGCGGAAGAAGAAGCAATAGCAACAACAACAGGACGTCGACATGGCTGCAGACAGTGATGTAAGTGTTTTAACCCAAGAACTTGGTGCACTTCGGCAGAGTTCACAACGAGCGCATCACACATCAGAATTTAAGCTCAGTCTTATTAGTCTTTCTGTCTTTTCCAGCCCGAGTCAGAGGTGTTTGAGATCACCGATTTCACCACCGCGTCGGAATGGGAACGGTAGGCAAGTTTATAACCACTCTGATGACAAAAATCGTTCAAGCTGTAATCTAGATTATAATACTGTGAGTTAAACTGATACAAGTAATAAGTACAGCAGTTAGTGCGCTGCAGTCTTGCTGCGATACAAACATGCAATTTGCGTTTCCATCAGATGACATTAAATTCACTGACATCATTTCATTATCGTCCTAACCTCGTTATGCACAAGTGAGGCCATAACCTAATCCGACACTTACCCTAAAATTTGAAGGGGAACTCTGGTATTTTTCAGTGTAAACCATATTTTTCTATGTGTTTACGATTACTGAGAACAGCAGATTTTAGCATTGGTCCAGTACTGATCGAGCCATTAGCTATAACACTGGTTACAGTGTACACTAAAAGACAGTAGCACAATATGCGTCCACCAAACGTGCTTATTTTTGCAAACGATGGTGTCAGATTATTTCTAAGATTCTACGCAAATGCACAGCTGTGATCAATCGTGATATTTAAGCACAACACTTAGACAATAAATAAATAAACATCAAAATAAATGAATCATATACTTCCTCTTACTCAAGTTACTCATGTTTCCACGGCCTTCTTCCCGGCAATAGAACACTTTCACAAGCGATGTCAAAGCCTCTATTTCATAGTATTGCTGAACCAAGCCTGTCATTGGCATTTGGATCCTAGAAACATTTGTGAGGTATCTCTGTCCTTATCTCTTAGTATTTTATTTACCTAAGCTTAAAGTTTGTTAAATGGCCCTTCTCTATTTCAGTGCTTAGATAGCCATGTCCAGTATTGTCGTCGATCTAGGTATAATCATTTATCATAGTATGATATTATGCATATCTGACTATTCCCAGCTGCTGATTGCAAATTTATTTTATCTTCTTGAAGGTTTGTGTCTAGAGTTGAGGAAGTGCTAAATGACTGGAAGCTCATTGGGAACTCTGCAGTAAAGTTGTCCCCTGAGAAGGTACTCTTTCAATAAGCTTTAAATAATCAGCTGAATAATACCAGAGAACATCATGTTTACAGTAGGCTCCTCACCTTTACTCTGTTATGATGCTACATTATTTAAACACAGGGTGAATACACCAGTGGCACCTGGGGAGAGAAGTCTCAGGATATTAATTTTGCTGACTTCAAGTTCTACATAACTCACTACTTCCTGAAACAAGAATGTGAGAAGGACAGTGGGAAGGACATGCTTGAGGAAGGTACAGTCACAAGTGAATATGCCATAGTACCTAGGTTACTAATGAATGGATGGTATTATAATGATATTAGTGTTTTTGCAGTTGCATTGTGTGTTGCATAATGTGTCATACTTTTAGAAGCAGCATATCCTCACAATAGCAAATCCATAAAGCTAAGCCAAAAAATCAGTATAAATGACTGCATTACTATTGTAGAATGACCTGTTAAGCCTGAAAAACTCACAAAAAGTATAATGTTTTTCATCAGAAAAGTCAAAAATATATCTTATTGCACTCAACTGTCTAGTACTATTTATTGTTGCAATGAGGAATGAAAAGCTACAGCTTTTCCATTAGCCTCAAGACAGTTGGTAACAGTCTTTTGTTTTGACCAGTTTGTGAAGTAAAACATATAGTCTAAAGTCTTCACTAGGATTTTGTTTCCTTTTTGTCTTGCTGCATCTTTATTCCCTTATCCTTAAATCACAGTGAATGTTATTGGAATGGGCAGAATTTAAATGGTGAGGGAATGCACCCAGACATGTGACATCGACAGTTTGACGCAACTTATGATTTTGTGTCCAGAGTCTTTCCCATTGGCAATGCAGGACCTCCTGTGTATGAACAATGATTTTCCTCCTCGGGCACACTGCCTTGTTAGATGGTGAGTAAAATCTCCTCCCCTGCCAAGCACTAGTACTCTTTCAATTTAAAAAATGAAAACAAAACAAACAAAAAATAACTGCGCACTTGACATCAGCACTACCTGTCGACAACTTGGTCCTACTGGACTCAAAACATTTCTTAGCACTTGTTCGCATTGTTTTTCCTACCTATGTCTTTGCTTATGTTACTTTATGAGAGTTTTATAGTTAAATGCAAAGGTATATTAATTATCAATTTACAGGACTGAGGACTTGCACATGAATAGACTTTTAGTCTGATTACTTGGTTACATTTACCCTATATGGACATTAAAGTTATGGCTACTTATCTTCAATGTTATTAATTCTTCAAATCATATATTAAGCTATATATGATTTGATAATGCTGTATTAAGATAATGTCAACCATGAGTAAATAAAGTTATACCATGCTAAGCTTGTTCTATGACAAGGTCCGAAAGACAGTGAAGTAGAGCAAAATGTGATGCATGTGTGCATGTTATGCTGTATTTGTGGTTACAGGTATGGTATACGAGAGTTTGTGGTCATCGCCCCTGGAACAAACTGTGAGGCTATCATCAGCGAGTCCAAATGCAATCTTCTTCTCAGCTCCATTTCCATTTCTTTGGCGAACAGTGGCTGGTGAGTCACCCTCATTATTCAAGGGCGTTACAACCCAGCTAAAGGAAGCGGCTGTAGCATAAGTTTCATTTGAGAGTGTTTTAATGAAAAATAAGAGACAGCTCGTTCTGGTAATTAACAAAAAGGGGTGAGGTCTAACTGCAAAGAAAAGGGCCGCAGGTGCTGTTCAACAAAACAAAAGATCAAAACCAAATAATACAGTCTAAACTCAGGTCTCGCCTCTAATAAAAGAAAAAGAGAAAATAAAACCTCACGTTTCCTAACTAACTCAATATAACGAAAACCAAAAATACATAAGAACAGCAACCCTGAACCTAGTGTGTCTAGTCACAGAGCTCTCTCCTACTGTGCAAGGTGTTGTCAGTGGGTTAGTCTCAGTCCTGGCCCAGTTCTAGCAGCTTCCAGTATCTCGAACACAACAGACAAAGTCTCTGGAACAAGTACAGCCTAGTGATGCTAGCATTGCAGCCCCACACCCTCTCAACTGGTAGGTGAAGCAGTTTTATAGTCTCTTCAGTCGGACTAGTTGGAGTTGATTACTGTTGCTACGGGGTTGGCCAGGCCAGACTGGACTCTCATGCACCAATCCCGCTCCAGACAGCGTTGATGAGGGAAGATCCAATCAGCCTGTGGGGGAGAAGACCTCAGGCACACTCAGCGATTACTGTACACCCACTGGGGGGGAAAGCCAGACCCATGGCCGTAACAAAGGGAGTATTTGTTTTATGTGTTAGTCCACTTGTGGGAAAAGGGGCTCAGCTAGTAAACTTACGTCACAGTCACCAGGGCACAGTAAACCTCAAATTTAAGCACAGAGCAAACATCAAAACCTGTATCAAATCCAAGCTTAATGTCAGGGCTTATCACTGGCTTATAACCCAGTTACCAAACAGCAATCTCAGCAGTGGATGGGCAAAGAGAAAAGTCAGTGTACCAGATCCGGACGGCATGCTGTAGCTAAATACTTTGAAATTTTGACTCATCGGTCCGAGCACCTGCTTGCCATTTTTCTGTACCCCAGTTGTTGTTGCACATAGTTGAAATGCTTGGCCATGTAACCAAGCGGAGGTATGGCTTTGTGGTCTCAATTCTTCCATGAAGAGCTGGCCAGACTTCTCATGGCAGTAGATGGATGTACCTGGGTCCCACTGTTTTTTGCCGGTTTTGAGCTGATGGCACTGATGAACATCTTCTGATTTTGAAGGGAAGTAAGCATAATGTGTCTGTCATTTGCTGAACTAAGTTTCCTTGGCCGACCACTGTGACCACGGTCTTCAACATTGCCTGTTTCTTTGTGCTTCTTCAAAAGGGCTTGAACAGAAGATCTTGAAACCCCACACTGGTTTCAAATCTTTCCCTGGGGGAGACCTTGCTAGTCTTAGTCTTGCCATGGTGTATAACCTGTGACATGAAACTGTCTTCCACAACCCTTCCTTGGTCACAGAGTTTGGCTGTTCTTCACACAGTTTTAAGCCTCACACAGCTGTTTATTTTTCAGTTAATGACTGTGTTTCGACCTACATATGAAGTTGATGACCATTAGCACCTGTTTGGTATAATTGGTTAATCATAAACCTGACTATGATCCTACAAAATCTCTGACTTTGTGAAAGTCTATGTACAAAATTGATGCTGTTTTGAAAGCAAAGGGTGGTCACATCAGCTATTGACTTGATTTAGATTTTTCTTCTGTTTGCGCCTTTGTATTTTGAAAATTGATAAATATAAACAATTACTTTTTGTAAGCATTCTAATTTGACAGCATTTCTTCGCACCTGCCTAAGACTTTTGCATAGTACTGCATGTACAGTGGGGCAAAAAAGTAATTCACATTGTAGGAATTAAATGGAATGAATTAATTGGTTAATTCCTCGGTAAAATAAGTATTTGGTCACCTACAAACAAGCAAGATTTGTGGCTCTCACAGATCTGTAACTTCTTCTTTAAGAGGCTCCTCTGTCCTCCACTCGTTACCTGTATTAATGGCATCTGTTTGAACTCGTTCTCTGTATAAAAGACACCTGTCCAGAACCTCAAACAGTCACACTCCAAACTCCACTATGGCCAAGACCAAAGAGCTGTCAAAGGACACCAGAAACAAAATTGTAGACCTGCACCAGGCTGGGAAGACTGAATCTGCAATAGGTAAACAGCTTGGTGTGAAGAAATCAACTGTGGGAGCAATTATTAGAAAATGGAAGACATACAAGACCACTGATAATCTCCCTCGATCTGGGGCTCCACGCAAGATCTCACCCCGTGGGGTCAAAATGATCACAAGAACGGTGAGCAAAAATCCCAGAACCACACGGGGGGACCAAGTGAATGACCTGCAGAGAGCTGGGACCAAAGTAACAAAGGCTACCATCAGTAACACACTACGCCGCCAGGGACTCAAATCCTGCAGTGCCAGACGTGTCCCCCTGCTTAAGCCAGTACATGTCCAGGCCCGTCTGAAGTTTGCTAGAGAGCATTTGGATGATCCTGAAGAGTATTGGGAGAATGTCATATGGTTAGATGAAACCAAAATAGAACTTTTTGGTAAAAACTCAACTTGTCGTGTTTGGAGGAGAAAGAATGCTGAGTTGCATCCAAAGAACACCATACCTACTGTGAAGCATGGGGGTGGAAACATCATGCTTTGGGGCTGTTTTTCTGCAAAGGGACCAGGGAAAGAATGTAAAGAATGTAAAGGAAAGAATGAATGGGGCCATGTATCGTGAGATTTTGAGTGAAAACCGCCTTCCATCAGCAAGGGCATTGAAGATGAAACGTGGCTGGGTCTTACAGCATGACAATGATCCCAAACACACCGCCCGGGCAACAAAGGAGTAGCTTCGTAAGAAGCATTTCAAGGTCCTGGAGTGGCCTAGCCAGTCTCCAGATCTCATCCCCATAGGAAATCTTTGGAGGGAGTTGAAAGTCCATGTTGCCCAGCGACAGCCCCAAAACATCACTGCTCTAGAGGAGATCTGCATGGAGGAATGGGCCAAAATACCAGCAACAGTGTGTGAAAACCTTGTGAAGACTTACAGAAAACGTTTGACCTCTGTCATTACCAACAAAGGGTATATAACAAAGTATTGAGATGAACTTTTATTGTTGACCAAATACTTATTTTCCACCATAATTTGCAAATAAATTCTTTAAAAAACAGACAATGTGATTTTCTGGATTTTTTTTTTTTCCTCATTCTGTCTCTCATAGTTGAGGTATACCTATGATGAAAATTACAGGCCTCTCATCTTTTTAAGTGGGAGAACTTGCACAATTGGTGGCTGACTAAATACTTTTTTGCCCCACTGTATATGGTATACATATGTATGTGTGTTTGTATTATTTGTGTATATATCATACATATACCATTTGTAAAGGGCTGTTCTTCCTAGTAATATCTGCTCCTCCTTATCTTGTGCATACAGCCAGGTGCCCATGTTTGTGCAGATCCAGCAGAAGTGGAGGCGTATGTATGTTGGAGAGTGCCAGGGGCCATGTGTTCGCACTGACTTTGAGATGGTCCACCTTCGCAAGGTGCCAAGCCAGTACAATCACCTGTCTGGTTTGCTTGATATCTTCAAATCCAAGATAGTAAGTGTGTTAATACAAGGCACACTAATATAAGCCAGTGTGAGTCAGGCTTTATTTGCTTTGCAGTTACCCTGGGTTCCTTTGTGACCTCTCAGACTATTCACATGGAGCTTTATGAGTGATCTTTGGTGGTTGAGCACTCCTAGGGAGTTTAAGAATGGTGCTGAGTCTCCTCAATATGTGCACAATCTGACTGTGGATTTGCGGAGTCCGAACTCTTCACAGATGGTTTTGTAACTTTTTCTGACCTGATGAGCAACAACTATTTTTCTGAGGCCCCCAGAAACCTCCTTTGTCTGTGCCATCATACACTTCTATATACACGTGTTGTGAAGATCAGACTTTGACAAATCCCTGTTTTTTAATAAAATAGCACACTGAATGACAGCTTATTGCAGAGAGCATTTTAACCTCACAACAACAAATTTTTTCTGCTTGTTTTTCTTGTTAGGGTTGCACCCTGTCCCCTCTACCTCCAGTCAACATTGCCATTCGTTTTACCTACATTCTCCAGGACTGGCAGCAGTATTCCTGGCCACAGCAACCTCCAGGTAGGACATACAGAACAGAAGTTGCAAAGCTAAATGGACTCTGAACTAACTTAATTTTTCACTGAACTAGCTTTTGTCATGACTTAATTGTCAAAAATTGTTAAAAGTCAGAAAAGTCAGAACTTTTTAGTTTACACTTGCTGAAATGTTACATGTTTTTTTGCCACAAATTTGTAGCTGCAGATACAGTTGTTGCATGCAGCCTCCAAACTGACTTCCTCATTCAATCATTTAGTCAACACTAAGAAGTAGTTGTTGCCATTTTAAATACTTATAAACAGGTTTGTCCTAGTATACCCATTTTAACAGTAAAAACCCCTCCTTTTTTCTTCTCCTTCCATACAAACTTTTATCTGGTAGATAAAGGCAAAGATAGACCTTTATAGATAGTATATAAAAAGGGAATACTTTGATCTTGAGTCTACTGAATAGATGCAACGTAATTTATTCAATCAAGGGACCACAAAAATTGGTGGAGGATGAGAAGGAGGGTGGTATTGTCCTGCTAGATCCTCTGGAAACAAGATCTTGAGTTTGCCCAGGTGGTAGTTATACACCACCCCCTTTTTCTCCTGAGCCTGTCACTCCGGCATTCTCTGTCCACCAACATGACAACCACTAGTCTGTTGGCCTTCAGCCCTTACCATAGCCTGCTAACCTCTAGCTTGCATTAAGGTCTGCCTACCCCGAACATGCCTTTCCTTATCCTGGAATTCCTCAACACTAGGATTCTTAAATTAAACAACTGAGGAAACACGCTGACCACCCTAGTGGTCACTTTTTAAGAGGTCTTGCCTGGATATTATCACAAGGAAACTAAGAGTCTCCAGAAGTAGGCATGGTCCCCGTGTCTGCAGGAGCTCTGTCCCTCATCCTTGACTTTTGGTTGCCCTACAGCTTGTATCTTTCCATCTCTCTCCTGCTCCACCTTTGTCCTCCACACAGACCCTCTGCCTAGATGAGGTCTCCTGGTTGGCACCTGCCCTGCCTGAGACTGTCCACAATGAGGTTACTTGCTCCCCCCTTGTTTATCCTCCAGGCAGTCCCCCAGATAAAGATCTCCAGCTCTGTTCTTTTGCCCCCCAAGCCCTCAACCCCAACATCAGACTGTCCTGCATGTTTTCTTTAAAAAACTCTGCAGATGTGTCAATGTGTCATCGTCCTGGGTTTTCATCTCTTACTTTATGCTTGTCATGCATAAATACTGTACAATGCAGCTGTTTTTCTATTTGTCTGACTTTCTGGCAGACTTTGACACACTCCTTGGTGGTGAAGTAGGAAGTGTGGAGTTTGGGAAGCTTCCATTTGGAGCCTGTGAGGAGCCAATCGGGTAAAGGCAATATAATTCTGATGACAGTACTTTCCAAAAAAAAACGTAGGGCTGTTGGGGCTTGCTGATATGACTTTGAATGAATAACGCGATTATTTCAAACTTTTACATTCTGTGTAACAATTAATTTGTGATTATTTTAGAATTTATAATTATTTTATCTGTACATACTAGATTTAACACTGTTGCTTAACGTCTCATGTCTTATAATGTTGCCACTGGTGACATTTTTGCTGATATTAACCTAGATACTCACTATATTCTTAATTACAGAAGCGAATATCTGCTCAAGCACTCACAGCTCTTTTCCTCATTCAATGCATTTATACTGTTGGCTACTAACATTACAGAGTGTTAGAAATTCCACTCTGCAGTAGATATCCAGCATAATGACAGAGACACTGCAGGGATTTTAACTAACTTTCTTAACAAAAACATGACAGTCAGAGAGAAGCTACACTGCCACTTCCTTACTCTTGCTTGGCATCTCACTCACTCAGCTAACTTACTGCCAGCCTGCTCTGCATACAGGCTAAAAGACAAGAGATACCTCAAATAGTCAACGTGCTCCTCAACAAACTGTTGAAAACTTTCTCTTCTAAACTTGTATGTGTAAATAAGTTTTCATGGAGCTGTGCTACACAAACTCTGCAGTCAGTTTTGTTTTCATCACAGTTTGTTTTAACATTGACAGTGTCTAGCAACTCTAATCCCAAATTTGACTCAGAACTAATTTTCATTAGTTATTCGAGTTATTCGATATGAGTTTTGCTGCACCACATATAGTTTTTATTATAATTCAATTCTCCTGTGTTCTCCTGTGCATGTTGACGCTGCAGTGGAATTATTTTGTGAAATCATTTGTATTTAAATTTGTATCTATGCTTCTGTATGTATGTTTCCTTTTTGTTATGTTTATATAATACAGTTGACTACAAAACCATAAGAATAAATTGTCTTAGAGGTGTGATTAGTGCTCAGTTGCCTGACAATGTACATACATGCATATAGGGGGTTGAGTTTCTAAAAAGGAATGAAGGGAGGGGTATGTTCATTTTGCTGTTGAGTTCAAATATCAGCAGCCTGCCTCCAGAACCACCGACACTTTAACCTTTAACCTTTGTAAAACAGAAGTAATTATTTTGGCTGTTGCTGTGTTGCAGTGAGCTTCATCTTGCAACCACATGGCCTCACTTGACGGAAGGCATAGTTGTGGATAATGATGTCTACAGGTGAGAGTGTCCTCTATTCTTTCCTACATTTTGAACTGGACTACTACTACGAAAACTGTTTTTGCAAATTTCAATTCAATTTTCAATTCAATTTTATTTATATAGCGCCAATTCACAACAAAAAGTCATCTCAGGGCACTTTACAAACAGAGCAGGTCTAGACCACACTCATTACTGTTAGTTACACCCAACAGTTCCACCATGAGCAAGCACTTGGCAACAGTGGCAAGGAAAAACTTCCTTTTAACAGGCAGAAACCTTGGACAGATCCTGGCTCTAGGTGGGCGGCCATCTGTCTTGACCGGTTGGGGGGGGGGAGAGAACAATATAGAATAATGACAGCAATAGGCAGCAGAGGACACGGGGCAGGTCGGTGGAGCCACAGGTCAGATGTTCAGCTCTGGAGCCACAGGTATCTGTAGAGAGGTACAGAGAGAGAGAGACCAGAGAGAAACAAGCACAGCACTAGGGGAGAGAGGACACAGAGCTAATGGAGTTTAAGGAGAGAGAGGGAAGAGGAGGAGTGTGGAGACGATCATGGGATGTCCCCCAGCAGCCTCGGCCTATAGCAGCATAACTAGGGGATGGCATGGATGGTGTAGTTCAGATGGTAACTAGAGCTAGCTGTAGGCTTTGTCGAACAAGAAGGTTTTAAGTTTTACTTTAAAAGTAGAGAGGGTGTCTGCCTCTCGGACCCAGACTGGCAGCTGGTTCCACAAGAGAGGAGCCTGATAGCTAAAGGCTCAGCCTCCCATTCTACTTTTGGAGATTCTGGGAACCACAAGCAAACCTGCACTCTGGGAGCGAAGTGATCTGTTGGGTTGATAGGGACTTAGCATCTCATTGAGGTACAATGGAGCTTGGCCATTAAGGGCCTTGTAGGTAAGAAGAAGGACTTTAAAATCTATTCTGGACTTTACAGGGAGCCAATGAAGAGAAGCTAAGACCGGAGAAATATGATCTCTCTTACTAATTCCCACCAGAACCCTCGCAGCAGCGTTTTGGATGAGTTGGAGGCCTTGCAGTGAGCTAGTCGGACAACCTGACAACAAGGAATTACAATAGTCCAGGCTTGAGGTAACAAATGCGTGGACTAGCTTTTCGGCATCATTTTTGGACAGGATACTCCTAATCTTAGCTATGTTGCGCAAGTGAAAAAAGGCAGTCCTAGTGACCTGCCTAATATGGGGCTGATAGGACATATCCTGGTCAAATATGACTCCCAGGTTCCTCACGGTAGAACTGGAGGCCAGGGTAACACCATCCAAAGCGACTGCAAGGTCAGATAACCTGTCTCTGAGGTGTTTAGGCCCAAACAAAATCACCTCAGTTTTGTCTGTATTTAGAAGCAGAAAATTATAAGTCATCCATGCCTTAATGTCTGTCAGACATGTCTGAAGTCTGACTAATTGATCTGTTTCTTCTGGTTTCATAGATAAATATAGCTGTGTATCGTCCGCGTAGCAGTGGAAATTTATGTTGTGCTTCCTAATAATATTGCCTAGGGGGAGCATGTAAAGGGAGAACAACAGTGGTCCAAGCACAGAACCCTGTGGAACTCCATGATTAACCATTGTGTGCACGGACGAGTCATTATTAATGTGGACAAACTGGAATCTGTCGGATAGATAAGATTTAAACCAGCTTAGTGCTGTTCCTTTAATGCCAATGACATGTTCTAGTCTCTGTAGTAGGATACCGTGATCGATGGTGTCAAATGCAGCACTGAGGTCTAGCAGGACAAGTAAAGAGACGAGGCCATTGTCAGAAGCTATTAGGAGGTCGTTGCTAACCTTAACCAATGCTGTTTCTGTGCTGTGATTTATTCTAAATCCTGACTGAAATGCTTCAAATAAACTGCTCCTCTGCAGGTGATCACATAACTGATCAGCCACGGCCTTTTCAAGGATTTTAGAAATAAAGGGGAGGTTGGATATTGGTCTGTAGTGCGCTAAAACACCAGGGTCGAGAGAAGGCTTTTTGAGTAGAGGTTTGATGACAGCAACCTTAAAAGCCTGTGGAACATAACCTGTTAGTAATGACAGATTGATCTGGTCTAATATAAAAGTGCCAATCAGGGGGAAAACATCTTTTAGAAGACGAGTTGGGATGGGGTCCAAAAGACAGGTTGAGGGTGATTTCTGCATTGTGCTGAAAATTTCAACTGTATGTCAACTGCACTGCTGACATCAGTTTGCAAACTAGACTAATTAGCTAGTTAGCCATTTGACACAATAGTCACAAACAACATAAGTCATTTTAGATGTGGGAGTATTCTTCTTTACCACTACAAACAAAGTTTGTCTGTCCTTGGCTTAAACTATGTTTTTATATTTTAGATTTTCTGTTAATTTTTTTCTTTGTTTCACAATGGAAAATGTATTGAGCTTGATATGAAAACCACTTTGAGATTATTTTTAATGAAATAGTTGTATTTAATGTACATGTAAGAACCATGTCTATGTTTCTGTAGGTCTTAAAGAAAACGTAGTTTTGATTTTAGTCTGTTGGCAAATAAATAATAAATGGACGAGCAACAAGTCATTTGATTTAACCTTTCATGCTGTTTTTATGACCTGACAGTGACCTCGACCCTCTTCAGGCTCCTCATTGGTCAGTCCGAGTCAGGACAGCTGAAAACCCTCAGTGTTTACTGGGTAAGATGAATCCCTTGGTGTCCATTAGACATTAACTTACAAAAGTAAGAAAAAAGGCAGTTAGATTATGTCATTTAAGGTGCTGCCTACACAAATTAGTCTGTTCCAGAAAGTGTTTTTCAGCAAGTGTGGTGATCTATCATGTACCTGTTGTGTTTTAACCCTTTCACATAGACAGCTACTCAAAAGCCATTTTCTTGTATATGTATGGGTTGAACAGTGTTACAATATGTCAAAATATGCTGTCCAATAAGTCAGGGAGGGAGGTGAATGTTGAGAAGTTCGTTATAATCATTCAGGTTGGAGCTTTGGTGTGCAGACAGTTTTGGTCTGGACAGTGTGAGCAATGTAAAAAAGATTTGACTGATTCTTTTCTTCTCTTGCAGGTGACCTTCTGACAGAGTTCTTTAAGCTCTGTAGTAGGAAGGAGTCTACAGAGGACATTTTGGGAAGAGGACTGGCTGAAGAAGAGGGCAAAGGTCAGGTTATTGGCTATAATCTTTAATACTGGAATGGATGGCACTGTTCTCACTCTAATATGACTAAGCATAACATTTTTTAAAGCAGGACATCTACTGCTTTCTGTCACTGATGTTCATAAAGTATTTGAATTTAGCCTCGGATTACCACAACTCTAAAAGCTGATGATCCATCAACAATATACATTATATACATTATTTATACAGTGTAAAATTTGAGATGGTAACTTCTTAATGTCTTTTTTCTCCTGCAGAAACTAGTGACATCAGCTCTGCTTTATCCAAGCTGACAGAGCCAACAGCACCAGTGCCAATCTCCAAATTGTCTGTGTCCAACATGGTGCACAGTGCCCGAAAGCACATTCGCCGCCACCGACACGCTGATGAATCGCCATTGAACACTGATATACTCAATTCTATACTTTTGGTGAGGGTTATTCATTTTATGTGCATGTTATTATCAGACAAAACAAACACAGCAAAGGAAACCACAGGGTTTTCCTTGTCTAATCATAGCATAGTTATCTCAGCATACTTTTCATAGGGAGGGTTCTTGACCTCTTTAAATTATTTACAAAGACCCAACAATTCACACAGTGGCAAGGATAAACTCCCCTTTAACAGGTAGAAACCTCGAGCAGAGCCGAGTTTTGGGTGGGTGGTCATCTGTTTCATCGACTGGTTCAAAACAAAGACAGAGAGAGATCACAATGAAAGTTCCACATAGGGATTTAATGTCCTAGGAATAGTTATTATGGTGAACGATAATAATTGAAGCAACAGATGTTAGCAGGAACATGTAGGTTGCTTGTAATCAGTTATCCAGGCTTTGGTTAAAAAACCCTGTGGAAAGTGACAGCAGGCTGAAAAGCACAGAACTATGGAGGAGAGGGAGAAAGTCTGTATATGTACAAAAATAAATGCATGTAGGAGTTGAAACAAATCTTCCCCTAGGCCAAGAAAGAAACATGAGTGTGCTGAAAATCATTTTAGCATTATGGCTGAATATTGGGCTAAATATTGGTTAGAACAATAATATATATACACAATATATGTTGGCACACCTTGCATAACTGCATGAACCGTTATGGCACTTATGGCAATACAATTCAATACAGCTACTGCTGCTCGTAGCAGCTGGCATGTTTGACTGTGCATGCGTGGGGACCCGGATGCTAGAAGAGAAGAGCTCTCAGACTGGCTGTCCGTCAATCCGTCACTGTATTGTACGTCAACCAAGTGATCTACCGGTCGATTGCGATCAACGTATCAGGCACCCTTGATATATGTAAATGTATAATTGAATTGCACTTATTCGTTTTTGTTTTTTCTGCCTCAGTATCTCTTCCCAGATGCTGCTGTTGAGAAGTCATCAGAGACCAGCAAGAATAAAACAGCACAGTCAAATGCCTGCGGGAAAGCCGAGAAAGATAAAAACTCAGAATGTGTATGTTAGTCATTTAATCACACACTGTCACAATTTGACTGGAGTCCAAGCCAAATGACATTTAAATTTCATTTAAATTTAAAGTCATTGTTTTCTATTGTTAAGGATATTTTGAATAAGGAATAGCGCATGTTACATACACATTCAAACACCACAGAACTATAAAAAGAACTACAACCATTGCAGAACCTTTAGATTAATGTGCAAATATGGGAAAGTTTGTGTTTGTATTGGAAGGTAGTGTTTAATAGTTAGCATTCCCCTTTATTTGATTCCTGTTCGGTGTTAAACTTTCCCATTCACTGTTTATTGTTGTTTTCTCTGCTTCCTGTTCTCCTGTCTCTAGAACCTCTATCTTCAGCTGAAGTCTGCACCAAGTGACAGTCTGACATACCGGCTGGCACTCTGTATGTGTCTGGTCAATTACAACCATGGTGGGCTGCGAGCTGTTGCCCACCTGTGGCAGGAGTTTGTTCTGGAGTTGCGCTACCGCTGGGAAAACAACTACCTCATCTACGGGTACGAAATACATTTGGGCTGTTCCAAGGCTAGTTTAGAAAGGGCCATAGGCATAGATTTTGAAATTTCTATCTCACCAAACATAGCAACCACCGTCTAGTCAATTGTCAAGGAAAAAGCTGTCAATTTTATAATGCTAGCATTTCTCGTTGCTCTTGGCCTTTTATCAGTTCCTTACAACACTGGTATAAATTACTGTCATGCAACAGCATGTCGTTGTAGATTTCTTAGTTGGAGTTAGTTGAGCATCTACAACCATGCTTGTTTATATAAGTGCAAGAAAACCTTTGCAAGTAATAATAAAAAAAACAAAACAGCTTAAGTAATAAACCTGTCTAACAAGCATAAACGTAGAAAAACAACAACAGCAGCTAGGATGATGGCTAGGATGATTATTACAAACAGGCTACAACAAAAGCCATCTTTTGTGATTTTTAAATATTTACCCTAGTTTGTCATCTATAAGTTTGGCAATTTCTTGGAAAGTTGTCTTGGTGGCTGAGACACCCCTCCTCTTGTCAGCAGAGGGGAGATCACAGAGGACATGATGAATGACAAAAACATTTTTATTTTATTGACATTTACAACAATATTGGTTGTATAATTTTAATTCTGTACTGGCGTTTTTAAAATTATGTATTTTTGAAATTTAAAAAAAAATCTATACGTGTTAACAAAGACCTAAATTGCTAAGGAGTACCAGTAAGAGTAATGGTGTCAATAAAGTCCTAATTATTACATTCCTACACATAGTTTATTTCATTTGTCCATTTCATCACTACATCATTTAATGTATTCCAAGTAGAAAGACAACTAAAATACAAACCATAATGAAGCATGCTTCACAAGTAGAAGCAATACTTAAATCAATCAAGAAGTAGTTTTTAAAGTTGCTCAATCTATTACCCTGATCATGTTAACTCAAATTAATTTTATCTTCTCCATATGCTTCTTAATCTGCAGACTTGCTGCTGGACCTCCTGATCTTCGTTGTTGTTTGTTGCACCAAAAGCTACAGGTAGCCATTCATAGAAAGGCCTGTGTGTGTGTGTGTGTGTGTGTGGGTGTGTGTGGGTGGGTGGGTGGGTGTGTGTGTGGGTGTGTTTTAGCCATAAGAATAGATGAAATTAACAAAAAATACGTGGCTGTCATTCTTCTTAATATGAAGACGTGAAACTGGGAGAAAATACAATCCGAGTTAAATTGTTGAGGCTTTAGTTGCATCTACTCCTCCACTTATCCTCACCTTCGAAGAATGTAGGAGAACATACAGTGCTGCGAAAGCATGAAAGGCCCTGTCTGCAACCAGAGTTTGCCTTTTGGTATAATGAAATATATGAATCTACAATCAAAAACTAGGTAAGTCTTTGATGTATTGGCGAACATGCCATGCATGTTAATCTTGTCATTTTGAAGACTATATATTTTGAGGACCTTGCTCAGGCTAAACGGAATTGCATCAAAATGATTGTCCATGGTGTGCAATGGTTGCCGTGAGTCAAGTTTTACTACCTGCAGCTTGATCAAATAACACATAACAGCAGAGCAGCCCTTACTTTGCACTGCTTTCATGGTGACAGCAGCTCTGTACGCCATTTCAACACCATTAATGGTTTTAACTTGGTTTTAACCTCTTTTGTTTTATTTTATATCTTGTTTTTAGGCTATGATTTCCAGCGGACAATATATCGACATATATTGTCGACTGCTGCCTATTTAAAAGCTAACAGTAGTATCACTCACTTAAACTCAGTGCAGCTGTAACAGCACCCCTGTTCCATGGATTTTTGCAACTTACTGTTATTGAGTTACAACAATCTAAAAGCTCAGGTTTACACCTCAGGATTTAGCCAAGCCTGTGTGTTGGCAATCAGTGCAGGCACATACGTGATCCAGTTAACTATCCACATTAGTGAGCAAGATGCTTGACAGAGAAGATCTGTGTGGTTGGTATTAGTGTTTAAAGGCCTGTTCACACCAAAGATTTCTGACAAAACAACTTGCAACTGTTTGTAATGCTTTGGTCTGGAAAAATTGCTTGTTCAAACCAGTGCAACATTTAGTGTGCTGCCAGGTGGTGCATTACATCAGTGACTGATTAAGGTAGATGCAGCTTGTTGAGGGTACAGTACTGCTAATCCGAACCTATATTGTTATTCTTAATTTTAGGGCATTATTATGCTTTGTACTGTTCACAAACTGCTACTGGAGGTTCCCTCACATCCCTCTGACAGTCAGCCAGTAAATGTACAATGTAGAGTCTGTAGAGTATCTCCTTTCTGGACATGCAATGCTCTGTAGCTCTGCCCACCAGCAGCTTCAGATATTATTCATGTTTGTTTCTCCTGCAGCTTTCACAACTTTTCATTTGTTCAGTGCTCACACAGTTTCAGGACTTTTTACATGAAGTTTGTTTTTACTCTGTTACAGATACGAGATGAAATATAGAGAAGTGCAATAGCTGTTCTCAAACATCTGAGTTTACTACTTATGTGTGACTAATTGAGGGGAACCCCCCCAAGTGCAGGGAGGTAGGCAGTTATTGGGTAAGAACGGTGGTCCACAATGATATGAATAGATTTGAAGTTGCATGTCACGCACGCAATCATAAAGCAAACTTATTTTTCCTCCAAATAATATTGAGTGAGAAGTGAGAAACTTCAGGTACAAGAAATACTCATTTCCATCACATTGTTTGTGGATAGATTTGGGTACATCTCCCAAACTCACTGTGACTTTGTATTTAGATAAATTAAGCTAGGTGGCTCAGAGGTCTTCTTATTAGGTCATCCACTAATAAGAAGACTGAAGGTCTGATATGTTCTTTTTCTGTTGTTGTGGAAGTGACCTTGGGCAAGATACAGAATTACAAATTGCTCCCAAATTCTGCGCCAATGTCTATGAATGTTTATTTTTCTTGTATGGTTTCCGTCAGATGTGTGTAAGAGTGGGTGAATGCTGATTAAGCACTGTTGGAAGACTGAAAAGGTGCTGTATAAATGCAGTGCATTTATAGTCTCATTTGATGCAGTTGCCCCTAAACAAGCCAAAAATGTTAAATTGTAAATGACTATAAAAGAAATTTCATTAAAGGTGAGATGCTCTAGAGCAGGGATGTCAAACTCATTTTAGGTCAGGGGCCACATGGAGGAAAATCTATTCCCAAGTAGGCCGGACCGGTAAAATCATGGCATAATAACTTAAAAATAACGACAACTTCAGATTTGTTTCCTTTGTTTTACTTTGGTCCAAAATAGTACAAGCACATTCTGAACACATCACAAATAATGCTCTTTACAAAACACTTCAAATTAGTTGAAAATTCTGAGGAAAAAATTGGTGCTCTTTACAAAACACTTCAAATTAGTTGAAAATTCTGAGGAAAAAATTGGTGCAATTTCAAGAACACAATGCCTCAGTGATTGGAACTTAAACTTCATCTCATATCGATCTACTATCTACTCTATCTACAAAGGCATACAACTTTAAGTCACAGCCTATCTGGGATTGAACAAAATACTCTGCTTAACATAATTGCTATTGCGACACCCAGTGGACACATTTAGAACAGCTGTTTCTTTCATTGAAAAATCCCAGCTAATTTAAACTTCAAATCATCTCGCGGGCCGGATTAAACCCGTTTGCGGGCCTGATCTGGCCCGCGGGCCGTAAGTTTGACACCCCTGCTCTAGAGTAAAAGCAAATTACAGGTTCACACAGATATCTTCAAAGATCCGGTTATAATTTACAATAAAACTTCAGAAAACTGAAATAATCTCAAGTGCTTGTTTTCCACAATTGACAATCTTTCAAATCTATCACGTGCTTCATAGTAACACATCAAGTTAAATTAAAGCAACAGAGATCAGTTAAATGTTTTATTTGGCAAATTTTCAGCGTATTGCTGTTTTTTAGCAGTGTTGCCACTCTGCCCTTTCCTTAATGTCACACTTCGTCTGAATGGTAAAGAATATTCATGTTGAATGACCGCACGCCATTCATTTTACCAGAGATAAATGCAGAAATGTGAAGAATTCCAAGTCTGACAAAGTCTTGTTTGCCTGCATAGATGTTGAACTGCTGCATCGAAAGGAAGAAGGCTAGAGATGAAGCACGCAAGGTCCTGGAAGCCAAAGAGGGAAGCAAAGAGAGAGAGCGCAGGGTGTCTGGTGGCTGCCAGAATGTCCGGCCTGTACCAGACTCAGAGTCTACTGCATCAACCTCAGCAAGGGAGGCGTCTACAGGGAAATCCTGGGATTCATGGAGTGACAGTGAAGATGAGTTCTTTGAGTGCCTAAGTGACCAGGGAGAGATTGAGGCTCCAAATACTGAGGGAGAAAAGGATGACAGGAAAAATAAAGCAGAGGGGAGGCTGCACCCCCATAACAACATGACTCTACTCAACTCTAGTGAGCCTCTCTACGTTCCTGTCACACAGGTCAGGATCTGTGGGCTTCTCTTACACTTACTTAGTGACACACACAAACACCAAGACTTTGTGAGATATATATAAACATATATTTATTTTAGTTTTTTGGGGTTTTTTTGTGTGTGTGTGTGTGTTTAAATTTAAAGGAACCTGCTCCCATGACAGAGGATCAGTTAGAGGAGCAGTCAGAAGTACTAGCCAAACTGGGCACATCAGCCGAAGGTACCCACCTTCGTGCTCGGATGCAGAGCGCTTGTCTGCTCTCAGACATGGAATCTTTTAAGGTGAGACAGGCAGACACATTCAGTCGGTGCAGATTGAATATTAATTGTGCTTGTGGTTTTGATGTGTGTATATCTCACTTAATTTCATATTATTTCAGCATTTTAGGAAGAATCGGAAGGAACAAACAAATTCAGCAGTTGGTTATGTATTCTGCTGGACAAGTAATATGTTGTTTTGTTAAGACATTGTTAAAACTGGTTGGAGCAGCTTTGGTTATTAGCAAATATCAAAGATAAAAATAGTTATTGTTACTATTATTATTATTACTATTATCAATAAAATTGATCATTTTTCCTGTTTCTACACAGGCAGCCAACCCAGGCTGTGTTCTTGAGGACTTTGTGCGCTGGTACTCACCCAGGGATTATGTGGAGGAGGAGGGAGTTGATGAAAGGGGTAACACAGTGGTCAAAGGTGAGCTAAGTGCCAGGATGAAGATCCCAGGCAACATGTGGGTGGAGGCTTGGGAGACAGCCAGGGTCACACCTGCACGGCGCCAAAGAAGGCTTTTTGATGACACTAAGGAGGCCGAAAAGGTAATTTTTGGTTGACTTAGACCATAGTCCCACAACTAACATTAAAATTCACTGGCTTAACCAAGTTTAGATGGATAGATAATTTATTGATCGCATGGGACATTTAAGTTTATTTGTATGTAAGAAAAAGCCTTTCCAAGGTTGATATAGTTTTTACACCTGTGCAGACATTTGTAAGACTGAGAGAGCAGCAAGAAGCAAGCATTAGGCAAATGAATGGGGGAACTAAACCCGAGTTTTGACTGACTTTTCAGGTTCTGCATTATTTGGCAGTGCAGAAACCTGCAGATTTGACACGCCATTTACTGCCCTGCATAGTTCATGCTGCTATTCTGAAGCTGAAGGAGGAAGGTAAGAAAAGATTGTTTTGTCATCACATCAAGCAGCCAGTCACAAACACCAACCTGTCATGAGTACCACTGCTGTAGGACACTACTGGTTCTCAACCTGTAAGTTGTGACCACAAGGGGGCTGCAACAGCATTTCTGGTTCTGCTAGAAGAAAACACTATACACTTGTAGACTAGAAAATAGTTTTATTACATTTAACATTACATCACTACATAGAGTTTATTGAATGTTTTGTGATTGTGAAAGTTTGTGTGCTGATGAATTCTGATTGTACAGTTTGGACAGACCAAAAAAGTCTTCATCTTGGGCCAAAGTGTTATGGTTACAGCCAGTTTTGCTAATTGTCACAAGGACCAACTGTAGAGTGACAGCTTTTCAAAAAATTAATTACAGTTAAAAACTTGGTCTGAGAGGTATTACTATCTTGTATATTTCTACCTATGTTCTTATAGGCCTGAAGCATACATGTTGACTGTTGCTGTTATTTGATAAAAGATTGATTGAAATAAAAGCTGTCTGTTGGCAAAGCACTGGTCTCTGTCACTGTAGGAGCCTTCATGTGTTTTATTACCATAAATCTTTAAGTCTTAGGCAGTCAGTTCAGAGTGTTGGGGATTAATATGGTAAATGAACTGTACTTATATAGCTCTGTTCTAGTTCTGACTACTCAAAGCGCTTTACACTACAAGTCACATGAAACATAACTAAAGAAACTGAGAAATTGCCCAAGGACACTTTGGCATGCAGCCCAGAGGAGCTGGAGAGCGAACCGCCAACCTCCTTTTAGGTGGACTGCCCACTGCCCACAAGATCCCTGTGATGTCCTGTCCTTCAGACAGCCTGAGTCTGTGACTCTGAATGCCAGTTGTGCCTTTGTTTTTGATGTGTGCATCTCTCTCTTAATTTCATCTTCATTTAACATTTAAGGAAGAATAGGAACACACATGTTTAGCAGCTGATTATGTATTCTGCTGGACAAGTAAATATTATTATTACTATTATCAATACAACCTTTGTTTTTTTCTTTCTCCTTCTTCAATAGAGTCAATAGAAGACATTCCATCAGTGAAAAAAAACATTCAGCAAGCTACGTGTCAAGCCAGCAAGCTGCTGCATCCCCCCAACTATGACTACAAGAAATTAGAGGTCAGTGACACGCAGGACTGGAAATGGAAATCATCAGTTCCATTTTACTATTCCATTTTACTTTGCATGTTATCACAACGGCTCTGGGACTAACTAACAGAAGCAGGTGAACTGACATCTGTCGCTGGCTGAATAATGGGTTATGTAGTCTACTATTGGTTGTGTAGTAGAATAATAGCAAAAGTAATGCAAGGTGACACTGACCACAGACAGGCTGAGGCATAGGAATGCATCATACCTACTATAAATGTATCAGCAAGTTTTTAACCATCACAATTTTATTCCCTAAAATTGTTGAAGGACTGAATATACCTTTCTCTATCTATATAGGATTTCATCAACCAGTTGATGGCCATGGAGACAGTCATCACCCGTGCTCGCTCACTCAAGGCCAAATTTGCCATCTGTGAGGGTGAGAAGGGAGAGGACACAGAAGAGCTCGAGAAGTAAGTTACACAATTTCATCTCAGAGAGACAGTCAGAGGCAGTCACCATTGCAAATGGTGAGAATGCCAAAAAGACTGCTGTTTTGTTTTTATTAACTTTATTGTAATTGTCACAAAAGATGAAAAATGTACTACTGTGTCAATCACAAATCAGGAATCATTAAAATAAAATGGAACAAATAATAGATTATATGTATGTATACTCATACATATCTTCATATATATGTGTGTGTGTGTGTGTGTGTCACATCTAAAATGGTCAAGGCTGTATGTTCTTTGTTCTAGGAGTTCCCTAGAATCCTGCTCATTCCCCACAATATTCTAGGTTAGCACCAGGTTAATAAAAGCCAATGCTTCGTTTATGTCTCTGTCTTCTTGTTCTTCTCTTCGCTGTTTTCTGGACCAACAATCTCAAGACAGGTGGTTAGTACAGGTTGTCACAACCCTCCTCAACTCTCTGCACACAATTACATAATACATACATTACATACAACTCTTTTCTTAACACAGCGATGCAAGAACTTGTCTGATGGCTGTTCCATCTCTGTATGACTCAGTGTGTGAATGGTTTCAACAGAACACTGACTGAACTGCAAATATTGCAGCATTCAACCTTTAAGTTGCCTTAATTTTATATTTTATATTTTCAGTCAACTTTTAAATAGTCCCATTGTACAGTGATACACCTCACTTTGATCCTGCCACGTTTTGGTAGCTCTTTTAAAGTCCTATTAAGTAAACCATGTGAAGCACCATCTGCGATGTATGCTGGAGTTCATATTTAGGAATTTTACACTCCGCGTAACGCACGGCCTTGTTTTTTGTTGTTGTTGTTGTTTTTAGTTTAGAAGTTCCCTAATAATTGTAAGCTGTGACCACTTATCACCCTTTTGCCACTGGACAATTTAATTGCACAATGCAACCGGAATCATATTTGCTTGTTTTCTCAGGTTTGTGAGTTCCTTGCTAGAAGAACCAGAGGTGATGGTGATTGGAGCTGGCCAGGGGCCAGCTGGCAAAATCATCCACAGGCTGTTTGTCAATGCTCAGAAGGTAAGCAGCCTCACTCTCTCACTGCTCTCTTTGACAGCAGTGGTTGTCTCCACATTTGAACAACATAATCTCCCCAACAAACTTTCGTAGAACCTCCCTGATACATCAAGTTTAAATCACAAAGAAATTCAACACAGCACAAACACCCACATTGTTTTACAATGCCAAATGCGGTGCTGCAAACCCTGTGTGTGCCGTGGACCACGTCTCCATTGAGAACACAGAATCTTTTTGTCTACTTTGCATTTTTCTTTTCAGTTATATGTCCTATTAATTTATGGTTCCTTAAAGGTGTGAGATTTCTGCAGTGTCAGGCCGTTTTGAAATTATACTGTAAAGGCAGGAACTCGCTGCCTGCGCTTGTGTGTCGTGGAACCTTTTGCTTCTTTGTTGGGGACCATTATAATCAGTTGGAGCAGCCACGCAACAAACAAATGCACAGTTACAGTGAGACTTGGAGTTGGAATCTTGTCTGTTATTGATGTGTATGGCTTTCGGCAAAAATGGAGAGTAAAAATGATCTATAGTGAGTCATATTTGCGCCAAACCAACAACATTACAGTTCTAGTATCAGCATCGGTACATTATGTCACAGACAAACACTGTTTCAGTTATGACAATCTGGTCCGGATGGATGGAGACACTTCATTAAGCTAATGATACCAATATTTGTATCATGGTAAGAGGTTGCGTGTGTGTATGTGCCCATCCCTTTTTTTCATTTGTATATTGTACTGATGCAGTGGATAGTGGCATTCAAAAGCTTAACAAATAGGTTTGTGGGACCTTGCACCTCATGTTGTTCCTTTTCTTTCACTTTCAAATTACAGTTCTCAAAATCATGAACTGTGATGCTCAACGCATATGCAAGATGAGATTTTAACACGTTGAATTTAAAACCCTATTTGCAAAAATCACTATTAGATGCAGGAAATGTACAAGTGAGCATCACAGTGAGCATCACAAATAATTCTCTTAAAACCAGCACTTTGGTAGTGATGAATACTTCATTTAAGTAAATGTGTGGAACACTGTTATTTGGTTTCCATTTGAAGTTATTGGGGTGTAATTATGTTACATTAAAGAGGATTGAATGGTTTTGCTTTTACTAAGCCATTCATTTTCATTAAGTTTACCAGGACCCTGTTCTCTTCCAGCTAACTGATTCTAGCTCTGTTGAGTCCTCATTTTGATTCTAATTCAGTAGTATTTGTGTATGTGTATGCTTGTGAGTTAATGGGTAGTCAGCCAGTTTCACAGACCCTCTTGAGAAATTAGTAAGTGCTTTTTATTTTTTGTTGTACATTTCCTGCATTCGACTTTGTTTTTGTCTTGTTTCCTCCTGCTGCTTGCATCAAGCTGGCTGACTTCACCAGTGACGAGGTAATTTTTCTTTCTAAATATCAGTGTACCCCTACACATCTACAGGAAAGCATTTTTGGTGATATGGAGGTGTGCACAGTCTTGTGTTTTCTGTGTTGCACTTGGAGACCCCTCCTGATAAACACATCCCTACCACAATAAATAATTTTTTTTCTAAATGCATACTGATAAAAATCAGTCAATGCCACTTCATAGTTCTCCTCCTGTCACTACCATCATTAAATCTTCAAATCTCCTACATTTCTTTAACTGGTAATTAAAGAAGTATGCAGTAAATCAGACATAGGCACCAGGTATATTACCTGCATGCTTGTAACTGTTTTGTTAGAGGTTCATTATTGTATGTGTTTTTTGATAATGTAATTATCTTTCTGGTGGGAGTTTGCTATTCTTCCGATACTGGCATGTTTTTTTTCTGTGTACTATGGTTCGTTCACATGTTCTGAAGACATGCTGATTTGGTTAGCTAAATTACATCTAAAATTATGAACACAGACAGACAGTTGTCTGGTTAGTTTTTTGGTTAGCTAAATTACAACTAAAATTCTGAACAGACAGACAGTCTGTCTGTGTGTCTGTGTGTTTTTTTATCAGGATCAGTTTTTTTGCTGAACAAGTAAACCCCAAATCCAGTTTTGCCAAAAAAGTTTAAAAAAAGAAAACTTGTGATTTTGATCAAATGGAAAATATATGAGGTGCCATCAAAATGTTGTTAAATGGTGTCTGTTCTTCCTAATTGCAGCATTGCACGATAAGTAGCAGCTGCTGGCTCAGCAGGTGACTCAGACCAAGCCACCTCTGTCAATTTTAGAGTTTTCTGATGTATGACACATCAGGCTGCTGTTTTTTCAAACTACATACATACTTCTTCTTTACTGTCTCTACCTTTATTGTCACATTTCACCTTCTTCCCCTCCCCCCAGGCTGCCCTGCTGGTACCACTGGAAGAAGAGTTGGTGCGTGACAGGAAACTGACTGGAGGAAGCACCAAAGTGCCTGACTTTCCGTCTCCAGCAGGTCGGGAAATTCTGCTTCGAACATGTGTCCCTCGCCCAGCACCATACTCCAAAGCTCTGCCTCAGAGGCTGTTTTGTGTGTTGATGAAGGAGGAGTTCAGGCTGGCAGGGGCATTCTCTTCAGACACTTCCTTCTTCTAAGACCAAATGCCCAATAATTTATACCTTGAAATCACTCTGTTTGTTGGTCCTCTGGGTTTGTCTATTGGCTGATGTGTTTGTGTGTGCAAATTCTTGTTCAAAACTAATGAGAGGGTTTTTTTTTTTTCCATATGTTAAAATTTGTGTTGGTTATAGTCTTGCTATAGATATGTAGCCAACAAACTGATCTGCATTGTATATTTAGTATATTATTGTTATTATTGTTTTTTGTTACTAAAAAAAAAACAAAACAAAACCATACTATCACATCTACTATTTTAGACTGCTTAAATTTAACCATGCACAGTTGCATAAACCAAATAGAAGGTATTGGCTGCTATTTTATCTTTGACTGAAGAATTAGGTTTTATTTCATTGACATATTTTTCTGTTTCTATTTAGTCTGTGACTTGAATAAATTCTCTGTATTGTCAGCCACATGGTTCTTCTGTTTTGGTCTTCCTAAAGTTATACTGTATTCTGCTTATTACTGACCACGTGAAATGCATTGTTTATATCTATCGATGTTCCTGGTGCACAGAAAGACTATCAGTTTAGCTTGGTGATAATGTACTGGTAGCATTTTGTTATTGCTAGTTTAAAGGCTACAGCAGATGCAGATTCATTAAAACAAAGCATTTTGTGCATGATGCTTGTTGAGGTATAATCAAGGCAGGGCAATCAATCCTCCTCTGAATTACATACTTAGCAAAATAAAGCTTTACTTATTTCACTATAAGCCCGTCTGACCACTTATGAGTGCAATCATTTCAATGAAAATGTTTGTATTATCAAGTTTAACCAATGGCAAATGCTCTGTAGGTGCTACCTTGATGTAACAACTGAGTCGTGTGTGTAGATGATGTGGGTCCCAAAATGTCCTAAATAAACATGATTGGCCTAAATAAACATGATTGGCCTGTCTCAATTAGTGCTTCGGGCTTGCCTCTGTGCACAGCAGACATGCTTGGTCAGGCCACAACATGGTTTTTGGCTTATTTTATGACACTTACAAAAGGGCACAAATATAACCGCTAAAGATTAAGTCACAGAGACTTAATCAGCATAGATAAATGATGCTGGATACCTTATAGCATGTAAAAACTAATTATTTCCGTACATTATTTTCAATAGAAAAACTTATTTTAATAGAAAAACTTGTAGTTAACAAATAATAATTAAAAGTAATGAGATAGTTTTACCTCTCTGACAACGACAGCTGGTGCTATGTTTGAGGTGATCAATATATTTGACATGATGTACATGACTTTGTAGTTTCCAGTAGTGATGGATCATGGAGAGCTCGTGCCCACCCATTGTACTGCATTAGAAATCAAGTACAATGCCTACTTTAACTTAATTACCACCAAGTTGAATGTAAATTATAAACATAACAGTCAGATATTCCATTTTGACAGTGGGCTTGTTTGCTTACATGACCATAAGTCCCAGCTTGAACTTGAATGTTTATTTTCCAAAATATTACCTTTTACTTTATTCTACTTCTGGAAAAAAAACAACATAGTCATGAAGTGATTAGGTAAAGGCCTTTATTAGTAACAACACATACTAGGAATATTACAAGGAGTATATACTGTCACTTCCATCTCCTTTCACTGCAATTACCACATTTGCATCCAGACTCTTCATAGACAAGATCAGAAGTCTCAGAGGTCAGGTTGGCTGTTATAAAGTGGAACTTGACTGTTTGCCGGGTCATGTTAAGCAGAGACAGGTCTTGGGGGATACAACCTTTCATTTGCTCCTAGGACAGAATGATCTGAGGATCAGTTATGTCCTCATGCAATAGCCATGTTAGTATTCATTCACAATCTAATAACTGATTTGGGAAAGGATGCAACATTAACAGACATTTACATACCAAACCTTTTCAGTAGATCACTACAGGTCTATCAAAATACTATAACTAACACTAGTTTTCAGTCATAGAACAGCTTATGTTGACACAGAAGTTTAGTTGTTGGTGAATGTAACAACTGTTTTGTGACATATAAACAGGTCTACACTTGGTCTGCCCAGGCCACATTAACAATAATAATAATTAATAGCCATAACTTTAATTTTAATCAGCCAGGGCTGAAAAATCAAATGGCTGCTAACATTTTCAGGTGCTTGGTGGTTATTTTGTAAGAATCAGAAAATAGGGGTATTTTGTAAAAAAAAAAAAAAAAAAAAGTTAATGGTTAACTTTTCCATAATTGCAAGGTCTGGTGTAATTTTACCATGTTTAACAGGTTTGTGTGCAATTATAGGGGAAAAAAAGAGCAGAGTTTCACTCTGGCACAGACATGTACAGAAAGAGCATTTAAAGTAGAAGACCTGAGTCCTCCTTCAAATACTACTCAAATACTTGTATTTACAGCTGGGCAGCTGTGTGGCTCAGAGATAGAGCAGGTCATCCACCCACAGAGGATTGCGTCAATCTCCAGCTACTTCAGGATGCATGACCAAGCAACCTTGGGCATTACTGAGTGAATGAATGGCTTAGTTTTAACTTAGTTACCTTGCTTACTGCACCTGCTTGTATGAATAGGTGAATGCTGACATATTTTGTCAAGTGCTGTGAGTGGTCAGAAGCAATGCAAGTACCGTCATTTACAAATATGAAATGGCTTTTGGCAGACAGACAGGACTGAGTAGCATAAATATGACAAAGGTTACATGACTTGATATCATTTTGGTAAACGTATAGAGCCGGCTTTTTATGTCAGTGTTACAATGTCTGAACCATTACAATACAATTTAGATGCGTCAGCAGGTGCAGCCAATAATTAAACATAAATTATAACATTAACTGAGAATGTAATAGGAGAAAGACGTGCAGACTATGTTCAGACTAACACCAACACTGTTTGAAGAAAATGCATCAATCTCAATCAACCAGCAATGAAGTGCACTGGTCAATCAAACACATTCACTTTTCTTAGCAGTTACTTTGTAATGTTAATTTGGTATTTGTTCTGGCTACCTGGTAATTGTGATTGTTGTGACATTCTCTCCAGAGATTATTTGTCATAGTTTCATAAGAAGATATGATAAGCCTTCAAATTCATGTGTCTATTGTTCAAACTAGAAAAATAAAAAAGGGTTTCCATCTTCCATCTCTAAAACTAGGGTTTCCTTTTTCCTGGTTAAGGGAAAAATGATTAGCAGAGAGTTCTGCGTAAGTCTGTGTGTGTGCAGCATAGCAAGTATATGTAACAGTAGCAGACACCTGCAATTTTTATTTATTTTGATCTGAATACCCATTAACAGTAGAAACTGTATAATGGTTTCATGTTGTTGTTTTTCCACTTGGTGGTGCTCTTTTTGGTTTAAACAAATTGAGTACAGGACATCTGCTTAGCAGCCTATACAGCCTGGTAAGAAGTGTATTATATTTAATATATCTGCTAACGACTGGATATAGTTTATGACCAATGAGGACTGAAGATAAAGGTGTCAAATTTCAACCAAGTAGCTCCAACAGAAAGCAATGCTGCTGCTACAATACTAATGTTAATCCACGTGGATGAGCACTTTACACATGCTTCCAGTGATGTGTAAAGTGCTCAAGCCAAACCCAAAATCCATACAACAGATAAACCACCTTTAGATTTAAGGACCCATTTCTTCTCAAAGGTAAATTCAAAAATTTCCAAAGGGGACAACCTTGGATCAGCAATTTTGTACATCACCAGGACACTAGTTCCACCCAAAAGAAGGTTATTAATTTGGTGGACTAGCTACATAGTACAGCACACAACACACTGGATATGATGTTGTTACAATCAGCAAAAACCAACAAAAATAAGGAATGTTGCTCAGACATCAGCTATCATCTTTTTATGTCTGACAATTACAGTTAGCCAACAGATACAACAGCAAAGGATGAGGCTTTGTTTAAAGTGGTTTGGTCTTACAGTTTTTAAGTCAGTCAAATTCTTACCCACCACCCACCAAGCCTGTGTTTTTAATATTGCTTGGTAATTTTATGATCATAGCGGCAGCATGCATTCAGTGTCAAATTATTTTGTGTTTGTAATTAGGGGGCCAGACCAGAAAACAGGGAAAGAGAGTGGCAGGACTCACAGCAAAGATTGCCTGCTGTTGTGACCATGTGTCACGAATTGTTAACAAGTCAGCTTCCAAGTTGCTTATTCTTTGATTGTGCTGACACAGTGTTTTAAACTTTACTAAGTTACTAAGTAAGTTATCTGTCACTGTATAGCGGTTGAACAAACTTTTCTTCAAATTGGTATCCTTACCAAAATCCAGAAAATGGCAACATAACTAGACATAACTTAGAACACCTGTGAACAACTGTGCAAACTGACAGCAGATTTTTATTTACCAAATAAGAGAAGATACCAGTGAAGAGATCTGGTATGTTAGAAAAACCATCCATTTTGTTAAATTGACCAATGAGCTTTGAAAATGTGCAATAAGGAGGAATAAGGTGCATTTGGGGTGTAAGGGCAAAATGGCACAGACTGTAAACATGCTGTTTCAAAAGAATTAATGCATTATTCTCAATGTATAAAAACAAAGTTAAATCTACATTATGAACCAAATGGAAAAGGAAAACCATTTTGGGAATGTTGTGGAATTAGTGGAAAAGTGGAGGGGGCATGTCTAGCCTTCTCTTGCTGTGACACGTGGTTCACCAAGTGAGCTATGGATGATGCTGCTGATAGACTCAACCCCCTCTCCTTCCAGGAAGGTGCGATGGTCTCCCTCAATGATGTGGACTGACACCTTGCCATCACATACCTGAAAAGAAGACATGGCAGTCAAACAGAAGCTTCTATGTTGGACAAATTTGTCTGTCCAGGATACCAGGCACAGGTTTAGTCTAATTTATATTTCGCATACAACTTTTTTGGGAAAATTAGCAAGTAACAAATGTATAACATCATATAACATCATGATGTATAACATCATATAACAAGACAACATATAACAAGTTTGTTACTTGCCAAACACAAAGATAAAAACTTTAGTTTTCCACTTTTTTCCTCCATTCATTTCTGGACATTTTACTAGTTAAATGGGTACCTCGCTGAGCTTGTAGTCAGCTCCCAGGTTTTGTTCATATTCATTGCTGGTTTTGGCCCGCAGGAGTGTCACATTGCCATGGTATTTTGTAGCAGGCACATAGCCATCAGCAGCCTTCAGCTTGTAGTAGAAGGTGGTGGCTGCAAACTGCAGTGACTCTTGGTTGATGTTCTTGTGGCTTGAGGTGATCAGGTTTACCGCATGGTTGACACGGGCCGCCAAGTCTGACAGTGGGAGAAGAGTCTCCAGAAGCTGCAGAAACAGAAGGTGGAGCAGAGCAGGGAGTTCACAGATTTGAACAGTGACCACTATTTATAGTGATCAGCCAGACCACAGAACAACAGAATATATCTTATATTGTCTATTTCATATCCTATTTTATATCCTAATTCTAATTTATACTTTTTGCTGATGTACTTGTCAGTATCATAATTTTCATATTCATCTTAAGGAATGAAATCAGAGCTTTGACTGACACATCTCTTTTAATTTCACCTTGGCTTTTAAGTCTTCAGAACTACACTTGACAAAGGTCAGATGAATCCACACAGGAGGTTGCAAGTATGTGAAAACCCATCTCCCTTTTTTGTGGGCATCATGACTCCTAACTTAACTCCCTAAGCCTCCCAAATATTCTCAAGAAAACATTTTCAGTCTAATGTCTGAATTTTAGTCTAGCAAGTCTAGTAATAAGTTCTTGATTTAATATTCTACATGCAGCATATAAGCAAGCATCCATATGCTCAAGGATCCAGAGGCTCACTTTGTAGCCAATGAAAATCTTTAGTGAGTGTCTCTGTGCACCCATATCAGTCAGAGGCTTGTCATACCTTGTTGTACTTGATGTCAGTGAACTGCTGGATGAAGGCACACAGGGCCTCAGTTTCAGCCTCTGACTCTTTGCCTGGTGTTAACTTGGCCCTGTAGGTCTGGAAACCAAATACTGAGTTAACGTGACATAATTCACAATAGTTCATTTAGACAATGTGCGCGAAAAAAGCACATCATTACATACACAGATTTAATTCCCTGCTGTGTATTTTGTACACACACACATACACACAAAAACTAAATGATGAATAAACTGTAATAAAATGGCATGAAATGTGTAAAATACATCAATCCTTCACTAAGGACACACTGCATGTTATGACCTCAGGGCTGAAGCAACATATAACAGTGAAATGAAAATGAGGATAGCCATATTGACATATCAGCAACACCACACCATTATTTACGGTTTCATTAACTAGATCTGTACATTTCTTTACAGCAGATGCTGTTCAAATTATTTCTTAGTAACAGTTTCACAAACAAACACTCAATGTTTGTCCAAGACTAAAATCACTCAAGGTGTCAATCACACACTCATGCAACACGTGTCACACACTTGTTGACTTTCTGTTTGATGCTCCCATTGAAGAATGAACCTCTAAAATCTATCTTGCTCATTAAACTATTAATGACTATTGTACTGTTGTGTATGTGTGAGTACATTAGTCTTTTTCCTGACCTGTGTGTACGCTGCCACATAGGAATGTGATCCATCAAACAGGAACAGACACTCCACAGCCTTATTCTGCGTCTGAAGCTGAGAGCACATTTCAAATGCCACACAGGCACCAAAGGAGTAGCCAGCAATTCGATATGGCCCATCTGGCTGAACCTGCCTGACACAGTTTACATAGTAGGCTGCCAGGGACTGGATGCTGTCCAGAGGAGCGGCTGTGGAAGAGGGGATGAACTAAATTAGTTTGGTTCGATATTGTATAATGTACATACATAAGCGTAGTATATACACTACACAGATACACATCTCTTTTGTTTCGACTTTGTTTGAACATAGAATACCTTTTGTGCACTGCAGGCCATAGCAAGGCATGCTAAGTTTGAAAGCAAGAGTCTTAAAGGCACCAATAGAGCCCTCAATTGGATGGACCAGGAACAGCGGCCTGTCCTGGCTCTGAACCTTGTTGAGTGGCATCACTGTTGGGCCGCTGGGGTTGACTAATAGCTGGGTTAGATTGGATTCCAACAAAGAGCGAATGCCGTCCCTCTTGGCAGTAGCGTGGTGGGATTCTGGATAATTGGAATTACAAAGACAAAAAACTCATTCTTTTTGTGTATCAGCAGGTTTTAAAAGGCCATACTCTACATTAAACTGGATTCAAGACTCAAATTTTTCAATACTGATACTTTTTGTTGACCTATTTAAGCAGCTTCTAATAATACCATTTGATCCGCCTGGCTTGCTTTGGGCCAACTCTCGCAGCTTGTTGATGGTGAGCAGGCGGATTTCTCTCATAGCCATGACAATGTCATAATCACGTTCAAGAGTCTGGCGGACCTCCACACCCATCAAGGAGTCCAGGCCCAGGTCAGCTAATGTGGCATCAGCGTTAAGGCTGTTCACATCCCGCACACCTAAGGGTGAGTATGCAGTGAAAGTTTAAAAATAGCTCAAGAAATGAAAAAGAAGCCTTTCTTTGGTATGACAAACATAAATGAATAATTGATTAGAACCATAATTTAGGTGAGATTTTTTTTTCAATAAAGATAGCATTATGCAGCATCTTAGTTTGACTTGTATTTTCATATACAATATATTTTCATATCTTAGAATGTTTTCTAGAAATGTAATTTGGTTAATTAAATGCAATCAATTTCAACAGTAACTTAAAGGGGACATACTATGGCAGCTGAAAGCTGTTTTAATCAGGTCCTGATGTCTTAAAAACAATCTTTTGAAATTTTTTGAAAAAAAAAATCAGCCTGTGAGGAGCTTCTGCAGTCTCCCATTCTCCACCTTCATTATCTATGCCAGGGGTCTCCAACCTTTTATATTCTGTGAGCTACTTTTACACAATGAAAGTGCCGGAGAGCTACTCATGTTTAGTAACATTTATTCACATAGCTAATTTCCATATAGAACAAGTGAATATGCTTGTTTTGCATATAACACATTCAAAAATGATAATACAGAACGCATATTGTGTATAATAACTTAAATTCATAAGCATGTGCATGTTGTATTCTATTTCTATGTTCTATTTCAAAAATTATGAAATGGAATACTGTATCAAAAAACCAAATAACATACAGCAGTATGTTCATTTGTGCAAACAGCATCCGTGTGAAAACAGTGCTACATCACTGGAGGCCACAGACTCATCACACTGGAGTGAAAACCAGAAGCACCTGTTCAGGTCCGACTCCAGCTGTCTGACCGCATCTGCAGACAGCGCACACACCCTCCGCGGCACAGTGTTCGCACCAAGCTGGACACCAATAGCAGACAGACTCTCCGTCTTAATTTTATGGTCCCGGAATAATGATTCCGCCACAGCGGTCAGAGCCTCTTTAATGATCCCGCCATCAGTTAAGGGCTGTTTCTGAACTCTGCTGCTGTCATTGTTGCTAGGCTAGCCCGCTAACTGCCTGGCACGGTGGCAGCCTGCCCCCCACCCGCTCCAGTGACTGACAGCAGCACAGCGCAAATGTTTGATTGACAGCTAGTTGACAAACAATCGTTTCATCTCGGGCAGGGGGCGGGGCACCTATAATTTTGATTGGATGGAAATTTAGACCGGTTTTACCAAGTGACAAATCAAATTTGTCTTATTATATTATTGACCCCTTGGCAAGATACTGGGCTATGTGTTGGCGACCCCTGGGTTAGTGCTATTTTTAGAACAGGCCGGCGGGCAACTCACGTGATCGCTGCGGGCGACCTTGTGCCTGCGGGCACTGCGTTGGTGACCCCTGATCTATGCGAAGTTTTGAATGGGCGGGGAGGCTATGATAATGAGGTGCTGCACTGATTGGCTGCCTGAATGACTATGGAGGGGGAGGATGCAGAGCAATGCAGGACTGGTATCAAACATGGCTCTGGTCTTCTGGGGCTGGGACAGAATATAGGCATTTCTGTTGGTTTTTACGACCAACAACAGGGCAATTTGCATGTCTGGCTCTGACCGAGCTTACCGCTGGAAACAGTGAACTTCACCTAGCGGGATGAACGCCCCCTCTCAGTGGTTTCACTCAAAGGAGGACGGCCTATGTAAATCTGTCCTGTGGTTACGTAACGACAGGAGCTGAATCTGAATGGCCTGTAGGAGCCCCATTTTACCAGTGGGTGGGCTGTAGAGACAATGCAGGACTTGTTCGCCTTCCTCATTCTCTTAGTTGGTAGGCTGAGGGGGGACTAGCTTAACTATGTATAGGCAAAAAAAAAGTTTTTCACAATATGTCCCCTTTAAAGAGTCTTTTAGTTTGTAAACAGCTGCAGTATAAAAATTCACAGTTCAGCATGCATATGAAGAATACATTTTGCATTATGAATTAGTATTGAGTTTTGTATATATACACCGCGTTCCACATTATTATGCAAATTGTGTTTAAAGGTCATAAAGGTCATTTTTTTGTCTGTCAGTTTAAACACATGGATGGGAATGTGTGTCAGGGCTCTTCCAATCACTCCAATCAATCTCAGACACCTGTGCCAATTAGTTTGCAGGTGAGTCCAAATAAAGGGAAAACTACTTAAGAATGGATGTTCCACATTATTAAGCAGACCACCATTTTCCAGCAATATGGGAAAGAAGAAGAAGGATCTCTCTGCTGCCAAAAAGTGAGAAATAGTTCAATGCCTAGGAGAAGGTATGACAACTTTAGATATTTCGAAACAACTTCACCGTGATCATCGTACAATAAAGAGATTTGTAGCCGATTCAGAACACACACGGGTTCGAGCAGATAAAGGCACAATGAGGAAGATTTCTGCCAGACAAATGCGTCGGGTTAAGAGAGCAGCTGCTAAAATGCCACTGCAAAGCAGCAAACAGGTATTCGAAGCTGCTGGTGTCTCTGGAGTGCCAAGAACATCAAGGTGTAGGATCCTCAAGAGGGTTGCAGTTATGCATAAACCTGTCATTCAGCCACCCTTAACCAAAGCTCAGAAGCAGAAACGCCTGCAGTGGGCCTACACGTACATGAAGACTAATTTCCAAACAGTGTTGTTCACTGATGAGTGCCGTGCAACCCTGGCTGGTCCAGATGGATGGAGTCGTGGATGGTTGGTGAACGGCCACCATGTCCCGACAAGGCTGCAACGTCAGCAAGGAAGTGGTGGCGTCATGTTTTGGGCTGGAATCATGGGGAGAGAGCTGGTCGGCCCCTTCAAGGTCCCTGAAGGTCTAAAAATGACCTCTGTGAAATATGTGGAGTTTCTGACTGACCACTTTCTTCCGTGGTACAAAAAAAAGAACCGTGCCTTTCGTAGCAAGATCATCTTTATGCTTGACAATGCACCATCCCATGCTGCAAGGAATACCTGTGCATCATTGACTGCTATGGGCATAAAACAAGAAAACCTCATGGTGTGGCCCCATCCTCCCCTGATCTCATCCCTATTGAGAACCTTTGGAGCATCATGAAGCAAAAGATCTATGAGGGTGGGAGGCAATTCACATCAAAACAGCATCTCTGGGAGGCTATTCTGACATCCTGCAAAGAAATTCCAGCAGAAACCATCCAAACACTGACAACTTCCATGGATGCAAGAATTGTGAAGCTCCTATCCAATAAGGGGTCCTATGTCAAAATGTAATTTGGCCTGTTAAGATATTTTTGATTGAAAGAGCTTTTGATTTCAGCAAATATAACCTGCAAATGCTTGCAGTTTAACTAATGACCATTTTCAGTTGTTTACAACAATAAAATGTTTTGAAACTCTATTGTGCGTAATAATGTGGAACAGTGCATTTTAAGATTTTGATTTTTTTTTAAAAAACCGTTATGATTTGGAGGTTCGTTCAAAAACAGTCAAGTTATACTCTAATGCTTGATGACTTGAAAATTATGAGAACTATCATTTTTATAGATTATTTTGGAAAAAGAGAGAAAAATTACATTTGCATAATAATGTGGAACGCAGTGTAGTTTTGTACAGCTTGGTTCTTACCCAGAATGTGAGCTACAGCATCCACCAAGTTTTTCTGGCTCCCAGCCACGCTTTTTACCATCGTCTTCTCTGCCAGTATGAAGCTGGACATCACCGGCTGCTGCTGGCACAGAAAGAGGTCAAGCACCTCCAGGCAGGATGTGATGCGCTGTGGTAGGGTGCCACCAATCACAGTGTCATTGCCACCCATGGTCTCCAGGACTACACCAACATCACCAATTGCACCCCACTGGACTGCCAGTCCAGGTAGGCCATCGTAGCGGCGCTTTTCGCACACCCGCTCCATGGCCGAGTTGGCATAACCATAGTTACTTTGGCCAGCATTGCCACGGCCACAGCTGACTGATGAGAAGGTCACAAAGTGGCTGAGGTCGGGACACAACTTTCTTGTCACTCTGTAGAGGGATTGGAAGTTAGTCAGTCAAGATCAAGAAAGAAACAGTCTTTAATTTAACTAATGTGTCACTTACTTGTCCAGATTTATGGTGCCGTCGTATTTAGGTTTGTTAACATCAAGAAAGAGCTGAGGGGTCAGATTCTCCAACATGCCATCTTTCAACACCTAAGAATGACATACATGACATGACCTTTATTACTTTTTTATATTTTTGTTTATGCTCCACTGAGAGTAATTTTTCACTTAATTCCATATTATTATTAAATCCATGCTTATCCAATCCAATGCATCCAATACTTAAGACCTACCTCCCTTGTGTTAAAGCTCCAAAAAACTTTCTACATTTAAATTTACAGTTGATTCCACTTTCACTTCACTCATTTCACTTTTAAATTAAATTGTCAGTAACATTAAAAAGTCAATGCTAACATAAGTTCAGCAGGATTAATGTTTATCATTGTGTAAGTTCTCAATAGCTGAGGCTGAAAATAAAGGGAATCTGATTTTGTAGGTAGGCCATAAACCAGAGTACTGGAGTTATTTTAAGATGATGACTCTAAATGCAAAGTCAGAAGATCACAATAGCTATTACAATTTGTCTTAATGGAAAATCAATTTTAAAGTTTAAAAGGTTAAGTTAGGGAATCACCAGCAAGGAGGTTTCCTCATCTGAAGACAAATGTTGATATAAAATTTTGTGACAATCAATTTACAGCAGGTGCTGAATATTTCAGCTAACCAACTAACAGATCCAAATTTGACACCTACCGAGCAACAATACCAATGAACCTATGACATCATTATTTGGGATTTTTATTTATAGAAAAAAACATTATTTTAACTATTTTAACTAAATTTTAACTAAATGTTTTTGCCTTTTCTGAGCCAACCTGAGTCTTCTTTAAGGTAAACATATGAATGCCCAGTTTTGCATCCAAAAACTTCAGCCTAAGGTGCTTGATAGCTTTAAGCATCATCAGACTTATCTCAATATTCCAGAAGCTGGGTTGCAATTATTAAAATTGGGCATGAGTAGAAAATGTCTATTGCTAGTATTTTCTACATTTGCAACATAGAAACCAGTGTTTATTACTTCTAATTTAAAATTCTACTGGTGGCCAACATAGAAGGCAGAGCTGATGATGAGGAGACTCGATGTGTTACCATGGCTAGGTGGAAGACACCACCCACTGGGCCTAGTGTGCAAGCCTCAGCAATGAGTCGCTCCGTTCCCTCCAGTGTGCTGACATCATTGGTGGACACCAGCACCTCCACATCTTGACTCTGCCATTCACACACTCGCCTCGCCTGGTAACCTAGCAACAGATAAAAAGTAAATAAGTGAAAAAATTATGTATGTATGATTCTAAGGTATTACTTTTTGTATTTGTTTATCTGGTTTGATTAAACATCTTTAGGAAGTTTGTGATATTGTTCTTTTAGTGAGCTGTTAGACAAGGAATAAAATAAATCAATAATAAAACTGATAACAGTAATACTAATACGGTCTCATTCTGATCCTCTTATCTAGGTCTGGCCACTTCCACTAACTCCTCTAAGAGGATACTGTTTGACTTCTTTAACAACATCGACCTCAGTGCTGATGGGGTCAACTTCCTGGTATAGAAGTGGTCAGGACCTGTTCCCCAAGCTGAAAGCAAAGAGAAGCAACCCTCATTCACCAGGGTAAGCTCCAATTTGCAGCGAGTCGGGGAGCTATGAGTCAGCCCACACCTGCCCTCTGCTTCTCACCCAGGCAACTCCAGCAAAGAAAGGAGTTCAATCCTTCTTGAGACTGTTGGTTCCAGAACCCAAGCTGCGCATTGAGGTGAGCCAGACTACATTTTGCCAGAATCTCTGACCCTCTCACACAAGCTCAGACAGAGAGGTCCCAACAGCTACCTTCAGCAAGCAGGACTGCTCATGCCTCTGTCTGCTGACCAACCCAAACTGTTTAGGGCTGCCAGGTGCTCGCAGGTGATTCAGACTGGTCAGACTTTACCACTAAATCATCATAGGTTAGACAAGAGTGTATAGATCAGATCAACCAATCAACTGAGACCAGAGGCTGCTAGCAACAGGTGAGTAAAAAGAGAATGTGCAAGCTTTCTGTGAGGCTGCAGGTTTAGCTGTTTTTGCCTTTTCTCTCTTCTTGAATTGTTGAATTACCCATGGTTTCATTAATATTTCTGTAAATAAATGGTTTTTGAGTGCCAAGCAAGTTGCAAGATACTGCAGCTCTCAATAAATCAGTAGGTAATTTAGTAGCAACCCCAGTAGGCTTGTGTCATTATGTCTTACCATTCTTAATCCCTGATCTGGAAGTCAGCACCAGTTTGCGGGCTCCTCTCTCTGTTAGCCACTGAGCAAGCTCAAGACCAAATCCACCCAGTCCACCAGTGATGATGTAGGAGTGGGTGGCAAGGCAGAAGGTGCGACAGATAGCTGGAAATGACGAAGGGGAAGCAATTTGGATTGCTCCACCCCTCTCCTCACTACAGACCTGTATGGAAAAGAAGAGACAGTGAGAGGAATTGTGCTTGCTGTGTGTCTTATTTGATATCAGAAGCAGAATTAGAATCAGAATCAGCTTTATTTCGCCATGGGCAAGACTATTATTATCTACTGTTTGTGTCAATTACAATATATGTGAACTTGACATTACTTACTGACGTGTAAGCTATTAACTAAATCATCTAGATCTTTGAAGGTCATTCACATTATATTTGACTATGTTCTTATTCAGCAAGCAGATATCAAGTTCTCTCAATGCAGAAAAAAGTTGAAACTGACCTTCAGGAGGACTTTGCCAATGTGCTTGCCCTGAGCCATGTATCTGAATGCTTCTTCCACTTGGTCCCTCTCAAACACTGTGGTCTTTAAAGGCTGAACTACACCTTCCGTAATTCCTTCCTTAAGTAGCTGGTATACTTCTTCCCACTCCCGGTTGCCCTCTTCAAAGAGAGCATCGAGCAAGATGCCGTGGAATGCCACATTCTTGAGGAAGAGAGCCATACCTGGGGAAAGCGCAGCAACATCATGACAATGTTCAGTTCTTGCCATGGTAAACGTCTGCAGATATTTGCAAAATACAGTGTCGTAGTATAAAAGTAACTTGGACACTGGAGCAGTTGGGGGAACATTGTGTTTGCTGTCTATATGATTATAACTGAAAACCTGACATGCCCATACAGCTTTAACAGAAAAAAGTTCAGTTTGCTTTTCAACCACATTTTTCATTTGTCAGTCTCAGCCTTAATCAGAATTATAACTCCAAGATGACCTCTTGAGTGTAGAGTACAATTATGACAAAGTAGTCACTATTCACATTTAGGCTGGGCCCATGAGTCCCAGCAATGGACAAATGTAAAAAAAAAAAAAAAAAAAATCAGTCATGTCGCCATCTATTTGGAGGGCATGAAGTCAGACACTGTGGGAAACCTCCTCAGACAGAATTGACTACTGTACCACCCAGTTCCCATACTTTAGTACTGCTTAATTGAAAGCATAATTTTGCCATGGAAACAATAAGCTATCTTTTGTCTGTAACTAAACACATTTTTTAAGCTTACAGTATTTATTAGGATTTTGGCATCTCCCTATGTTATTTCCAGAATTCAAAGGAGTAACTGACTCTTGCACTGCACTCACTTTAAGTCAGTGTGTGTGAACCAGAGGTTTCTTACTGACCCAGTGGGGAGTTGTTGGACAGGTCATATTTGCCAATCTCCAGGAATCGGCCATGTCTGGCTAGGCAGCGAATACTAGCCTGCAGCTTTTCCTCAGCCAGAGAGTTCAGCACCACATCCACACCTGAAACACACACATCCAAACACTAGCAAAAATACTACGTGTCACAAAAAGTGATGTTTTTCTTACTTTGTACTGTTGAGCTTGGCCAGCTTAAACTAAACTAGCCATTAATTAATAAAATCTTAATGTTGTTGCAAAAGTTCACCATGTGGTGATGGCATTCCACCTGCCCCAAAATCACTTTATTTCAGGGGGATTTTCTGTGAAACTAAATGCAGTACATTACTACTATACATACAGCAGCCCATGCAATAATTTGTATGTATTATGTGTGATTCAGTGTTTATCAAAGGTGGTTATTATTTTATTTTAGATATCCTAAGAAGAGATAAAACGTTGAAATTGTGTGAGCATGGTATGTTGAACAAAAAATAAAGAAAGAGATGTCTGACCTTTGCCCTGTGTATGGAGCAGGATGTGCTGTTCAAAAGAGGTGTCTCTGGAGTTAGCAAAGGATTCTGCTGAGAGTTGAGGAAACCTCTCCTGTAGGTAGGCCTTCTTCTCCATTGACCCTAGTGATACCAAACACAAAAAGGATAGTGTTAAAAAGACTTTTGCATTTTCTATAAAACTATTTCATAGCTGGTAACTAGTAACTAACATTTGATTTAAAAATTATTTCATAAAAAGTAGTGGATTTTAGTACAGTGTTTTTCAAGTGGAAAAAATTTGCTATAATGTGAAAAAGAAGAGAGTATATGATTACGGAGGTAATTTTTGTGACCATGACATAGTCATAATATGTGTGTAATATTAGTGTTGAATACTGACCGACTGTAGTGAAGACTTTACATTTCCTGCTGAGTGCTATGGCGATGGCAGCCTGGCCAACGCCCCCTGATCCAGAGTGGATAAGAACAGTCTCTCCAGGGCGGAGCCTGCCACGCACCACCAGAGAGTAGTAGGCTGTGGCATAGACCACTGGCACTGAGGCTGCCTGCTCCAGTGTCCTGCACACACAAAAGGGGTATTAATTGCCATTATAGTACGAAGTAACTATCTATTTGCTGTTGTGAGAGCAGCTATGCATAAAGGATCACAGGGGGACAAAGAGTGCCTTTTTATTTGCTTGTTACGAGAGGATGTGTTCGGAAAATAATAGGTAACTCATTCCACCACTGAGGGACAACAGAGGAGAAGAGTCTAGCTTGCGATTCTTGGCCCTGTTGTGATGTTGGGACTAAATGTCTGTCATTGGCTGACCGTAGAGAGCAGGAGTTGCAGTAGTCAATGTGGGAAATAATGAGGCCCTGTATCAGGAGTTGTGCTGTATGATCAGACAGGGTCTGTGCTGCCTGATGTTCAGGGCAAAGTGACACAACTGAGCAACTGATGCTATGTGAGCCTTGAAACTAAGATGGTCGTACCCAGGTTTCAGACCAACTTTGTAGGCATTAGAGGAGTTGATCCAAATTGGATATTGATCTGGTGCTGTAAAGAGGGTTTTCACTGAGGCACAATGAGATTTGTGCCAAAACCGATTGATCATTGGGGGGAAATGGAAGGAAGAGTTGTGTGTCATCCGCATAGCAGTGGTATGAGAAACCATGGGTGTGAATTACTTTGCCAAGACAAGTTGCATATATTGAGAACAGGAAGGGACTAAGTATTGACCCCTGGAGGACCCCTGTGGTTAGGAGGTGTAATTTAGACACCTCCACCCTCCATGATACTCTGAAGGATCTTTCAGAGAGGTATGACTCAAACCGGTGGAGAACAGATCCTGAGAAGCTGCATTTGTGGAGAGTAGAGAGGAGGATTTGGTGGTTTTCAGTGTCAAATGCAGCCGACAGTTCAAGTAGCAGTAGAGCTGAGGACTGGCCAGCAGCTCTAGCAGAGCAGAGTACTTCTGCTACCGAGAGGAACACAGTCTCAGGCCTTGTTTGAAGCCAGACTGGTGTGGGTCATATAGATTGTTACTAGAAAGGAATTCAGAGACTTGGCTGAAAACTGTGCGTTCCAATATTTTTGATAAGAAGGGTAGGAGTGAAGCCGGTCTGTAGTTTTCAACCTGAGATGGGTTGAATGTGGGCTTTTTGAGCAGTGGAGTGACCAGTGCTGGTTTGAAGGTATTGGGAAACACACCTGTAGTGAGAGAGGAGTTGATGATGTGTGTAATTGCGGGGTTCAGAATTGGAGCGATGGCCTGACAGAGCTTATTAATTGTTATCAATAATAATATTGTAATCACTGAAATACCCAAACAGTTCAGTGAAAAGTAGTAAAGTTTAGATGTGTGAAAGAATGAAAACATCTTATAATACCTAAAAACTTTCATTGTTTTTTCTTTGCTCATGGAAGACATGATGACATGACAGTATGTGTATTTTTATTATCATAATAATAATAATAATTCTACATTTGACATAACAGTAATAGCAATTACATAGTAAGTAGTGGTGGTACTGAGTAAGGGAGGTAGTTGAAAAACTCCATCCCAACCAACTACAACAAGCCTTTGACCTCCCTAATAAAATTAAGAAAGAGTAGTGCAGTGATCCTTCTACGCCAGTGATTATTATAGCGCACACATTCAGCTAAAGCACATTTTTTAAAGAACAGGTTATAGCAGGAATTTATAGTTGTGAACCCTTTTCTTTATTTAACTGAAGTTTCAATGCCAGATTTTATTCTTTTAAACACACAGACACACTCATTCAGCATGATTAAAAATGCATCACTGACCAGCTGGAGGGAACATCCCAGAGGAACCGTTTGTCAGCTTCCACGCTTGTTGCCAGGCCTTTAGCAGACAGCAACCCCATCACACGTTGACCGATGGGGTCATGTCCAGAAAATTCCATTCCCAACATGCACTGCTGCAGAGCGAGGTCACCTACATGATGTACAACAATCAGAAGTTAGTTGTGACACTATTACTAATGTTATATGAACTGAGAAAGTGCAAGATTCCTTGTTGTGTGTCTTTTACAGTCTGTACCTGGAATAGCATCTGGCGGCAGTTTCCCCGTGGCCAGCATTATATCTCTGAAGTTGAGTGAACTGTAGTAGACACGACACAGTTGCCCATTGGAATTACCAGTCACAAAGTGGCGGAGTGGGGAGGCAATCCAGCGCAGAGAAGACAGGTCACCTCGCGTCAAAACATTGACAAAAGCGTGCTCTGTCAACTCTTCGTTTAGATCTGAAAACCAGATAAATGTTTAAACGGAAGTATAAGCCATAGTCACATCAAACGTTCTGTAATGGTTATGTTTTGATTGATGTTACTACTTACATATAGGCAACACTATAGTGTTTTTGATAAAATATCAAACAATAATGTTAATTTAATATGTGTTTGAGTGATGCCAAAAACAGCAAAACTTGTGATAGCATTGAAATGTTAATATAAAAGAGAAAATAAATAAATAAAAAACATAATAGCTGCTATCCTATCGCTCCCACCTTTAAAACTGGTGGCCATCAAACAGCAGGTAGACAGGAATAGGGTTGCTGAGACAAGTAAACTGCTCTGCTTCAACAGAATCAGAACCATATCAGTCAATCTAGAAACCTGAATAAGTAATAATTTAATATTTTAGTACCGTTAGTAATGAGCTGGTGCCTGAAAGCGCCCCATTGTCCATCCCTGAACACATTCATTACCAGATCCTTCTCTATCAATGACTGCATGGACTTATGGGCTGGCTGGAAGTTTGGTGCTTCTGAAGCCTCATTTAGATTGGACACAAATGCACAGCTGGTTGCAGGGAGGGAGAAAAGGATATTTAAAAGTGAACACTACAAAATCCATTTGCTGTCATAGATAAATAGGTGAGACAATACCTACATACAATACTTCACACTTCAACACTTTTATTGAAATTACAAACATGCAAACCTCTTAATGCATAGTGCTACTAACTAATTAAACTACTTATTATGAGAAGCAATATAACCTCTATAAAGATACAGAACACACAATCCATGAATTTAAGAAAAAATGCAGTCTTCAATTCAGTATTTGATACATTGTGGCACAGTGCTGGTAATCTGTCTTTATGTATTTTTTTCTATTCTTTATACATGTAACAGTATTTTATGTGTTGGGTCAAAATTCTGGTATTGTGACGAAGACTATACAGAAGTATGCATGATAGAGAACCTGTCTTACCGTATACGGTTGCCACCTGGTTCCTGCCGTAGGCAGTTTACCATTCCAACAATGCCACAGTGAGCCTGAGAGGCAGTCAACCACACTGGACAGTCTGTTGACTCCATCATCATTTCCTGTAGAACAGATCCACACAATGATCCACAGCTACGACTAATCACATTTTATATTATCGTCATATTTGTAGTTGATGATTAAAGCCACCAGGAACCTGTATTCTGACAAACTTTGAGGGTTTTGATGTATATGATAAAAACATGATAATGAATACAATACAAAGTCATTCTTGAAAAATTGTATTTCAGGACTCTGTTGGGCAGTTAAAAAAAACAGATATACCCAGAAAGATATGAAACCCACCTTTAGTGTGTCCACCCATTTGTAGTCAGTGCTGTCCACAGATAGAAAAAGAGGCTGTCTACCCGGAGACTGACAGCGACAAAGGAAGAGGACTGAGCCATAAAAAGACTTCCTGACAGCCACCAGGCTGAGGGAGGCCTCAGAGAACACCTTCTCCCACTCAGCCTGGTGTGAAGAGGGAGATAATATCATTAAAACATCACTCATTCAATCACCTATCAACCTTCCCTGACTGGAACAGCACACTTAAGTGAAAATTATAATGGGTCTATTTAAATAAAAATTCCTATTCAATTTTTAAAATTTTTTTCTCTATAAGAGTCCAATGATAATGAAGTCAAAAAAAAACCCCAATAAGTTAGCATTAAGTGATTTGAACACGGTCTCTGACCTGCGTGAGTAGTCCCTGCTGGTTGCTGCTCTGAGCAGTGGTGGAGAGAAAGGCAACGGTTTCCCCCAGAGTCTCTCCCCTCAGAAGAGTGTGAATAAGAATGAACCCCCCTTGTTTGGCTCCAGATGCCAGGTTTGTCACCAGCAGTCCAGGGTCTGTTTTTAGAGGGCCCCAGGCGTGGTTACACAACACCAGATCTGCCTCTCCTACGATGCCTCCAGGAGCTGGCCCTGTTAGGGGATCCCACTGAGCTGAAGTGACTGAAAGCTCCTCCAGGGTGGCTTGGTGGGGAGTCAGAAGATCTAGATTGGGTGCAGTGGCAGTGTAATCCACACGCAGCATGGGCTGGATGTTGAGGAGGGCTACCACCCGAGAGAAGAGTTGGCCATCATTGGACAGAGCCTGGCAATAGTTGGAGAGGTGAAGAGGGTTTGAGACTATATTTTTGAGATTAAAGCATAGTTCAGCCTTTCAGTGCCTGAATGATATTTTCTATTGGATATTGATCTAGTTTTCAGTCTCACCTCAAGCACTTTAATCTTGCCAGGCATGCTGTTTTCTAGGGTGGTG